>JBBBDQ010000463.1:1862500-1927500 GCA_037127315.1 Ascarosepion bandense
AATTTAAAACAGTGCACGGTATATAATATGGAACTGTGAATATTTATTATAAATTATATTTTAGAACACGTACAATTTTTTTATAGATATCCACTACAAATTGTACATTTTGTTTCGACATTGGACTTACCCAAATAAAAACGAACTGTTCAATGAAAGAACAGAAATTATGACAAAATGCATCCACACTAAGAAATACATATTAGGTTCATACAAACATGGATAAAAACGTCATAATTCGTTTGAATTTAAACAATGCGCGTTCATAAATTCCCTGCCACGTGAACGTTCAAATAAAACATCGTTACAAGTCAGTTGAGTGCCATACGTGATACACGCTTGGGCAATCATGTCTCGAAAGAGACATGACTGACTGGGCAGAAGATTATCCCGCAGTAGGTTGCCATTGCTTTCTGCGTAGACTGGTTGCTGACCAAGGCTATAGAACCCAATCTGTCATGTTATTTAACCCATAACTGGAAGGAATAGGCGGATTAATACCTTTCCCAAGGGTATTTGCACGTAAGTGAATGCAATGAATTCAGCTGGAATTCGAACTCGGCTCTCCAATTTCTCGTTCCGAGCCGATATCTAATACACCACAACGCACTTTCTTGCACCACAACGCACATCCTACCATTACAAGAGCGTTCTTAAAAAGAAAAACGGTAAAAGGTAAAATCAGTTATTAAAAATCGCCTGAAGAAACCACATGGTTGAAACCTGGGTAGCGAAATAACTCGTTTAAAAAATGGAATATATATATATATATATATATATATATATAGTGTATTGTAACTAAGTTGTTGAACTCATAGGTTTTTTAACCTTTTGTTCATGCATTTACTTTTATAAAGAGTGCTCGATAAAAATGTAGAGCGTTATACTGTAATGGTTGCTACAATGTTTTTATAAATTCATAGTATCACTACACCAAAATTGTCGCGTTTCGAAGCCAGCCCATTATGTAGTCCGCTTCATCTTCATTAAGTGTTTCTTTGCCACAAACAAACACTTAACCCTAAGACCTTAAAAAAGGTCAACAGAACTCAAAATACAGACCAACCCCTCTAACACCCCCCCCCCCAAAAAAAAAACAAATTCAACACAAATAAACGAGCTTTTCAACTAGATAATTCTCATTTCAAAAAAATCACCTGAACATGAAGCAGACCAGATAATGGACTGGCTTCGAAACGCGAAAATTTTGGTGTAGTGATACTATGAATTATAAAAACATTGTAACAACCATTACAGTATATATATATAATTATGCACATAGCAATTTCCACTTACGGCTCGACTGCAGCCACTTCCCCATCGTCGAATTGTGGCCTCCCTTTGTCTGTTCTATAAATACTTTCATGGCTTCTGCTCAGACGAACTTTAGTCACTGATGCCTCCTCAACAGGTGTTTACTCGTGCAACCAGACTGGCAACTGGGTCCCACCCATTCACAGTCAGGTTAGCCAAATGCAGACGACAATTCTACTCCTGCAGCTTCTTCTCTCGCACTTCCCGCCTGTGGAACTCGCTCCCGTATTCTTGCTTTCCTGATGGCTACAACCTCCAGAAATTTAAATGCAAAGTCAATACTCATCTACTAACCACTGGACTCTAGCTCTCTCCCCACCGCTGTATAACCTTCCCTTTCTCTCCACCTATGTATCTGTCATCGCACCTGCTTTCTCAGCTTTCTATTGTTCCTTTCTAACTAGTTAGTACTCCTCACTCTTTTCTAATTAATCTTTTTACATTTATGTAGCCCCCTGCATATCAGTGGCATTTCCGCCTTGCTCGGGGTGAAATGATTAACAAAAAAAAAACTAATATAAGGAGCGTATGTAAAATTATAATGCATAATATATTCACTGAATAATACCCATACACACACCTATATATATGCATATGGTCTGTAGATCGAATCTGAGAGTTGATACTGACAGTCACCATTCAGCGTTCATGCCATATTCTGTTTCCGCTGTTGATCCGGTTGCCTCTTTGCAAATATTATGAAAATCAGCTACCAGAAATGCGTAAAAAGAATACTCAAAATTACTGATGACAGATTCAGTCGCAGGTTTTAATTCAAAGTTGTTCTTCTCTTGAAGTGATTGCCACCCAAGGCTGAAGAACCTACTCTGCCCTACGCATAAACATTTTTAATCCTTTCTTTTTATGTATACAAGATGATGATGATGATGGTAGATGTAGAGTCGATATATATATATATATATATATATATATATATTTGATTTGTAAACGAGATATTACGCGACCTAGGTTTCTACTATGAGTTATTGAAAAACGCCTGAAGACAGCACTCATGGTAAAAACCTAGGTCACATAACTCGTTTACAAATGAAAAATTTTTAAAGGTTCTACAATATTATTGTCTTGAACACTTTTTAATACAAATGTGCACTGGCCTAATTTAATTATGACCAAAAATAGCATAATTAAACTATTAATAAATCAATCAATATATATATATATATATAATATGTGTGTGTGTGTGTGTACGTATATATATATATATATATATATATATATATACGTACACACACATACACATATATAAATATAAATATTTATATAATTGCATCTATAAGCTTCTTATATTAGTTAGTGAAAATTGCTATATGCATAATTATATATATATATATAAGAATGTGTGCATACATGCAATTATATATATATATATATATATGCACACATTCTTGTATATATATATATATATATATATATAGGAAATAATGATAAAACACGTAAAAACGGAGAGATATTTTATCAGATTAATATAAAATATTAAATAGATAAAAACAGATAGCTCAAGGTATAATATCCGGAGCAATATGACATATAGAGAAGAAAACTCAACACATAATTAAACGATCTGTTTACTTAAATAGTCTGGAATAGTCTATTTGTTTTTGTATTAGTTGTCTACTCGATTTTGAGCATGCCAAAATCCGAAACTGATAAACACTTGTACAACAGAAATACCACCCACTGGGCATCAGAGTCCAGTCTGCACAACGATTTCACCCGTAGTTGAAGAATGAACAGCAGATGGATTCATAAACTTTAGGGAAGGTGAATTTAACAAACTTGAATGGTTTTAGACCTCAGCTTAGACCGCGGGAAACCAGATTTTCATTTTTTTCGGTATACATTACAATATCCGCACACCCATATATATATATATATATATATATATATATATATATATATATATATATATATAGTACTGTGAGAAAGTATTACGACAAAAACTATTTTATCTTTTATGAGGCATCAAAATAAAGTATAAAATCACCCCTGTCCTAACACTTTTTCACACTATTGGTAGTGTGCAAAAGTATTATAACAAGGGTGATTTTTCTAAAAACCTCACCGAAATTCAAATACAGGGTGAAAAGCCAAGTAAATATTGATCATTTAAAACTAGGTGTAAAAGAAATGTATTAAAAAGTAGTTATATTTATTTTTTCCTGTTTTCTATTAAAGTTATTTTGAAACAACTCATTATTCTATTATCCTTGGATATGACTGACTTTTTTTTCTTATTCCGCCCTCTCAAATGGATAAATCTAATGTTACTTTGCAAGACATACTTTTGGAACAAATACAAACTTCTTGGCAGGAGATACCATTAGATACATTGAAGAAGCTTGCGATGTCAATGCCTGACAGAATGAAGGCTGTGATCAAAGCAAAAGGCTATTATACTCAATATTAAATTTATTTTGTAAAAAGTATTTTTTCTTGTTAAAGAATTTGTTGAGTAAATCAAATAAAATTACTTTAATGAAATTGTTTATTTTCTGTCAATATGCATCGTAAAAAATAAAGTAGTTCTTGTACTAATACCTTTGCACAGTACTATATATATATATATATATATATATATATATATATATATATGCATGCATGTATGTATATATAACTGCAATTAAGTGTATATGCGTCATGTATATGTTCGTGGATAATTATTTATATATAAACATACATTTGTATCAATAAAATCAAAAGAGGAAAAAATTACTATTTACCGTCGCGTTTCGTCCTCTGATGGACTTTATAAAGACAAATATCAGATATATTTTAAATTGTGTCAATGCTTCTAAATACGTTTGTATTTTCGAGGGATGTAAGGTAGATTGGTATATATATATATATATATATATATATATATATATATATGTGTGTGTGTGTGTGTGTGTGTGTGTGTGTGTGTGTGTGTGTGTTAAGTAGGGAACCTCGCTGTGGTGTAATGGTCAGCAAACATGACTCTCTAGAACATATTACAACTGAGTAGTGAGGTTGGTACCCCATATTTTCGGCCTTGTGCCACATTAAGCAGTGCTTAGATAATCGGCAGTGTATTTAAGGTTAACAAGTCGGTCGCCGATTCATTAAACTTGAGTACAAAAATTGATACATATATATATATATATATACTACTGGCCATAATTATTAGGCCACCCAGTGTTTTAAGAAAACGATGTATTTCATATTGTTTTTTTAAGTATTTATTTCCAAGTGAATAATTGTAAATGAAAATAGAATGGTTCTTTTGTTAATACTGCACAATAACATGTGCATCAAATGAATTTATAAATATTTAATAATTACCTATATTGCAGTTTCATCAATAAAAAAATGAATAAAATTTAGGGTGACTCAGACGAGTTCATCTTTGATTCCTTGCCTTGTAAAATTTTGCAAAGTAACAATAATAAAATAACCATTTTATTTTCTTTCATTTGGCAATAAATACTAAAAATAGTATGAAATATATTATTTCTTTGAAAACAAAACTAGGGTGGCCTAATAATTATGGCCGGTAGTATATATATATATATATATATATATATATATATATATATATATATATATATATAGTCATGTGAGAAAAAACAAAGTTGGTTCCGTAAATGATAATGTTGTGTGCGTTTGTTTGCGCTGGTTTTGGTATGAGTAGAAATCAGCAGTTCTGTGGCGAACATGTGCGTGTATAAAATCGATTTTCTCTGAAAGCGTTGTTTAACAGTAAATAACCAGTGCCGTGCTTAGCAACATCGCCCCCACACCACCATAGAATGCGCCTTGCGGCCCCTCTACCTATTCTACAGAATCTAACTTGCGCCCCCCGAATATAGTGAACCCACATTAAATGGTACTTTAAACAAAATAATCTACTCTCGGAACGCAGATATTTCGTGATCACGAAAAAATGAAAGAAATCGCGGAATTGGCGTTTTGAAGCTACACATTACGAACGTTTTTCACAACTTTTAGCTACTTTTTATGTATGTTGAAACAGATGTCTATCAACTATTTCTCTTTCAAGTTCATTTTTTTTTATTACAAATGATTTGCGGCCTCTTCGGGCCGGCAGGCTCCTATCAAAGATTTTATATATATATATATATATATATATATATATTGTTTGCAGATGTCTATAATCTATTTCTCTCTCAACTTCATTTTTTTTTTTTATTACAAATGATTTGCTGCCTCTTCGGGGACGAAAGGCTTCGATCAAAGATTATCTGCCTCCTTCTACCGATCGCCCATATCTCAGAGGTAGAATCGCCGACTGACGCTAATTCGAACGGGTTTCAGTCCTGGGTAAAAGCAATCGGATGTCTAACCGTACTGATGAGCTGTGAAACAGATCTGTCTGTAGATGACTATAAGAGCGTGACGGGTTGATAGATGCCTAATTCAACATATAAGTATGATAATGATTTTACAGTTAGTCCTAATAATTATTTTGTTAATTTTTTTTTTTTCATTACAACAGATCTGCGGAGGCAAGGAGCCCAGCGGCCCCACTAGGGAACTTGCGCCCCTCCGCGCTTGCGGCTTTCGGAGGGCCCTAAGCACGCCCTGTAAGTAACAAACTATTTTTGTACGACAATCTATGAAATAAAGAGCTTTTCGCAAACAAATAATAAATCTTTCAAAGATAAATTCATTTTAATCATCAGTGAAGCTGTAAAACTTCGGTAACAATAATACGAAATATGACAATTCTAAGAGAAGGAAGCAACAAAGTAAAATAAGCGGGTACTTACTGTCTGCTATGGATCAAATGTGCCACTTGCGGAGGGGAGCTCCTATTCTGCCTCCAGTGACACGGGTCTCGTTGAATACTAAGCTCTCAACTGACAAAGTTCTGAAGTGAGGGATATAACATATAACTGTGAATATATTTCTCTGTGTGTATATATATATATATGTATACTGGGAAAACGGGATGAGGTCGAAAAGTAACGTGTTTTTAAGTAGAAGCGAATAGGGTGTGTCTCTACGTGTCGAGCGTGGGTATACTGGTTGTCTTAGTGTTTTAATATATTTGATTTAAAGTTACAGGCACCGGGAGGGAGGTGTGCACGTGTCGCAGAGTGTTAGACATTTGTTTTTCGAGTGGGCGTATATGCGTCCATTCGGGCGTGTTTCTATCCATTCCCCCTCTCTCTTTCTCTCTCTTTTTTTTTAACTCACTCTTATACTCTTTAACCTTCTCTCTTATTCTCTTTTACTCCCCCCTACCACATTCTATTTCATGTGTCCTTACCTGTTTGTGATCTTTTTATTTTTGTTTTGAGAGACCTAACTTCTCGGACACTTAATAAAACAGGTAAGATGACCTCTCTCGCTTTTTCTTTTTTTCTGTCTCTTTCTCTCTCCTCTCTCTCTCTCTCTCTCTCTCTCTCTATATATATATATATATATATATATATATCCAACCCTATACTTATATATGCAATCCTATACTTATATGTTATAAGAAGGGTGGTACTAAAGACTTGAATCTGCGGTGTGCAAGTTACGTTACCCAATAAAAATACGATGTCTGCTAACGAGATCTTTCGTTGCGTATAAATGGGGGACTCCCATTTATCAGGTACGAAATATTAAGAACACAAAGTCTCTTATTTTCTTGCGCGTGCGTTGAAGTTGTAGAGGGGGAGGGAGAAAAAGTAGAAGCAAATTGAAGAGTGAGGCTGGGGAATGTGATTGAATCGTGGGAAGGAAAGAATAAAGAAGAGAGAAAAAGAGAGACTAAATAAAATCTAAGTGTTGGTGAACAAGTAAAGACCGAAAGGTGGAGAAAAAAAAAAAATGAATGTGACGGATACAAAAAAGACAAGGGGAAAAAAAGTAGAGGGAACAAACAAAAGAAAGAAAAAAGAGGAGAGAACACGCGTAAAATTACCGACAGACAAAAAAAGATCGATAAATATCCATATGAATTTTTTTTTCTCTGACACACGTCCGCCCGACCCCTTTTGTTGTTATTTTCTTTCTCTTATTTCTCATTATTTATTTCTTCGGATAAATGCTTTCAATGATTTGGAACCATTGCTTATTCCAAGGATCACCATTCCAACCTTTTCAAAACCATTTTGTACGTCTCAAGTGTCTTTCTTTCTTTCTTTCTTTCTTTCTTTTCTTTCTTTCTTTCTTTCTTTCTTTTCTTTCTTTTCTTTCTTTCTTTCTTTCTTTTCATATTCCAATAAACATTCCTTCAATACCTTTGCATATTTCTTTCTTTCTTTCTTTCTTTCTTTCTTTCTTTCTTTCTTTCGTTCTTTTCATATTCCAATAAACATTCCTTCAATACCTTTGCATATTTCTTTCTTTCTTTCTTTCTTTCTTTCTTTCTTTCTTTCTTTCTTTCGCGCATGCTTCCGTTCTTTCTTTCTTTCTTTCTTTCTTTTCATGTTTCAATAAATATCCCTTCAATGTATTTGCATCTTTCTTTCTTTCTTTCTTTCTTTCTTTCTTTCTTCCTTCCTTTCTTTCTTTCTTTCTTTCTTTCTTTCTTTATTTATTTATTTATTTTCATGTTCCAGTAAACATTCCT
The DNA here is from genome assembly GCA_037127315.1 of Ascarosepion bandense. Classification (NCBI taxonomy): domain Eukaryota; kingdom Metazoa; phylum Mollusca; class Cephalopoda; order Sepiida; family Sepiidae; genus Ascarosepion; species Ascarosepion bandense. The sequence goes on from JBBBDQ010000463.1 coordinate 1,870,383, forward strand.
TCAATGTCTTTGAATATTTTTTCATTCATTCATTCTTTCTTTCTTTCTTTCTTTCTTTCTTTCTTTCTTTCTTTCTTTTCATGTTTCAATAAATATCCCTTCAATGTATTTGCATCTTTCTTTCTTTCTTTCTTTCTTTCTTTCTTTCTTTCTTTCTTTCTTATGTTCCAATAAACATTCCTTCAATGTTTTTGAATATTCTTTCTTTGTTTCTTTCTTTGTTTCTTTCTTTCTTTTCATATTCCAATAAACATTAATTCAATGTCTTAGCATATTTCTTCTTTCTTTCTTTTTTTTTCATATTTCATTAAAAATCATTCAGTGTACTTTTATCGTCAATTCTTGCATTTTTCTTTCTTTCTTTCGTTCATTCTTTCATTCGTTCGTTCGTTTCATTTCCTAATAAACATTCTTTCAATGTCTTGTCATCTTTCTTTCTTCCTTTGTTTGTTTGTGTTTTTCTTCATATAAGCCAATAAATTATCATTGAATTTCTTTTCACTTTCCTTTCGTACACACTTGCTTTTTTTCATTCATTCATTTTTTTTCTCCTATTCCAAGAAACATTGAAGGAAGTGTCAGTGTCTTTGCATCTTTCTTTCTTTATAATTTGGCTTTTCAAATTTTCTTCTTCATTTCTTTTTTTTTTTTCTCCCTTTTCATTTTTCCCTTTTTTTTTTCTTTTTTCGGGGAATGTTTTTATCTTTCTTTCTGCCAGGCTATGAGTAGGGAAGGCTGCATCAAAAACAAATTCTATGCTTCTGGTCAGATTTTTGACATTTTGGGCCGTTACATTAGCTTCAGAGCAGTCTGGTAACATTTGAGCTGCATTAACGTACAGTTCACAAGAGCCAAAGAAGCTGATCAAATCTAGCCCATAAATCACCACTCGATTCCACAATTTCTCTTTTCTATCGCCGAGTCCACACTTCTCCCACATCTATTGAACAGGTGAAGAGGCTCATACCTTGTTCCCTGTTTAGGATGTGGTTTCCGGCTTTCCCTTTTTCAATCTTTTTACTCTTATCATTTTTTTTTCAATTGGAGTAGATAGACTAAACTATCGCCAGGTTCACACTCCTCCCACATCTATTGAACAGGTGAAGAGGCTCATATCTTGTTCCCTGTTTAGGATGTGGTTTCCGGCTTCCTCTTTTCCAATCTTTTCACTCTTACGTGGCCCCCTGCGCATCACTGGCGTTACCGCCTTGCTTGGGGTGATATGATTAAAAAAAAAATTGTTTTTAACACGTCTTAATTTTATTTGTTATTTTTTTTAATTATATAAAGTAATTTCAGCCATCATTTGAATTCTTTGACTAGTATTTACTATTATTTATTAGATTTGATATTGTCAACCACTATCATTAATTTTTAATTAGAATTTTTTTAATCTTCATTTTTTTAAAAAGTGTCAATTCATCTTTTCTGGTTGTACCGTAATTCACATTAGTGATGTGTTTAAAATGTTTATCTGATATTTTGGTGAGAGTCAGTCAGTTAAATGCCATTCGTTATACACGCTTGGGTGATCATGTCTCGAAAGAGACATGACTGACTGGGCAGAAGGTTTTCTATCCTGCTATTTAAACTATAGCTGAAGGGAGAAGTGACGGATTGTATTAATAAGTAGTAATTAGTGGGGGATCAATTTATTACTTAATAACAATAGAAAACTGATCCCCCAGTTTTTACCCAATTGGAGCTTTACTTATGTTTCCAATTATTATCTTCATTCAGTCAGTTAAGTGCCATTCGTGATATACGCTTTGGGCGATCATGTCTCTAAAGAGACATGACTGACTGGGAAGAAGATTATCCCGCAGTAGGTTGCCATTGCTTTCAGTGGTAGACTGGTTGCCATCCAAGGCTATAGAACCCAATCTGTCATGTTATTTAACCCATAACTGGAAGAAAGAGACGGATTAATACCTTTCTCAAGGGTATTTGCGCGTAAGTGAATGCAATGAATTCAACTGGAATTTGAACTCGGCTTCCCGAATTCTCGTTCCGAGCCGATATCCACTGCACCACAACGCACATAAATAACAAATTCAAAGGAATTAACACTCTATTTTGGCAAATAAGAACGTGTTCAAATCTGAGAATAATATGCGTTCGTCACGATTATTAAAAAAAAAAATCAGTACTGGTAACGGCAGGGTTTTCACAACAATGTTGTGTCATTGGCATTCAGCGATACATTCTCTTCTTCTTCCACATGCGTTGTCCTTTCAGGACGCAGGCGATCATGGCTTTCTACGTCTCCCTATCTGTGGTGGCTCTGAGCACGCTTTCTCCTGTTACACCACCCAAACCCCGTTCTGTCATTCACCTGCTCAGGCCCTTCAAATATGTTATCCGCTCCTTTCCCTTGTCTCTTTTCCCCCCTATCTGGCTTGCTAATATCAGATTATCTAGACCCTTCTCCCTCATTATATGTCCGAATGTGACAGAGAGAGAGAGAGAGAGAGAGAGAGAGAGAGAGAGGGGGAGAGTCAAACATCTACACACGTTTAAAGGGTTCAAAATTCCTGGTACCTGAAGAAGGCGTAAACGGCCGAAATGTCCGAAACTTCATGTTGTTCGTATCTTTCCTTTTAATTTTTATTAAGAATTTTTTTAAACAGAATTTTTGCTTCCAGTAAACGTGGATTTCTGATTAAATCAAATTCAGTTTAAATTAACACAAGCACGCATTTTGTTTACCAGTAGCGAAATCTGATCTAAGCATAAGTTCTGTGCTGTGTAATTTGGGTCATCAGAAGACAATGGAATTGAACGACAAAATTTTGATAAAAAAACGTTGGAGTAAATTGGAACATCGAAATGTATTTTGTTTACCAGTAGCGAAATCTGGTTTAAGCATAAGTTGTGTGCCGTTTAATTTGGATCATCAGAAGAATGGAATTGAACGAAATTATTTTTTTATCAACTGGAAATAGAAATAGCAATGACTAAGTCGGACACTCGTGATAAGCTCGTGAATGGCCTGACTTATAACCCTCCGGGTTTCATATATAAGCGCGTAGTAATGCTGAAAAAATTTAGTTGAAGAGTTGGTGAATAGTGAGTCAGAGACGACAACCGTAGAAACGTGCGGTTGTGTAAGATCAGGTTCCCCACCCCGCCCACTGAAATAAGAGTGCTGACGAATCAGAAACAAGGACTTTGAGAAATATTATCGTTGCAGCGGCTGCATTGAAAATACGCAGAGTATATGAAACTTAATATTCGTTACCAGCACACTAACAATCAGAATTACATTATTTGATCAGCATCTTTGAAAGGGAGCGTGGTCCATGCCTTTTATTTGAGAAGAATTGTCTCCGTCAAAAGAGTCTGGAGAACATTTTTGAAAAGAGCTATATATCGTCTGAAACGATTTAACAAGTGAACCATACTCTCTCTCTCTCTCTCTCTCTCTCTCTGTCTGTCACTCTCTCCCCCTCTGTCTGGACTCTAGTGTGTGAGTTGTTATGCTAAAAACTTTTACTTTCTGTAACCTTTTTCTTTTTCTAATCTTTTCTTATATATAAAAGACATTAACAGTGCAACCATTAAACAGTTCTTTGTTCGGCTTTCTACGATCATTAATTTTTGTTTTTATTTCTTTTGCTGTATTGTAAATGTTTAACACAGGCTCCCAGACGTGTCTAAATCTTCATTCGACCGTAACCGAACAACACTTCTGCCTTCTGGATCTAATAATCGCAACGTGTTTGGGAAGCAGATTTAAACCAGTGGGCCGGTTGACTAACCCACAGAGGCTCAGGGACCTACGGCCAATTCTTTGAATTCGGTTAAGACCGAATAGACACCTCAACCGGAAAAGGGATACGCTGGAGATTGAGGTGCCAGAGTAGAAGTGTTAAATCTGGTGCACGTTAACCCGAATAGGTCCATGAAGTGGAAGTGCTAAATATACGGTCCCGTGACGAGGATAACTCCCGAGGGGAAAAAGAGTTTAAACCAAGAACTTCAGCTGTCTCTTCCTGATATTAATTTCCTTTTCGTTTCAGTCCTTTCCAAAACCTCATCATTTCTCACATGCTCGGTCCATGATATTCGCAGCATCCTTCTGTAGAACTACATTTCAGTTGCTGCAAGTTTTTCCTTCATCTTTGATTATATTGCCAAACCTTCACTGCCATATTGAAAATCTGACATCACATAGCAATCTAGTACTCTTTTCTTTGTTTCTAGTGAAAGTTTTCTGTCTCTTAATGCTCCACTTAGCTGCTGGAACGCGTCCTTTGCCATGACAATTCGCCTTTGGTTCTCTGTGTCGCAATTTCCGTCTTCTGTTAGAATACTTTCCAGGTATTTAAATTTTTGTAGCTACTTGATTGTAGTATACCCTACCTGTATTTGGCATTTTGGGCAGAAACTTCAGTTGTCTTCAGTATAAATTCCTTTTCGTTTCCATCATTTCCAAAACCTCATCATTGCTCACATGCTCGATCCATGATATTCGCAGCATCCTTCTGTAGAACCACATTTCAGTTGCTACAAGTTTTTCCTTCATCTTTGATGATATTGTCCAGCATTCATTGCCATATTGAAGAACCGACATCACATAGCAATCCAGTACTCTCTTCTTTGTTTCTAGCGAAATTGTCCTGTTTCTTAATATTTTACTCAACTTCTGGAATGCTTCCTTGTGCTTTTGGATCTCAGGAATATAAATGTAGAGAAACTGCTGTGACCTCAAAATGATGGGTCAGTTTATATAATATTGTAATATGGAATTGATCCCCCACTTTATATCCAGTATTCTTCTGTAGAACCACATTTAAGTTGCTTCAAGTCTTTCCTTCATCTTTGATGATATTGTCCAGCATTCACTGCCATATTGAAGAACTGACATCACATAGCAATCCAGTAATCCTTTCATTGTTTCTAGCGAAATTTTCCTGTTTTTTAATTCTCTTCAGCTTCTGGTATGCATCATTCGCCATGCCAATTTACCTTCGGATCTCTGTGTCGCACTTTTCGTCTTTTGTTAGAACACTTCCCAGGTATTTAAATTTTTGTACCTGCTTGATTTTAGTATCCGCCAACTGTATTGGACATTTTGGGCTGCACTTTTTGCTGATGACCATGCATTCGTTTTTCTTGCAGTTTATTTGTAGTCCTTTTTTGTCACTCTCTTCAGCTACCTTCTGTAGGAGGTCTTGTGGTTTCAGTTGCTTCAGGTTTTTCTTTCATCTTTGATGATATTGTCCAGCATTCACTGCCATATTCACGAACCGACATCACATAGCAATACAGTACTCTCTTCGATTGGGTGGACTCGAGCCGCCAAGTCGGTACCTATCACATTACAGATTCTCCTTTTGACCCTGTCAAGAAGACTGAAATGAAGAGCAGGGGATCCTGGCCATATATGACAGCAGTACTCCATGCACGGATGAATGGTTGATTTGTATATATGCAGGATGGATTAGGGCGAAAAAAAAAACATCCTGGCCTGATACACTGACCCAACCTTCCTAGCAGTGGATTTAACTATTGACTCAATGTAATGGTGCCTCTTGAGATCGAAAGAGAGGGTAAGGCCGAGGAGGCGCAGTGTATTGCTCTCGGGGAGACTCGCTAGGTCCATGCTTACGGAAGGAAGGAGAGGTTGCTGTGATGATTGACACATTGAAATAATGAAAGAAACGAAGAAGAAAATATAGAAGCCTATTCTATAACTAATTCTAAGATATTGGATTCTAGATTAACGTCTGTTTCAGTTCACTGGAAAACGTTTTCAATTTCAAATGTTTTCATAATAACGACTAGCATCCGGCTCAAACAAGACGCTCATCCCTTGTTCCCTGTTTAGGATGTGGTTTGCGACTTTCTCTTTTCCAATCTTTTCACTCTTTTCTTTTTTTTTCCGTTAGAGTAGATAAACTAAAGTATCGCCTGGTTCACACTCCATCCACGTCTATTGAACAGGTGAAGAGGCTCATCCCTTGTTCCCTGTTTAAGATGTGGTTTCCGGCTTTCTCTTTTCCAATCTTTTCACTCTTTTCCTTTTTTTTTTTCAATTGGAGTAGATAGACTAAACTATCGCCCGGTTCACACTCCACGCCCGTCTATTGAACAGGTGAAGAGGCTCATCCCTTGTTCCCTGTTTAAGATGTGGTTTCCGGCTTTCTCTTTTTCAATCTTTTCACTCTTTTCCTTTTTTTTTTCAATTGGAGTAGATAGACTAAACTATCGCCCGGTTCACACTCCACGCCCGTCTATTGAACAGGTGAAGAGGCTCATCCCTTGTTCTCTGTTTAGGGTGTGGTTTCCATCTTTCTCTTTTCCAAACTTCTCACTCTTTTCCTTGTTTTTTTCAATTGGAGTAGATAGAATAAACTATCGCCCGGTTCACACTTCACGCCCGTATATTGAACAGGTGAAGAGGCTTATCCCTTGTTCCCTGTTTAGGATGTGGTTTCCGGCTTTCTCTTTTCCAATCTTTTCACTCTTGCGTAGCCCCCTGCGCCTCAGTGGCGTTACCGCCTTGCTCGTAGTGATATGTTTAAAAAAAAGAAAAATTAAATATTTTTGTTAAAGTTGTTAAGCTCAAATAGTTAACTATGCAGTAGGGGAATTTCTACAGATATTTTATTGCATTAGGGCTTATTCAATCATTAACTGAAGAATCAAGAAAAATCGTGAAATTATCACGGGTTTTTCTAGTTTTGTTAAGGTTGTTAATTTCAAGTATTTAGAGATATTTGCGGATATTTTATTGTCCTAGAACTCTCCATAAGCATATTCAGTCATTAACTAAAAAGTTAAGATTGATCAGAAATTTAAAAATGGGAAACCGTGAAATTTTCGACGGTTAAAACTAATAACAACATTAATAATACAAGAATGGTCATGAAAGAAACTAAAAATATTGAAAAATACCAGGATCTCGCTAGGGAGCTAAAAAAGCTATGAAACATGAATGCTTCGGGTTGAATTAGAATTGATTTTATAGACAAAACTGCCATAATTTAATCTGCGACGGTTCTCCGAAATGTTCTTAATTTCTGAAGAGTCTTGTTGGCACCATAACTCAAAGAACAAAATTTCGACTGACTCCGTCAATGTACGATACGAACATAATAATAATAATAATAATAATAATAATAATAATAATATATTTATTACAATATTAATAATAGGGGCCATATATTTAAGAGAGCTCTATCCAACAAATATATTCATCAAACCCATATGGTAGCCACCAGACCAAGGAAAGAAATCAAATGAAAAGAAAGAAACGTTATACCCCAAGAATACAGTTATCATTGAATACATGAATTTGCGATACCGGTTACAGAAATAGAAAATGTCACCATTCTATGGGATTACACCATCTATACAAACAGAAAAAAATGAAGCAAATAGGCTGGACATTATTGTTAAAAACCAAAAAGAAAAAAGATTTGCGTATTAATTGATATAACTTGTCCAGCGGATTGTAACATAGCAACCAAGGAATTCGAGAAACTGTCAAAATATAAGGACCTGGAAATTGGAACAGAAAAAATGTGGAAATTGAAAACAAGTATCGTACCAGTGATAGTAGGTGAACTTGGAATGATAAAAATTGAACAAAAAACACATTGAAAGAATCCCTCGAAACCCCAGCTTAAGAGATATGCAAAAAATTGTCTTATTAAGTACAGCCCACACACTAAGGAGAATTTTGTCTATGTAACGCTAGGGATGATGGGGAAGATAGAAAAAACATGAAATGGAGCCATAACAGCACGCCACGACCTGCCTTAGGTCTTCCTGCAGACTTGGTAAGTCGTGCGACCATAGCAGAAATCGATTTATAATGAAAAATGAAACAATAATAATAATAATAATAATAATAATAATAATAAAAAGAAGAAGAAGAAGAAGAAGAAGAGGGGGAGGAAGAAGATGGAGAAGAAGAAGTTGATGACAGAAAAAAAGGCATTGGAACAAAACGACAAACCAAAAGAAAAAAGAAGGGACAAAAGACAAAGAAATGTAGTGTAATGAAACAAAAAACATACACTAAAGAAAAAAACAGACGAAGGAAAGAATGAAGAAAAGAAGGAAGGAAGGAAGGAACAACAGTCAAAAGAAATAAATGTATTGAAATGAAAAGAAAAGTCAACAAGAAAGAAAGAAGAGGAGAAAGAAAGAAAAAAGAAAGAAAGAAAAAGAAGGGCATTAGTGAAAGGAAGAAAGAAAGAAATATACAAAAAAGAAAGAAAGAAAGAAGGGCATGATTCAAAGAATGAATAAAAGAACAAAAAGGACATTAATGAAAGAAAGAATAAAAGAAAAAGATAAAAAGAAAGATAGAAGTGTGGGCCTATTTTAGGCGAACCATCTTCAGCTTCCGTCTTTATTGTACAAAAGTTGTACAATAAAGACGGAAGCTGATGATGGTTCGCCTGAAATAGGCTTACACTTCCGATTTAGTATGAAATAACGTGTCTGCCTTAATTTTTCTTATATATATATAAATTCTGCACAAATAAGGAAGAAAAAGAAATATGTATACATAAAAAGAAATATACATATATATATATATATATATATATATATATATATATATATATAAAAATTATGCGCAAATAAGGAGGAAGGGAGAAATATCTATATATATATATATATACATATAAAGAAATATATATATACTATGCACATAAAAAAAGAAAAAAGAAGAAATAGTAAAAAAAAAAAGAATTAAAGAAAGGAATATATATTTTGCACAAATAAAGAGGAAGAAAGAATTATATATATATGTATATAAATATATACATATATATACTGGGCACATAAGAAAGAAAAAAGAAATAGTCAAAAGAAAGAATTAAAGAAAGGAATATATGTATATATATATATATATATATATATATATATATATAAATTCTGCACAAATAAATAAATCAATCCCTGAAATGACTGTTTTCTCCCCCCCCCCCCCCACCGCCACCAAAAAAAAAAAAGCAAGTCGGACGGTGGTTCCTTGAGAATCAAGAACCAACGTTACAGTTGTGGTCGTAGCAGTCATCTACTTTGGGCGGGAAACGGAGAAAGAAGACGTGAGATATTGGCGCGCTGGCTGTTGTCGGGGATGAGAGGAAGGAAAGGGAGGAGTTTTGCGAGGGTTGGTGGGAGGAGATAGTGATATTCGTCAAGTGGGACGCGAAGGAGCCTACCTCCGTCAGACGTGCGGTGTTTATGTGTATTAATGTCGATGATAGAATTACGAAATGACGTACACGCGCCGTGTTCCTCCTGCCCGAGCAACTGCGCTTATACGTGTGCCTGTGTGTTACAACACGACCTCCTGTCCATGCGGCTATCCAAGTTTTACTAAATTTTAATTTTGTAGGTGTAGCCATGCACAAGGTCAGGAAGTGCGTTTTTCTTTTCGTGTGTTTATCTTAAATGCACCGTGCGTATAGTAGATGTTCGTGCTTAGATAGGCTGAAAATTGGAAAGTAAGGAGATAAGCAAAAACTAAACAAGACGCAAGACGACGAAGAAATCAGTCAGATGTTACGTGAGAGACAGAAAATACGCTGGTCGAAAGAAGGCGACAGAAAGACAAGGAAGTTGTAGAAAAGTAGAGAGAGAGAGAGAGAGAGAGGTGGGGGCAAAAAGAGGGGGCTCATTTCTGTTTGAAAAAAGAAAATAAAAAAAATAAACTTGAAGAAGAAAAGAAAAGAAATATATTATGCGTCGTTCTGGTGGAACCGACATCATCAAATTGCTTTCATGAGAGGAAGAAAACGCACCGGACCGTGTCGGCGCATCAGAAATGAAAATGCATCATGAATATCTATCTATCTATCTATCTATCTATCTATCTATCTATCTTAATCTGTTCATATCTATCTATCTATCTATCTATCTATCTATCTATCTATCTATCTATCTATCTATCTTAATCTGTTCATATCCATCTATCTATCTATCTATCTATCTATCTATCTATCTATCTATCTATCTATCTCAATCTGTTTATATCTATCTGTCTATCTATCTGTCTATCTATCTATCTATCTATCTATCTATCTATCTATCTATCTATCTCAGTATGTTCTATCTATCTATCTATCTATCTATCTATCTATCTATCTATCTATCTAATATAATTATATGGTTTAAGCTCTATAATACTCACTATATTGAGCACTGTTTATAATAAAATAAATACCAGAGCACTCAAAATAAAATAAACCTTGAGTCTTCTTCACTTGGAATTACCTATCTATCTATCTATCTATCTATCTATCTATCTATCTATCTATCTATCTATCTATCTTAGTCCGTTCTTACCTCTCTCTCTCTCTCTCTCTCGATCTATCTATCTATCTATCTATCTATCTATCTATCTATCTATCTATCTATCATTTACAATATGTTCATATCTATCTCAGTTTTTCAATTTATTTCCTATCTTTCTCTCTGACACAAACACACACACACACATTCTCTCTCTCTGTCTCTATGTATATATATGCATGTTAATTTCATCTATTTCAGTCCGTTTTCAACTTTATATATATATATATATATATATAACTGTCGGCAACCAGTCTACCGCAGAAAGCAATGGCAACCTACTGCGGGATAATCTTCTGGCCAGTCAGTCATGTCTCTTTCGATACATGATCGCCCAAGCGTGTATCACGTATGGCACTTAACTAACTGACTGATACATTTTTGAAGAAAAAATATTACCAACAATACATTCTTGAATAGAAAACTAGAAGACATTTTCAGTTTTATAAAATAAAGATATTTTAATTTTTTCATGAAAATCTGACTAAATCAACCTTCTTACTATAACCGAACATTAAAGAAATATATCTTAAAACCCTACTTTTTTTGGCATTAAATAATCCACAGAGGTTGACATGCCGTTAAACAAAACGTCAGTTAAGTGCCATACGTGATACACGCTTGGGTGATCATGTTTCGAAAGAGACATGACTGACTGGGCAAAAGATTTTTTTATCCTGCTCTTTAAACTATAGCTGAAGGGAGAAGAGACGGTAGTAATTAGTGGGGGATCGGTTTATTACTTAATAACTATATAAAACTGATCCCCCACTTTATGCCCAGCAAATACTTTACTTAATTTAGTCAGTTAAGTGCCATACGTGATACACGCTTTTGGGCGATCATGACTCAAAAGAGACATGACTGACTGGGCAGAAGATTATCCCGCAAGCCGATAAACGCACTAAACTGAAAGTATATGTCTACTATTGTATTAATAAGTAGTAATCGGTGTGGGATCAGTTTATTACTTAATAACAATAGGAAACTGATCCCCCACTTTTTCTCGGTAGAACCTTTACGTATGCTTCCTACTATTATATTTAGTCAGTCAGTTAAGTGCCATACGTGATACACGCTTTGGGCGATCATGTCTTGAAAGAGACATGACTGAATGGGCAGAAGATTTTCTATCCTGCTCTTTAAACTATAGCTGAAGGGAGAAGAGACGGATTGTATTAATAAGTAGTAATTATTGGGGGATCAGTTTATTACTTAATAACAATAGAAAACTGATCCCCCACTTCGTGTCCGGTAGAAGATTTACTTATGCTTCCTACTATTATATTCAGTCAGTCAGTTGAGTGCCATACGTGATACACGCTTGGGCGATCATGTCTCGAAAGAGACATGACCGACTGGGCAGAAGATTTTCTATCCTGCTCTTTAAACTATAGCTGAAGGGAGAAGAGACGGATTGTATTAATAAGTAGTAATTATTGGGGGATCAGTTTATTACTTAATAACAATAGAAAACAAATCCCCCATTTTTTGCCCGGTAGAACCTTTACTTATGCTTCCTACTACTATATTCAGTCAGTCAGTTAAGTGCCATACGTGATACTCTGGGCAGTTACTCTTCTTCTTGATTATGATGTCGTTATATTAAAGAACGCAAGTTGAAGACAGGCTCTTTAAATCGCTTTGATAGCTTTTTGTAGCTTCCCCATCATTAGAGGCTTCACTATGCAATTTTTTGAAAGACTCAGGAAGTTTTTTTTTTATCTAGTCCCTAACTGCACTTTTTGCATCCACAGTATATGATTTTATAATGGTCGATTGCAGTGTACACAGCTTACCAAAAAAATGGAACACGTTTAATTTTGTTTTGTACACGAGTGAGATTTATTTAACGGCATATCAACCTCTGTGGGTTATTTAATATCAAGAAAAGGACAGTTTTAAGTTATTTTTTAATGTTTGGTTATAGCGAGGGGGTTGATTTAGTAAGATTTTGATGAAAATCTTTTAAAAATTATTTTTATTTTAGAAAACTGAAGATGTCTTCTAGTTTTGTATTAAAAATGTATTTCTTGGTAATAATTTTTTCCCTTCAAAAATGTATTATGGCAATATTTTTTTTTCAAAAATGAGTTATGGTAATAATTTTTTTTCTTCCAAAAATGTGTTATGGTCATATTTTTCCTTCAAAAATGTAATTTTTTTCTATAAAAGTCTATTTTTATACTTTCATAGTGTTTTGGCCCCAGTTTGGGAGTTAACTATTTGCCCATAGCAGGGACCCTAGCAGGTGATACCACTCCGGGTCAAGGTGGACCTGAGAACAACAGCAATTAAGAGGTGGTTCCATGCTCCTCACAACCTCCCAATCAGAGGCCTTGCTGCCGGATGCAGTTTATCGTCATGCCCAGGACAACAAGTGCACGAAAAATGATTTGCACTGTCAACAATATAAAACAAAAATACGAAGTGTAAATGTGAGGGCTTGCTTCTTTTTTCAAGCGTGGTGCAATGGTTCCAAACGAGAAATCAATGAGCCGAGTTCAAATCCCAGTTGAATTCATTGCATTTACTTACGCGCAAATACCTTTGGGAAATGTATTAAGTCATCTCTTCCTGCAGCTATGGGTTCAGTAGCATTAAAATTTGGGTTCTATAACCTTGGTTAGGAACCAGTCTATATAAGAAATTAACGGCAACCTACCGTGGGAAAATCTTCCCAGTCAGTCATGTCTCTTTCGAGACATGATCGCCCAAAGCATGTATCACTTATGGCACTTAACTGACTGAATGAAGATAATAGTTGAAAACGTAAGTAATGCTTAAAAAGTGGGGGATCAGATTTATATTGTTATTTAGTAATAAACTGATCCCCCACTTATTACTACTTATTAATAGAATCCGTCTCTTCTCCCTTCAGCTATATTTTAAAAAGCAGGATAGAAAATCTTCTGCTCAGTCAGTCATGTCACTGGTATCACGTATGGCCCTTAACTGAATTTTTAATTTTATTTTTATTCAAGTTTAATAATTTTTTAAAAGTAGTTGTAACTCAATTAAGATTTGATTACCTGGAAAAGAGACAATATTTAAAAGTCTTTTTGCATGAGTTCATTTACTCTCACGCAAACTATAAAAAAAAAATGTACACGCGTCATAAAAATTTTACATGTGCACAAAAGATCATTTGCACAGGAAACCATGTAAAATTAAATTATAGAGTGGAAATGTAAAGGTTCATTGACTTTTGCATGTCTTAATATTTAGTATTTAAGATATTTTTTATTACTGCTTGATAAAAATGTTTCAAATAATTGCAAATCATTTAATTAAAGTTTTTCTTAGTGAATATAGACTTTAATTAAGATTTGTTGATTATCTGGAAAAAATAAATATTCTTTTTAATATTATCTTAAAGGCTCACTTTCATTTGCCCAGCGGTGTATATACGAGGGTCATTCAATAAATAAGGCGAATTTTTCGGTATAACGACTTCTACGAGGGTCATTCAATAAATAAGGTGAATTTTTCGGTATAACGACTTCTACGAGGGTCATTCAATAAATAAGGTGAATTGTTCGGTATAAGGACTTCTACGAGGGTCATTCAATAAATAAGGTGAATTTTTAGGTATAATGACTTCTACGAGGGTCATTCAATAAATAAGGTGAATTTTTCGGTATAAGGACTTCTACGAGGGTCATTCATTAAATAAGGTGAATTTTTCGGTATAAGGACTTCTACGAGGGTCATTCAATAAATAAGGTGAATTTTTCGGTATAAGGACTTCTACGAGGGTCATTCATTAAATAAGGTGAATTTTTCGGTATAATGACTTCTACGAGGGTCATTCAATAAATAAGGTAAAGTAGAAGTTCTGATACCTAAAACTTTACCGAAAAATTCACCTTATTTATTGAATGACCCTCGTAGAATTTCTTATACGGAAAAATTCACCTTATTTATTTAATAATCCTCGTAGAAGTCATTATACGGAAAAATTCACGTTGTTTATTTAATGTCCCTCGTATATGTATAGTAAACTATCGAGTTTTGACAGTCCGATAAACGGCAATTTGTAGTTATCATGCAATCTTTATTAATCTCGTCTCGATTTACGACGTTTGTTTTTCTTGTTTCTAAAGATTTTCAGCTGCTTCCGAGACAAGATCTTACTTATCTTTATCTAATCTTCCCAGAGCCAATGACATCACTGGCAATAGATATACTAGCAACTTAAAACTATTTCATTTCACTATATTTTCCATGTTATTTTTGTTTTATTTTAGCCCCAATTTTCTAATCTAAATCTAAACTTATTTAGAAATGGAACTTTGTGTGTGTGTGTGTGTGTGTGTGTGTGTGTGTGTATCCGGTAGCTATAGACTCCGAAACGGCTGAACCGATTTTCTTGAAAATTTACACAGTTGTACTATTAGCGTCTGTGAGTGTTCTTAGCTAGGTTTTGTGTCAAGGTACCACCGATAAATATCGAAAATCGATAATCGAAAAAATCGTGTTATAGAAAGAGTGGTCCGATTTTAATCAAATTTGATACACTCATAGACAGACATAAGAAACGATATTCAGAAATTTCAAGGTTGCAGTTCTTACAATAGTGCAGGAAATCGATAATATATATATATATATATATATATATATATATATATATATATATATAAAAGACAAGATGTTTGTGTGTGTGTCTGTTTATCTGCCTGTATGTCTGTATTTTTTTTTCAGCCCTTTTATTTTAGTTTTTGCCGAAGTTGGTATAATTGTAGTTCTTAGTCTCAGCCATGATACCATTTACTCAGAGGACTTATTTAGCCTTCAAAATTCAGTTTACGACGAAAAGAAACTTAATTGATATCGATACCAGGAAATCAAAATTTGACTAACATCCATTCATTTTTCTTTCAGTCTATGGTTTCGCTTTAACTGGAAACAACTTTTGCTTTTTAGTCTTTCGTGCCAACGTCCAAAGAGTCTGAGCTCCAGGAGGATGGATTAGTTTTAAAGCTTTCATTACACCCGAGCAACACCGGGCTATACTGCTAGTGTTAATATATGTTAGAGAAATGTGTCATTATGTCTTAGATTTTTACTTTAACATTGGGTGGGTATAGGTGTGTGATGCTACTGCTTCTTCGCTGAAAATCGCTTCTATCTTCTGCAATGGCCAGTGAGGTGGGTGTCATCTAAATTCCAGCGTATTTCCAAATTTTTTTCTTCGCCTTTTATTTTAAATTGTACCCTATTCATCTATAAGACTGAACATTCTAGTTAGAAAAAGTGCTCCCTCCAGCAGGATTCGAAGCTGCTTCCTTTTTTTTTTTAGGGGAAAACAATCGTTTGTTTCGAGCTACTTTAGCCATTTTGCCTCTATAGTGCGTTGTGATTGGGTGAGATGTTATTTTGCTTTTTTTTTTTCGTCCATATCTGCTTAGTTTCGAATCTGAAACATTAAAAAAATCAATTTATAAATAATTAATGGGTTTTATGTATTAATCTAACCTATTTTTTTTATTATTTTAAACCTTAATTTTTGTCGATATTCATATTAGAATGACGCATATTTTAAATAATGTTGTTTTCGAAAAAAGAAAAAATATAAAATAACATGAAAAATTATATAAAACAAATTTAACTTTACCACGTCGTCATTTTTAACGAAACTTGCTTTATATATATATATATATATATATAAAGCAAGTTTCGTTAAAAATGACAGACACCGTGCAGTGGTAAAGTTTGTTTTATATAATTTTTCATATTATTTTATATTTTATATATATATATATATATATATATATATATATATATGTGTGTGTGTGTGTGTGTGTGTGTGTGTGTGTGGATAGGCGTCGCAGGTTCGAATCCTGTCGAATGACACACATTTTCGTAATAAACATTTATCGTAAATAATCAGGCCAGTAGATATAAATATATAATACTGTTTGATTAAAAACAGAATATCTAATTAAATATGAGTATCGATCAAAAATAATGTTCAAACAAATCATTTCAAATTGTCGGTTGTCTATCACCAAGTTTCGTTAATATTCGTTAATTTCCGTAATATATATATATATATATATATATATATATATATATATATATATATATATATACTAGCAGTATAGCCCGGCGTTGCTCGGGTGTAATGAAAGCTTTAAAACTAATCCATTGTCCTGGATCTCAGGCTCAGCCTAAAGAATGTTTGTGTGAAGTTTGGTGAGAATCGGATAAAAATTGTGGATTTGTATAAAGGATACACAGACAGACAAATAGATACACACACAAACATCTTGCCGTTTATATATATATATATTATCGATTTCCTGCACTATTGTAAGAACTGCAACCTTGAAACTGCTGAATATCGTTTCTT
This sequence comes from Ascarosepion bandense, assembly GCA_037127315.1. Lineage (NCBI taxonomy): Eukaryota > Metazoa > Mollusca > Cephalopoda > Sepiida > Sepiidae > Ascarosepion > Ascarosepion bandense. The sequence continues at coordinate 1,887,058 of JBBBDQ010000463.1, forward strand.
ATATCTTTGTCTATGAGTGTATCAAATTTGATTAAAATCGGACCACTCCTTCTATAACCCGATTTTTCGATTATCGATTTTCGATATTTATCGGTGGTACCTCGACACAAAACCTAGCTATGAACACTTGCAGATGCTTATGATACAACTGTGTACATTTTCTAGAAAATCAGTTCAACCGTTTCAGAGTCTATAGGTAACGGACACACAGGCACACACACACATACAAAGTTCCATTTATAAATAAGTTTATATATATATATACATATATATATATATATATATATATATATAGAGAGAGAGAGAGAGAGAGAGAGTGAGAGAGAGAGACAGACAGACAGACAGACAGACAGAGATAGTGGAGGGAGCATTTTTTCTAAGTAGAATGTTATAAAATTTTTGTTTGATAAATTAATTTATGTTTTATATATTTTGAATAACAAAATGTTTTGAATTTAACAATTTTGTTTTGATTTTGATTTTTTTTTATAGTCAAATATGTTGGCTTGCGAAATGAATATTCTTTTAAAAAAGCCGATATTTGAAAATGCCGTCAAGTAAGTTACTTTCGCTTTTAATAAGCGTGTCTTTCTTCAGATCGAATACTTGGCAAATGCGTTTTTTTTTCCCGCGTAAACTCCATGACATCTTCTCTTTGTCCTTTGAGGTCGATTCAGTTGGCGTATTTTGTAAAAGTTAAATGCAATGTGCACTTTAAGCTGTGTTTCTAAGAATATCTTTTATAGTTAAGCTCAAAAACTTCTTTAGGAATTGAGTTGATTGGAATTGATTATAAAGTGATTCTTCAGTGCGAATAAAAATGTACGTCAGACAGAAACGAGATTTGTTTTTTGTAATAAAAACTATAGAATTTGCCTTACCAACTTTTGACTAATAAGATGAAGTATATTTTGACGGCTTTCTTCATGAGACTAAAGAATAGCCATATACCTTAAAATTTTTAACATTTCAATATCGTCTTTCAGTTGAAGTTAAGATCAAAGTTTTGAAATTGAAATTCTATGATTGGTTAAAAAATGGAAGTCCTAAATCAACATGATAGGTAAAAAAATCCGACAAAATCTGCAATGTTATTAGTCCTGACCTCGTATCTCGGCTTCCTGCAGCTATAATGTAGCTTACCTGTATCTTTTCTAAAAAAATAATTTCATTTGTTCTGATTAAATTTCCTCTATGGTACTTATATGAAATCTTGCTGCCAATTTATCATATAGTATATGATAAATTGGCAGCAAGGTTTCATCATTTTACAGTTGAATTGGCTAAATGTAACCGTAAGTTCTATGCTAAGAGTTTCTTTGCTTGAACTTCTCACTTGTTGAACTGTCTTCCGGCTTTTTGTTTCATAGTCAATTTTGATATACAAAAATTTACATGCAATGTCAATCGTTATTTTTATTATTTTTCTAATTGTTTCACCTCGAGCAAGGAATTTCACTGCCACCATTGCGCAGGGGGTTACATAGAGTGGTGAGAAAGGGTGGTTAGATATAAGAAAAGTCAGAAGGAGGGTGATAGACGGGTAAGGATACCGAGAATGAGGGTTGGGTAGATGTTGAGTGTTGGGAGAATAGGTGCAAGTTAGTGTGATAGGAGGTGTCTATTGACCTTACATTTTAAACTCCTGGAGATTGTAGCTGTCGGGAAAGCAGAAATGTGGAAGGGAGTTCCACAGGCGGGAAGCGCGAGAAAAGAAGCTATTGGAGTAGAAATTACGGTTACATCTTATCTGTTTGACTGTAAAAGGGTGGGACCTAGTTGCTAATCTAGTATCTCGTGTAAATTCGTACCTAGGCGGCATCAATGATCTAAGTTCATCGGAGTAGAAGCCATGAAAGTATTTGTAGAAGAGGCACAGGGAAGCCACATCACGCCGGTGAGAGAGTGACTGCAGCCGGTCTTCTGTCTTTTTAATTCCTGTTTTTTAATTGTTCACTCTTCTTAACAGTCTTAGTGACTTTATTACCTAGATTGGGGTGAAATGATAAAAAGTAAATTTTTCATTATTCTGTACTCACTTCTTTGTATATTTAAAATTTATCATGTTTTTAGAGCGAATGGGGTAAAGTATCATTTTCCAAATGTTGTAGCCGTGTTCAAAGTTGATTGTCTACGGCTATATCGTATTGAATACACCGGTTCCCATCCGATCACCGAAGTTAAGCAACATCGAGCCTGGTCAGTACTTAAATGGGTGACCATTCGGGAATACCAAGTGCTGTAAACGTAAGGACCAAAAATGACACACATTTTCGTAATAAACATTTATCGTAAATAATCAGGCCAGTAGATATAAATATATAATACTGTTTGATTAAAAACAGAATATCTAATTAAATATGAGAATCGGTCTAAAATAATGTTCAAACAAATCATTTCAAATTGTCGGTTGTCTATAACCAAGTTTCGTTAATGTTCGTTAATTTCCGTAATATATATATATATATGTACTAGTAGTATAGCCCAGCGTTGCTCGGGTGTAATGAAAGCTTTAAAACTAATCCATGGTCCTGGAGCTCAGGCTCAGTCTAAAGAATGTTTGTGTGAAGTTTGGTGAGAATGGTCCTCCGGTCCTCAAGATTTGGGGTTGGGTGCAGGGCTAACAACCCTGTCCCGTAAAAAACAGTTTGTTATAGAAACAGCAACAAAAAATTGCTGCCCTATGCACCTTCTGGGTGTGATGGATAAATGATGATGATGATGATGATGATGTTCAAAGTTGATTACCTTGCTGAGCGTGTTTGGAAAACATGTAATAAAACCATTCCATTCACTGTAGAAGAATATGGTAATTAAAATCTCCTTCGTAATGGCTAAACGAATAGCCGAAGGCGCTCGGATATTTACAATTAGACAATTTGACACCCTTTATGTCAAGAAAAGAAAACATTCAAACGAACACAGTAAAAACTGAATAAAAATGATTTATCGCGTTACCTTTTCAGTCGTATTTCATAAAACTTGGATAAAAGAGGGATTAGTCGTCAAATTCACGCACATTATATTAAGTTGTCCCAAAAGTTCGTAAACACTTGCAAAAAATTGAAATTTTACTCGCAGAAACAACAAAAACTATTGCTCAAAATAAAGACCATCATTTTCCAAGACTTTCTGCCATCGATTTGCAAGCTTTCGGGTCTGGTCAAAGTACCATTCAGCCGGCTTCGAATCAAAGAATTCTTGACATGCTTCCTCAACTTCATCAAACGAATCGAATCAGCGGCCTTTCAGAAAGTGTTGCATTGAGCGGAAAAGGCCGTAATCTGATGGAACACAGAACTGTAGGCTGGATGTTTCAGAACCTCAAAGCCGTCCAGTTCTTCAAACTTGTCTTTGGTCTTCCTGGCGGTGTGTAGCTTAGCATTGTCCTGCTGCATCAAAGCGCGCTTTCGGTTAATCAGAGCCGGGTCCTTTTGCTTCAACTTTTCGTAGCCCCGCTCAAGTTGTTGACAGTAAAGTTCGGTACTGATGGCACGACCACTCGGAACCAACTCAAAATTCACGATTCCTTCAAAGTTCCACCAAACGCACAACATGACTTTCTTGCCGAATCGATCTTGTTTTGGAACAGACGGTGTCTCTTATCCTTTCTGAACCCATCGCTTGTCTCGATTGTGCTGGACCAGATACACCCATTTTGCAAGTGTTTACGAACCTTTGGGACAACCTAATATATATTATATCAAGAAATTTCGAAAATTATATATATATATTATATCAATTATATACATATTAGCGAAATGGTTATAAACAACAGACAATTTGAAATGATTTGTTTGAACATTATTTTTGATCGATACTCGTATTTAAGTAGATATTCTGTTTATAATCAAACAGTATTATATATTTATTTCTACCGGCCTGATTATTTACGATAAATTTTTGAATCGGAAATTGTATTATATAGGCTTGATTTGATTTCGTTTAGACTGTTGGTCATTTGTGGTCGAGAGATCTAAGATTCGCCAGATGAATTGGTGGCATCCCCTATGTACATAGGGGTCGTAGGTTCGAATGCTGCCAAATGACGCACATTTTCGCAACAAGGTCCCATCCTTTTACAGTTAAATCAGCCAAATGCAGACGGCAATTTTACTTCACAGCTTGTTTCCTCGCACTTCTCAGCTGTGGAATTCCCTTCCTTGTACTTGTTTTTCTGACGGCTACAACCACCAGGAATTTAAATGCAATGTCAATTCCCATCTCTTATCTACTTGACTCCAGTCATTTCAACATCACCCCATGTATCTTGTTCTTTTCCTTTCTCTCTACCTTCGCAATTGTCTTTGCACCTGTGTTTCCATCCTTCTCTTGCCCTTTCTCTGACACCCATTGTAACTGGTTCGTCTCTCTCTTCACTCTCCTCCTGTCTAAACTTTTACTCTCTTATGTAAACCCCTGCGCATCAGTGGCGGTACCGCCTTGCTTGTGGTGAAACGATATAAGCAATTAATTTTTAATTATTGCTTAAACGTTATTTATATTTGAGTAGATACTCTACTTTCATTTATTAAACTATATTTATTTATTTTCACCTACCGGCCTGAATATTTTGATACTTCGTGGAAACTGCCATTAGATTTGTTCAAGGAGGTCCTTTCTTTCCCGAGAGACCAAGGCACGTCAGATCTGATGGCGGCTTCCCCTCAAATCCTGTCGGCAGTGCAAATATTTTTTCTAATGAGATTTCTCTAAAATATACTTTTTAAGAAATAAATAAAAACACCGCATCTACTCGAATATGCGCATCCATTGCTAGAACCACGAGGAATTTAAATGCAGTGGCAATTCTCATCTCATATCCTTTCCTTTAAACAGCATCTCGTATATCTTGTTCTTTTCCTTTCTATCTATCTTCGCAACTGTCATCACACCTGTGTTCGCATCCTTCGCTTGTCCTTTCTCTGACACCCCCTGTAACTGGTTCGTCTTTCTTCTCACTTTCCTCCCGCCTAAACTTTTACTCTCTTATGTAGCCCCCTGCGCATCAGTAGCGGTTCCGCTTTGCTTGGGATGAAATGATTAAAAAAAAATCAATTTCGTCTATCGGCGTGAATGTTCGAAAAATCTTACTAAACAAAATCTCCGACAGGATTAGAACCCGCGACACCCATAAATATATAAACCTGGCACGTCCTCAACAATTAAATTACGGATAATAGTCTAGATAGAAAACATCATGAAGTACCGGTATTCACTACCCAGTATCAAAACAATAATAAAATATGTCGGCTAAATAAATAAATCTATTTCTAAAATATACATACACATTTCAGAAACGGGAAAACTGCCTCTTTCGTAGTTTTATCAAATGACGATAACACTGTCATTCCGGCAATAAAAACGATGATTTTTCTTTGATCAAGACGGTACAAGTCACAATTTTATTCGCCTGAAGAGAGTCAACTTTAGACTCGAAACACGTGTAGCGACACAAATACCATTATGGACACTTAATATATCAGACAAAAAGCAAGTAATATTTATAATAATAGCAATAATAAATCTACACTTTAAACAAAATTTTCCCGGCTTCTCGCATTATTTCTTTTATATATATATATATATATATATATATATATATATATATATATATATAGTGTCTCTTTTTTTAACTCATACACACCTAAACATATAGTGTCATACCTGCACACAGGTTAGCATACGTGTACGCTCTTAATCTCGTTGAACTGTTCCTACTGAACAAATTCAATCCTTGCTGGTTTTTCCAGAAGGAACACGACATTAAATAACAAAGCCAGTGTTGAAGTGTCTTAACACAAACAGAAAAATACTCTAACCATTTTCTTGTAGTTTGCTCTTCTACTCTTTATATATATATATATATAACTCTCCAAGGAGTGTGGTCGTTCATTCTCTATCACTTCAAGATATGTTATTAAACACATATCATATTCTGTTGAGCACAAAATAAACAACTGTTCCTGAGTTAAACATATTTTTCGAAATACAGTCAGTCAGTTAAGTGCCATACGTGATACATGCTTGGGCGATCATGTCTCGAAAGAGACATGACTGACTAGGCAGAATATTATCGCGCAGTAGGTTGCCATTGCTTTCTGCGGTAGACTGGTTGTCTGCCAAAGCTATAGAACCCAATCTGTCCTATTATTTGACTCATAGCTAGAGGGGAAAGAAATGTATTATATTATTATGTAGTAATTAGTGGAGGATCGGTTTCCTATTGTTATGAAGTAATAAACTGATCCCCCACTTTATGGCCAGTAGCAGCCTTAATCATTATTCCAATTCCTATATTCAGTCAGTCAGTTAAGTGCCAGTACGTGATACACGCTTGGGCGATCATGTCTCGAAAGAGACATGACTGACTGGGCAGAATATTTTCTATCCTGCTATTTAAACTATAGCTGAACGAAGAAGAGACGGATTGTATTAATAAGTAGTGCATTTTGGGGGATCAGTTTATTACTTAATAACAATAGAAAATTGATCCCCCACCTTTTGTCCAGTAGTAACTTTGTTTATGTTTCCAACTATTATCTTCATTCAGTTAGTTAAGTGCTCTACGTAATACACGCTTTGTGTGATCATGTCACTTTGGGCGATCATGTCTCTTTGGAGACATCACTGACTGGACAAAAGATTATCCTGCAGTAGGTTGCTATTGCTTTCTGCGATAGACTGGTTGCCAGCCAAGGCTATAGAACCCCATCTGTTCTTTTTGTTTAACCTATAACTGGAGGGAAGAGACTGATTAATACCTTTCCCGAGGGTATTTGTGCATAAGTGAACGCCATGAATTAAACTGGAATTCGAACTCGGCTCCTTGATTTGTCGTTCCGAGTCGATATCCATTTCACCACAACGCACATCCACATCCGAAGGTACCGACCCAAAATTTGAACTCTAGTTGACGTTACCAAATGTAAACATGTTCACGATCCACCGACATAACCAAGAGAACTAATAAAAAGGGTACTTCGACGCGACATGACGAGTCGCATCTTAAAATGTTCAACTTGTTCACTTGACTTCATTGGAAATTAACACAGCAAAGGAGACGAACCAAATTCTACAACACGACAATGAACCTTATCAACTAATTCAAGGCTTAACTTTAATTTCTAAGACTAACATAAATCCAGCTCTCTCACCCAAAATATTTTATTTGACAACAAGCTTCTCTGGTTAAAGAGCGACAACTCTGTAAAAATCAATGAATCAAGAACAATGCTTTTTCTATTTAATAAAAAAAAAACAAAAAAAAACTGTAACACCCCAGATGGAGGTCCGGGCAATTTCTCCGGTGGTCGTTCTCCACGCTGTAATGTTGCCGGGGGTTGGTTGAAAAATTCGAAGTCTCAAGCTGGGGGTACTAGATAAACTATTGAAGGAACGAAATTCTACAACTTGGATGATTTTTAATCTATGCTTTATTTCGTTCAGAGTTAGTCTTGCAGTTGGGACAGGCGATGTGACACTCAGCTCCATCTCTAATTAATGGAGATCAAATGCCGAACCGACCGACTCAGACGAACAGAGTTTTCCTTCATCAGTGAGCTTGACACACGTAGCTACTTCAACAACTGTTTAATTTTCCTACAACGACATATATGGTATTTACCCTACTCCCCCACTGGAACGGGATGTGACACAAGGTCTTTTTTTAGGTGGTCACCCAACCGCATACGAAGGGGCACAGGGATAAAATTCCCCAGTCCCCTCAACTGCCGGTTGAGCTGGCCCCAGTGACGAGCACCAGTTTCACCCCTCTGCTGCAATGGGGTGGCGGCCACGGGACACTGTTTCCCGGGACTGGGCATCTATCAGTGTACTTTTTCTCGGATGCAACCCTACTCACGCGGACAGAGCTACAACTGAGCCGCACTCTGTCTTCGAGGACAGAGACGCAGCTGAGAGATTATTTTGTTACTCATCTGACACGAAAATGTGCCGGGTAAATATATATCTAAGGTTTATGATCATATTTTCTCCATAACCTCATTAACTTCACTACTTGAACTTTCTTACACTCATACAAAACCGCTCAAACCTGTATCTTGAGTGGCTCTTAAGTCTTCTATTGTTTGGATATCACTATATAAAGAACATATATTTTTATGTCTACGTGAGTACGTGTGTCTGCAAAATATCGCTACCAAAAAAGCAGAAAAAAACAACAATCTATATTTCCATGTCTCGGAGAAGCAATCAGGACACACCTTCTGCGAGAAGCTGGCATGCAACTGACAAGAAACAGCGACTGTCGCAGAGGCACGGCTTCAAAGTTACTTTAGGTCTAGATCTACAGATAGAAAAGGGCTTCTTCACTTTGGAAACATAATGTGAATACGGTGTGGGTGGCAAGATGGTAGCGGCTAGGAATGGCATCTGTAGATATTTATAAAACATACATTTACATTAGTTTTTTTTAGAAGCCACTCATTTATGATCAACTTTTTTACACACACTTTTTAACGGAAAAGAATACCATTAAAGAAGTCTAACAATTCTAGTATTTGTCTACATTTCTGAGATGAGGTAGTATTTACAGAATTTATATTATTCGAACTATTGTCCTAATCTTTGTTGCCATTTGTACGACGTTTAATAATAGATCATTCTATTTGTCTATATTTCTGAGATGAGGTAGTATTTACAGTATTTACATTATTCGGACTAATGTCCTCATCTTTGTTGCCATTTGTACGACGTTTAATAATAGATCATTCTATTTGTCTATATTTCTGAGATGAGGTAGTATTTACAGTATTTACATTATTCGGACTAATGTCCTCATCTTTGTTGCCATTTGTACGACGTTTAATAATAGATCATTCTATTTGTCTATATTTCTGAGATGAGGTAGTATTTACAGTATTTACATTATTCGGACTAATGTCCTCATCTTTGTTGCCATTTGTACGACGTTTAATAATAGATCATTCTATTTGTCTATATTTCTGAGATGAGGTAGTATTTACAGTATTTACATTATTCGGACTAATGTCCTCATCTTTGTTGCCATTTGTACGACGTTTAATAATAGATCATTCTATTTGTCTATATTTCTGAGATGAGGTAGTATTTACAGTATTTACATTATTCGGACTAATGTCCTCATCTTTGTTGCCATTTGTACGACGTTTAATAATAGATCATTCTATTTGTCTATATTTCTGAGATGAGGTAGTATTTACAGTATTTACATTATTCGGACTAATGTCCTCATCTTTGTTGCCATTTGTACGACGTTTAATAATAGATCATTCTATTTGTCTATATTTCTGAGATGAGGTAGTATTTACAGTATTTACATTATTCGGACTAATGTCCTCATCTTTGTTGCCATTTGTACGACGTTTAATAATAGATCATTCTATTTGTCTATATTTCTGAGATGAGGTAGTATTTACAGTATTTACATTATTCGGACTAATGTCCTCATCTTTGTTGCCATTTGTACGACGTTTAATAATAGATCATTCTATTTGTCTATATTTCTGAGATGAGGTAGTATTTACAGTATTTACATTATTCGGACTAATGTCCTCATCTTTGTTGCCATTTGTACGACGTTTAATAATAGATCATTCTATTTGTCTATATTTCTGAGATGAGGTAGTATTTATAGTATTTATATTATTCGGACTATTGTCCTCATCTTTGTTGCCATTTGTACGACGTTTAATAATAGATCATTCTATTTGTCTATATTTCTGAGATGAGGTAGTATTTACAGTATTTACATTATTCGGACTAATGTCCTCATCTTTGTTGCCATTTTTACGACGTTTAATAATAGATCATTCTATTTGTCTATATTTCTGAGATGAGGTAGTATTTACAGTATTTATATTATTCGGACTATTGTCCTCATCTTTGTTGCCATTTGTACGACGTTTAATAATAGATCATTCTATTTGTCTATATTTCTGAGATGAGGTAGTATTTACAGTATTTACATTATTCGGACTAATGTCCTCATCTTTATTGCCATTTGCACGACGTTTAATAATAGATCATTCTATTTGTCTATATTTCTGAGATTAGGTAGCATTTACATTATTTACATAATTCGGACTATTGTCCTCATCTTTGTTGCCATTTGTACGTACGCTCCGGCTTTATTCAGGTGTTAGGAATTTCGAACCGAACCCTTTATTACAATCACTGGGGTATATGAACTTCATTCCCTGTGTTGTATTGCCTCTGCTGGTAGTCATGGGTTGTCTCCCTCTAACCCTGAAAATTACTTGTTCCCACTGTTGTGTTAAATTATTAACGAGGTGTAATAAGAACCCCTTAAAAAAAGAAAATAACACTTTAATTTTTTCATTTACAGATTTTAAGGGATGCATACAGTAATAAGTTTTAAATTAAATCAAAATAAATAAATAAACACTTCTAAAAAGAGAAAGTGGATGTGGTAAATATGAGATATGCGATCTTTTTTTTTTTTAAATGATTTGGAAAAGGCGCTTGTCCAACGAACACGTCAATTTCTGGATCTCCTCTGACGCAATTTAATTTGATACGTCGAGTATTTCCTGCCATAACTAATCTTTGCTTCTAAACTGGCGTCCATTCTTATAAAAAAAGTCACTTTAAAATGATTCACAAGTTTTCAGTTGGGCTTTAGTCTGGAAAATTGACCGGTCATTTCACCTTCCGAGGTCCAGAGAAACTTAATTTCTGCAGGTACTCCGTAGTTTTATGTACTAAATGCAAAGGAGCGTTATCTTGCATAAATAAAATAGTTCTCTTGAAGGTGATTCTTTGCATATTAGCCAAGATTCCAAAAGGCTTTATAAACATCTGCGGTTATTTTCATACCGTCAGGCACTCTCGATGAACATGATAACTCCAATAATGCCATCGCAAATCATAATAGCTCCTCCTTTTTTGTTGGCGTGTCAACCGCTGTTGACGATCTCATCCATTTATGACCCAACCTTTGCTCTAACCATCAGGGTCATCAAGTATTTCACGACTTTCATCTGTGAACAGAATTTTCGAGAAATCAACTTTCATGTTTTTTTTCGCATTCCAAACTTCTTTGTATGTGCATTTTTGTCAATTGAGATTTTTTGTTAATCCTGCAAAATAACCTGTGTATCAAATGAATTTATAAATATTTAATAATTACCTATATAGCAGTTTCATCAATGAAAGAATGAAGAAAATTTAGGGTAATTCGGTAATTCGGACGAGTTCATCTTTGCTTCCTTGTTTTTGGAAGATTTTGCAAAATAATAATAACAACAGAACCATTCTATTTTCATTTAGAATTATCCACTTGGCAATAAATTCTAAAAATTGTATGAAATACATAATTTCTTTTAAAAAACTGGGGTGGCTTAATAAATAGTAGTGTATATATATATATATATATATATATATATATATATATATATATATACCGCATATAAAAAAAATTAGTGAAACCAACACCCGCATATTCGGAGATGATAAAATACAATTATTATTATGATATCCTGATTATAAAATGCAATTATTTGTTTCAAAGTGTGTAGGTGTAAAGAAAACGGAAGTAAGAGTATATATATATATATATATATAGTACACTAAATCTAATATTGAGCCACCACCGACCTCGGTTTCACACAACGGATCCTCAGGGCAAGGCTGACAAGTTAGATTAAAAACAGCAAATATATATATATATTTTTAGATTGAGTGTACTGTTTTTTGCTCTACTTTCGTACTTTCGTATAGAGCACTTTATTGTGAAGGTTTCGTCGTGGTTTTTTTTTCTTTCCAACAAGCACTTGACGCATTTTGTTTCTTATTTTCCTTTCCCATTAATTAACCGACGAGGGGTCCCCGTTGGGTTATTTGACGATTTAAGTTACTGTCAAGTTAGCATTGTTTTTACGGATGTTTAGTCTGTAATTATTAGCGCTGTCTTATTGTAATTAAGTCTATATATATATATATATATATATATATATATACACAAAGAATCTCAAGCTAGCCAAAACCTACCGCGGTTTCACACTACGGCTCGTCAGGACCCTGACGAGCCGTAGTGTGAAACCGCGGTAGGTTTTGGCTAGCTTGAGATTCTTTGTGTGTTTTTGCTCTACTTTTGCATTTCGTTTGTACTTTGTATCGAGCACTTTTTCTTTCTTTTTTTTTTGTGGTTGGTTCCGTTTGTTTTTTTTTTCTTTACTGCGGAGTATCGTATGTATTCTCCTTATTCCGCGGATTTCTTTTTTTTTCTCCCCTCTTATCCAACACCTTAGTGCACCGGATTGTAACGGAATTAGGTTCTGTTTGTTAATGGTTTTTCTTAAGGTTTATCTTAGTATAAATTTAAAACTTAAATACTTGCAGAGTCTATTTAGTTATTGTTTTGAATATATATATATATATATATATATATATATATATATATGGATATATATATATGTATGTATATATATATATATATATGTATATTTCTGTGAATCACTAATGCATTCGTAAGATTATTATTAGTGATGTCACTTTTGTGTTCATATTACGTTTTTTTAGATTTCTACTTGTTTCTCCGATGGAGATGGAGGAACAATCCCGGCAATTTATTCCATATACACCTGCTTCTTCATCATTATGATTTCGGTTATTTTTAGATCTGATAATGTCCATAACGGAGATCCGAAGGCGAATTGGCATGGCGAAGGACGCGTTCCAGAAGATGATCAAAATACTAACAGACAAGAAGATCTCAATAGAAACGAAGAAAAGAGTGCTAGACTGCTACGTGATGTCAGTTCTTCAATACGGCTGTGAATGCTGGACAATATCATCGAAAATGAGGACAAAACTAGAAGCGGCCGAAATGTGGTTCTACAGAAGGATGCTACGGATATCGTGGACTGAGCATAAAAGCAACGACGAAGTGTTAGAAAGAATGGCAACAAAAAGGAAATTGATGCTGAGCATCAGGAAGAGACAACTGAAGTTCCTGGGACATGCAATGAGGAAGGAGAGCCTGGAGAACCTGATACTAACTGGACAGATAGAAGGAAGGATAGACAGAGGAAGGCAGCGGATAACATATTTGCAGAGTCTGATTAGGTGGATGACGGAACGGGGGTTGCCAGGAGCAACAGGAGCAAACATACTAAGAGCCACAAGGGATAGGGAGACGTGGAGATCCATGATCGCCTACGTCCTGAAGGGACAGGGCACATAGAAGAAGAAGAATGTCCATAATAATTTTCGAGGTAGTTTTACAATTATGGACGTTATCAGATCTAAAAATAACCGAAATCAAAATGATGAACAAGCAGGTGTATATAGAAAAAATTGTCGGGATAGTTCCTGCATGTATGTCGGAGAAACAAGTAGAAATCTAAAAAAACATATATATATATATCCAAAACAAAGCAGCTTTTCTTTATTTCTTTCTTCCTCTTTTCTTTTTCATTCTTCTTTTATCTTTCTTTTTGCAACCCTTACTTCCGTTTTCTTTACAATTACACACTCTGAAACAAATAATTGTATTTTATCATAACGATTATGATGGTGCGGGTACTGGTTTCACTTATTGAAATGACCATAAGATCGTGGAAATTTTGTGTCTATGCATGTGTGTGCGTGTGTATTTGTGCGTGTGTATGTGTATGTGTGTGTGTGTGTTAAATAAATTTTCACGCCGATTTCGACGTATGAGAATTCGACTAGCTGACACATTTTTTTTATGTTTGTCTCTCATGTGACACTTCAGTTCTGCTCGTAACCTGCTTACAAGCCCACATATTATGCCACAACGAGGATCACAGGAAAATATCCAGGCGCTTATAGCCGTTATATTTCGTTTCTTAGCCGGTCAATAAGACTGAGTTCAACATTTCTGATAATACTCTGACACAAAGATCTCCAGTTATCCAGGGTAACTCGTTCAAAGCTAATATGAGGCAAATTGACAGCTGCGAGGTTACCATTCAACTTGTCTTTAAAGCTGAACCACGGCCGTTCAAAATTTTCTTCATCTACTGTCATGATGTATAAAATATTTTCAAATAAATTCTAAAACTGTCGTTTTTCTTTATATATATATATATATATATATATATATATATATATATATAATCAGTTAGTTTTTTGGTAATAATTAAATTAGACAATGCACAGTTGTATTAAGAAGTGTTCAATACATTTATAGTGTAGTTATTGTAAATCGTCTGAAGATACCAAAAGGTTGAAACCAATGTTTTTTTTTTAATCATTTCACCCCAAGCAAGGCATTCCACTGCCACTAGTGCTCAGAGGTGGTGAGAAAGAGTGGTTAGAAATAGGAAATGTCATAATGAGTGTGATAGACGGGTAAGGATGTAGATGGGAAGAGTGTCTGAAAGAATGGATGCGAAGTAGTGTGTTAGGAGGTGTCTATTGACCTTACATTTAAACTCCTGGAGATTGTAGCTGTCGGGGAAGCAAGTATGTGGAAGGCAGTTCCACAGGCAGGAAGTGCGAAAAAAAGAAGCTATTGGAGTAGAAATTGCGGTTACATTTTATCTGTTTCACTATAAAAGGGTGGGACCTAGTTGCTAATCTAGTACCTCGTGCAAATTCGTACCTAGGGAGCACCAGTGATCTAAGTTCATCAGAGTAGAAGCCGTGAAAGTATTTGTGGAAATAATTAAATTTCAAATGAATATATATATATATGTCGACGTAAAAGCATCCGACAACCTGACTCAGTTTATATATCTGTATCGTATGTGACACTTCAGTCCCACTGGTGATCTGTGCGACACTGACGATCTCGGAACATAGCAACAGGAATATACGCCGTTATATTTTTGTCTCTTAGACGGTCAATACAACTGATTTTGAAATTTCTGATAGTATCCTGACACAAATATCTCCAATTATTTCTATCCAGGCCAACTTACTCGATGTTAGTGTGAGGCACATTGACAGCTGAAAGGTTGCCATTTAGCTTGTCTTTATAGCCGAACTACGGCTGTCCAGCACTCCTTTTTCTACTGGCTACAAATATATACATACATATCGCAAGGTAGTAATTGAATGACATATTGGGAAAAATCCAATTCTCTGTCTTTCGATATTTGAAAGAAATTCGTCAGACTAATAATGTTTTTTTTTATCGATTCAAATGGAATAAAGAAAGAAAAGAGAAGGAAATACAAAGAAAATAAGGAAAATAAACAGGAGAGAAACTTAAATATAATCCAAGGGTCTTCATTTAACTTTTTACTATTTTGTTTTCAAACATCCCGCAGTGTCATATCAATATTTCTGTGAGGAAAGGTGATATCTAATCTAAACTTATTTATAAAGGGAACTTTGTCTGTTTGTGTGTGCATGTGTGTCTCTGTGTGTGTGTCCGTTACCTATAGACTCCGAAACGGCTGAACCGATTTTCTTGAAAATTTACACAGTTATACTATAAGCGTCTGCGAGTGTTCTTAGTTAGGTTTTGTGTCGAGGTATCAACGATAAATCGAATAAATAGGGTTATAGAAGGAGTGGTCCGATTTTAATCCAATTTCATACACTCATAGAAAAGACATAAGAAACGATATTCAGAAGCTTCAAGGTTGCAGTTCTTACAATAGTGCAGAAAATCGATAATATATATATCGATTATATAAATCGATAATATATATATATATATATATATATATATATAAGCAAGATGTTTGTGTGTGTGTGTGTGTGTGTGTCTGTTTATCTGCCTGTGTGTATTTTTTCAGCACTTTTATTTTAGTTTTTGCTTTGGGTTTGGGTCTAAGTAGGTACAACTGTAGTTCTTAGTCTCGGACATGATACCATTTACTCAGTGTACTTATTTAGCCTTCAAAATTCAGTTTACGACGAAAAAAACTTATTTTATACCATGAAATCAAAATTTGACTTACATTCATCCATTTTTCTTTCAGTCTACAGTTTCGCTTTAAGTGAAACAACTATTTTTTTAGTCTTTCGTGCCAACGTTCAAAGAGTCTGAGCTCCAGGACCATAGATTAGTTTTAAAGCTTTCATTACACCCGAGAAACGCCGGGCTATACTGCTAGCATATATATATATATATATATATATATGTATATATATATATATATATTGTAGGTGCGATTGGTAAATTGTCGCAATTATTTTATTATTTTAAATATTCTTTATACTGAGTCTGAGCTCCAGGACCATGGATTAGTTTTAAAGCTTTCATTACACCCGAGCAACGCCGGGCTATACTGCTAGCATATATATATATATATATATATATATTGTAGGTGCGATTGGTAAATTGTCGCAATTATTTTATTATTTTAAATATTCTTTATACTGAGTCTGAGCTCCAGGACCATAGATTAGTTTTAACGCTTTCATTACACCCGAGCAACGCCGGGCTATACTGCTATTATTGCATAATCCTGGAAGTTTTATTACGATACATAATTCTAATATTAATTTATGTGCAATATATTTCTGCCATAATAAATAATTATGTGTTGTGTTCCTTCAAGTCATTGCTGATCATGACTATACACTGTAGTCAGTCAGTAATGTGATACACGCTAGGGCGATCATGTCTTGAAAGAGACATGACTGACCGGGCAGAAGTTTTTCTATTCTGCTATTTAAACTGTAGCTGAAGGGAGAAGAGACGGATTATATTAAAAAGTAATAGTTAGTGGAGGATCAGTTAGTTACTTTAAAAGAAATGAAAACTGATCCCCCATTTTTTACCCAGTAGAAGCTTTACTCATGTTTCCAACTATTATCTTCACTCAGTCAGTTAAATGCCACACGTGATACACGTTAATGCGATCATGTCTCGAATGAGACATGACTAACTGGGCAGAAGATTATCTCGCTGTACTTTGCCATTACAGACTGGTTACCAACCAAGGCCCTACAATCAAATCTGTCCTGTTATTTAACCCATAACTAAAGGAATCAGTCAGTCAGTTAAGTGTCATACGTGAAACACGAGACATGGCTGACTGGACAGATGATTATCCCGCAGTAGGTTGCCATTGCTTTCTGCGGTAGATTGATTGCCAGCCAAGGCTATAGAACCCCATCTGTCCTGCTATTTAACCCATAACTGGAGGGAAGAGACGGATTAATACCTTTCCCAAGGGTATGTGTGCGTTAGTGAATGCAATGGATTCAACTGGTATTTGAATTCGGCTCCCCGATTTCTCGTTCCGAGCCGACATCCACTGCAACAGAACGCACATCCATACACTGTGGTAATACGCCTGTTTCACGTTTCTCACTGCCGCTTCTATGTCTTTGAACCTCGCAGCTGACTTGTTGAATCATACTCCTTACCATCCAGTAATCCACGTTCTGCCCCACAAATCGTGCGCCGTCTGCCAAAAATCTTTCCAAATTCCCCCCGCTTTTATGTGCGCCTCATTCAGTTATGCAGATATTTTTCACGCTCACCTACAGGCATTTAATTACTCCTAATGCACCGTGTATGGTGCAGGCGATTTTATGCCTCTCTTATCAGAGAAATAACAACAAACTAAATTTATTAAGAGCTACAAAGAACTGGAAATTGTGGAGAGCCGTTGTTGGCTACAAAGTGAAAGGACACAGCACACAGAAGAAAAACGAGCTTGAGTAAATGGATAGGGAAAAGGGCTTAGGAGAAATAACAAAAAGACAAAATTTATTAAGAGCTACAAAGGACAGGAAATCGTGGAGAGCCATGATTGTTAACATCCTGAAGAAGCACTGCACCTAGAAGAAAAAGATTGTGTAAGTGGAAGGCAGAAGAGGGTCTAAGAGAGATAACAAAAAGACAAAATTTATTAAAAGGTACAAAGGACAGGAAATTGTGGAGAGTCATGACCTCCCACATCCTGAGATGTCATGGCTCATGAAGAACAAATAACCATGTGAATCATGCAGACTAACTGCTGTGTATTTACGACGTTTCGACTGTTGCATGCTCCGGCCTTCTTCAGATGATTGTAATTTCGAACCGAATACTTTATTTTGCTCACCTAGCTTAATGTAACATGTCGTTTCTCGATATCTTAGTTTCTGTTCTTTCACTTTAGTAACTCAGTTCTTCAAGATCTTATTCTTTTATCTGGTTTAGAATTAAACTTGCAGAGACAAAGAGAAGATAGCAGTAATAACCATAGATTTCACAATAATTTTGTTGCTAAATAGTGCAATATAAAAACCATCCATTTTTCAGAATTGACACAGGAACAAGTAAACTATAGTTTGCACCACTAAAAATAAAGAGTTTCAAAAAGAGTCCACCACTATCTGGTATTTTTGAGTCATAGATGATACAGTACTGATAGCAGACACAGAAAGGAAACTACAAGACCTCTTACAGAAGGTAGGAGAAGAAAGTAACAAGAAAGGACTAGAAATAAACTGCAAGAAAACCGAATGCATGGTCATTAGTAAAAAGGGCGGCCCAAAATGCCAAATACAGGTCGGGGATACCAAAATCATCAGATACAAAAATTGAAATACCTGGGAAGCGTTATAAAAGAAGATGGAAAGTGCGACACAGAGATCCGAAGGATAATTGGCATGGTGAAGGAAGCATTCCAGAAGTTGAGTAAAGTATTAAGAAACAGGAAAATTTCGCTAGAAACTAGGAAGAGAGGACTGGATTGTTATGCGGTGTCAGTTCTTCAATATGGCAGTGAATGCTGGACAATATCATCAAAGATGAAGGAAAGACTTGAAGCAACTGAAATGTGGTTCTACAGAAGAATACTAGATATAAAGTGGGGGATCAATTCCATATTACAATCAATATATAAACTGACCCCTCACTTTGTGGTCACAGCAGTTTCTATACATTTATATTCCTGAGATCCAAAAGCACAAGGAGGCATTCCAGAAGTTGAGTAAAGTATTAAGAAACAGGACAATTTCACTAGAAACAAAGAAGAGAGTACTGGATTGCTATGTGATGTCAGTTTTTCAATATGGCAGTGAATGCTGGACAATATCATCAAAGATGAAGGAAAAACTTGAAGCAACTGAAATGAGGTTCTACAGAAGGATGCTGCGGATATCATGGATCGAGCAAGTGAGCAATGAGGAGGTCTTAGAAATGATGGAAATGAAAAGGAAATTGATACTGAGCATCAGGAAGAGACAGCTGAAGTTTCTGGGACACGCAATGAGGAAGGAGGGCTTGGAGAACCTGATACTAACAGGCTAGATAGGGGGGAAATGAGACAGGGGAAAGGACCTAAACACGTGGATGACAGAACGAGAATTGCACGGTGTAACAGGAAAAAAGCGTACTCAGAGCCACCAGGGATAGGAAAACGTGGAAAGCCATGATCGCCTATGTCCTGAAGGGACAGAGCACAAAGAAGAAGAAGAAGAAGAAGAAGAAGAAGAAGAAGAAGGTGGTACTGGTTAATTTAGATGACCCTGTATATCACAGACGATTTCGTGCCTCTTTTGTCGGGGAGACTGGCCATATCCACTTCAGACAAAAGTCCTGTCCTTTTTAGTTTATATCAAATATTGTCTTTTTGACTCCTCTTTAAAACATTGTTCTGTCAATCATTTGTATAAACTCATTAGGTAGCCTATCGGTTATTTTCATCTATTCCTCTTGTCGTCAACCTGTCCTGTGAGTAAAAATTTGTTTTCGTCCCACTTTCCTCATTTGGTACTTTAGAAATTTCAACTCTGATAAAAGTTTCTTCTCTGTTTTTATTTTCTTTAAAAGCTTTATCGGTGCTCACATCTTCTGTCCATAGGATTCTGAGCAAAGGTCAAATGAGCACAAATGGAATGACTACATTGAATTCGTAGCTGCATCTAATGCTAGGATGTTTGTTTCACTGTGTCAGGACAGGAAATTATTCTCATCAGAATCAATTTTACACATTTATATATTCGTCCGTGCATTGAATAGCGTTGCTGTGACTAGATCGCGTTCGCCCCTTATATTCACCTCGAAATTTTTGACAAAATCTGCACAGTAATCGATCCACTTTCTCACCGACATGACATGATCTTTCTTTCCTAGTGCCTCGACCAGGTGAATTTAAATGAGATACTAGATAGGCATCTAGTACTCACCGTTAAGATAGGTAAATGCAACCGCCACTTCTACTTAAACAGTTTTTTCCTCGCAATTCCTACTCGGGGAATTCCTTCTGTTTATTTTGCTTCCGTGATAGCTACACTCTCTAAAGATTTAAATGCAACATCAATTGCCATCTTCTATCTTTTTGAATCCTGTGCATTTTTTATTCTTCATTCAATTCGCTCTTTACCCAGTCTTTTCTTTTCCCTGGTGGATACAATCCCAAAAATTTAAATGCAACCTCAATTGTCATCATCTATTTCTTGAATCCCATTCATATTTTATTCTTCCTTGAATTTTCTCTGTACCCAAGCTTTTCTCTTCCCTGGCAGTTACAATCTCCAAAGATGTAAATGCAGCGTCAATTGTCATCGACTATCTTCTTGAATCTTATTCATCTTTTATCCTTTCCTCAATACACTCTGTACCCAGTCTTTTCTCTTCCCTGATAGCTACAATCTCCAAACATTTAAATGCAACGTCAATTGCAATTTTCTATCCTCCTGAGCCTCATTCATCTTTTATTCTTCCTTCAATACACTCTTTACCCAGTATTTTCTCTTCCCTGATAGCTACAATCTCCAAAAATTTAAATGCGACGTCAATTGTTATCTTCTATCTTCTTGAATCCTGTTCATTTTTATCCTTTCTTTCAATATCTCCTGTACTCAGTATTTTTCCCTGTGCAATAGGTACCGCCCCGCCTTGCTTTGAGTGAAATGATTAAAAAAGAAAGAAAGAAATAATACAAACTTACAAAGGTTAGTATTCATTATATATATATATATATATATATATATATATATATAATTGTTAGTAGTACAAAACCATATTAAGGCCAGAAATGAATGAAATTAAATACTTACAGATATTGTGGAAGAAACAGGATAAACATTAAAAAATAAAATAAAAAAAATGAAGAAGGAACGACCGGTTTCAATCCCAACCAACTTCATCTGGGAAATTAATTTCATTTTTATATTTTTAAAAATGAATATGAAAATGTATAAGTGACAAAAAATTAAAAAAATTAAAATAATTTAAAAAATTTAGATAATTATTTTTTCCCCATCTATTGCTTTTCAGTGTCTAATATTTACAGGAAAGGAATAGAAAAAGAAAAATAATATCCTAAATTTTCGTTTTCTTTTCCTGTTCCTTCATTTTTCGCTGTCTATAATTGTTTTTATTTTAATCATCCACGTACAAGCTTGTTTCGCTGTATCACAGGTCATCAGTGTGGCTAGTCATCCGATTGCTTCCAGTCGTGATTTGCATCGGTCAGTGAGCCTATCCCTAAGCTATCGGCACACGGCTGAGAGAGGAGGAGATTGTAACGTGTTTTATATACACGCTGTATACACACACGCCAGGAGCCAAGAGAACTCAATTCATGACTGAAGTGCATTGCATAAATCGCAGAAGCAGCAACTGTTTAAAATTGTTTCTCAGTAAATAGGATAACAAGAGCGTAGTTATCCTATAAACTTTTGATATTTTAATGTAACCGCCACTAGAACTCCAAAAGTTATTTTTCTTGCACTGAGCCTCATCTGATTAACTCTCACAACAGACCCCAAGTGGAACGACTATATCGAATCCATAGCTAAATCCGCTGCTAAGAAGGTTTCCTGTGTAAGGCCAGGAAGTTTTCCCGTCTGAAACCATCCTGCACATATATAAATCTACATCCGCATTGAATAATGCTGCTACATCTGGTCAGGTGCCCCTGCTATCCCCCCTAGGGGTCCTTGACAAAATCCAACGGAGAATCTGTAGTGTGATCGATTCCGACTTGGCAGCTCAGATACAGTCACATTCTCTCTCGCGTTATGTGGCTTCCCTGTGTCTCTTCTACAAATTCTTTCACAGCTTCTGCACCGATGAACTCACTGGTGTCCCCTGTGTATAAATTTACCCGAGCCACACGATTAGCAACTAGGTCCAAACTTTTACTTTGAAACCAATAAATTGTAAGCGCAAGTTTTACTCCAGCTTCTCTTTTTCTCGCACTTCCCGCCTGTAGAATTCCCTTCCATTTATTTGCTTCCCTAATAGCTACAATCTCCAAGAATTTAAATGTAAAGTCAATAGTCATCTCCTATCTCACTAACGTGCATTCTCTTTCTCATGGAATTCCCATCCGTTTACTTCCTTTCCTGACAGCTACAACATCCAAGAATTTAAATGTAAAGTCAATAGTCATCTCCTATCTCACTAACCTGCATCCTCTTTCTCATGGAATTCCCATCCGTTTGCTTGCTTTCCTGACAGCTACAATCTCCCAGAATTTAAATGTAAAGTCAATTGTCATCTCCTATCTCACTCACCGGCATCCTCTTTCTCATGGAATTCCCTTCGGTTTACTTCCTTTCCTGACAGCTACAATCTCCAAGAATTTCAATGTAAAGTCAATAGTCATCACCTATCTCACTAACATGCATCCTCTTTCTCATGGAATTCCCTTCCGTTTACTTCCTTTCCTGACAGCTACAATCTCTAAGAATTTAAATGTAAAGTCAATAGTCATCTCCTATCTCACTAACCTGCATCCTCTTTCTCATGGAATTCCCTTCCGTTTGCTTGCTTTCCTGACAGCTACAATCTCTAAGAATTTAAATGTAAAGTCAATAGTCATCTCCTATCTCACTAACCTGCATCCTCTTTCTCATGGAATTCCCTTCCATTTACTTCCTTTCCTGACAGCTACAATCTCCAAGAATTTAAATGTAAAGTCAATAGTCATCTCCTATCTCACTATCCTGCATCCTCTTTCTCATGGAATTCCCTTCTGTTTACTTCCTTTCCTGACAGCTACAATCTCCAAGAATTTAAATGTAAAGTCAATAGTCATCTCCTATCTCACTAACCTGCATTCTCTTTCTCATGGAATTCCCTTCCGTTTACTTCCTTTCCTGACATCTACAATCTCCAAGAATTTAAATGAAAAGTCAATAGTCATCTCCTATCTCACTAACCTGCATCCTCTTTCTCATGGAATTGCCTTCCGTTTACTTCCTTTCCTGACAGCTACATTCTCCAATAATTTAAATGTAAAGTCAATAGTCATCTTCTATCTCACTAACCTGCATCCTCTTTCTCATGGAATTCCCTTCCGTTTCCTTCCTTTCCTGATAGCTACAACCTCCAAGAATTTAAATGTAAAGTCAATAGTCATCTTCTATCTCACTAACCTGCATCCTCTTTCTCATGGAATTCCCTTCCGTTTGCTTGCTTTCCTGACAGGCTACAATCTCCAAGAATTTAAATGTAAAGTCAATCGTCATCTCCTATCTCACTAACCTGCATCCTCTTTCTCATGGAATTCCCTTCCGTTTACTTCCTTTCCTGACATCTACAATCTC
Organism: Ascarosepion bandense; assembly: GCA_037127315.1. Classification (NCBI taxonomy): domain Eukaryota; kingdom Metazoa; phylum Mollusca; class Cephalopoda; order Sepiida; family Sepiidae; genus Ascarosepion; species Ascarosepion bandense. The sequence continues at coordinate 1,910,503 of JBBBDQ010000463.1, forward strand.
CAAGAATTTAAATGAAAAGTCAATAGTCATCTCCTATCTCACTAACCTGCATCCGCTTTCTCATGGGATTCCCTTCCGTTTACTTCCTTCCCCGTCAGCTACAATCTCCAAGAATTTAAATGTAAAGTCAATAGTCATCTCCTATCTCACTAACCTGCATCCTCTTTCTCATGGAATTCCCTTCCGTTTACTTCCTTTCCTGACAGCTACAATCTCCAATAATTTAAATGTAAAGTCAATAGTCATCTCCTATCTCACTATCCTGCATCCTCTTTCTCATGGAATTCCCTTCCGTTTACTTCATTTCCTGACAGCTACAATCTCCAAGAATTTAAATGTAAAGTCAATAGTCATCTCCTATCTCACTAACCTGCATCCGCTTTCTCATGGAATTCCCTTCCGTTTACTTCCTTCCCCGTCAGCTACAATCTCCAAGAATTTAAATGTAAAGTCAATAGTCATCTATCTCACTAACCTGCATCCTCTTTCTCATGGAATTCCCTTCTGTTTACTTCCTTTCCTGACAGCTACAATCTCCAAGAATTTAAATGTAAAATCAATAGCCATCTCCTATCTCACTAACCTGCATCCTCTTTCTCATGGAATTCCCTTCTGTTTACATCCTTTCCTGACAGCTACAATCTCCAAGAATTTAAATGTAAAGTCAATAGTCATCTCCTATCTCACTATCCTGCATCCTCTTTCTCATGGAAATCCCTTCTGTTTACTTCCTTTCCTGACAGCTACAATCTCCAAGAATTTAAATGTAAAATCAATAGTCATCTTCTATCTCACTAACCTGCATCCTCTTTCTCATGGAAATCCCTTCCGTTTACTTCCTTCCCCGACAGCTACAATCTCCAAGAATTTAAATGTAAAATCAATAGTCATCTTCTATCTCACTAACCCGCATCCTCTTTCTCATGGAATTCCCTTCCGTTTACTTCCTTTCCTGACAGCTACAATCTCCAAGAATTTAAATGTAAAGTCAATAGTCATCTCCTATCTCACTAACCTGCATCCGTTTTCTCATGGAATTCCCTTCCGTTAACTTCCTTTCCTGACAGCTACAATCTCCAAGAATTTAAATGTAAAGTCAATAGTCATCTCCTATCTCACTAACCTGCATCCGCTTTCTCATGGAATTCCCTTCCGTTAACTTCATCTCCTGACAGCTACAATCTCAAAGAATTTAAATGTAAAGTCAATAATCATCTCCTATCTCACTAACCTGCATCCTCTTTCTCATGGAATTGCCTTCCGTTTACTTTCTTTCCTGACAGCTACAATCTCAAAGAATTTAAATGTAAAGTCAATAGTCATCTCCTATCTCATTAACCTGCATCCGCTTTCTCATGAAATTCCCTTCCGTTTACTTCCTTTCCTGACAGCTACAATCTCCAAGAATTTAAATGTAAAGTCAATTGTCATCTCCTATCTCACTAACCTGCATCCGCTTTCATGGAATTCCCTTCCGTTAACTTCCTTCCTTGACAGCTACAATCTCCAAGAATTTAAATGTAAAGTCAATAGTCATCTCCTATCTCATTAACCTGCATCCGCTTTCTTAGAATTCCCTTTCCGTTAACTTCCTTTCCTGACAGCTACAGTCTCAAAGAATTTAAATGTAAAGTCAATAGTCATCTCCTATCTCACTAACTGCATCCGCTTTCTCATGGAATTCCCTTCCGTTAACTTCCTTTCCCTGACAGCTACAATCTCAAAGAATTTAAATGTAAAGTCAATAGTCATCTCCTATCTCACTAACCTGCATCCTCTTTCTCATGGAATTGCCTTCCTGCTTCATTTTCTTCCTTGACAGCTACAATCTCCAAGAATTTAAATGTAAAGTCAATAGTCATCTCCTATCTCATTAACCCGCATCCGCTTTCTCATGAAATTCCCTTCCGTTTACTTCCTTTCCTGACAGCTACAATCTCCAAGAATTTAAATGTAAAGTCAATAGTCATCTCCTATCTCACTAACCTGCATCCGCTTTCTCATGGAATTCCCTTCCGTTAACTTCCTTTCCTGACAGCTACAATCTCCAAGAATTTAAATGTAAAGTCAATAGTCATCTCCTATCTCATTAACTTGCATCCGCTTTCATGGAATTCCCTTCCGTTAACTTCCTTTCCTGACAGCTACAGTCTCAAAGAATTTAAATGTAAAGTCAATAGTCATCTCCTATCTCACTAACCTGCATCCTCTTTCTCATGGAATTCCCTTCCATTTACTTCCTCTCCTGCCAGCCAATCTCAAAGAATTTAAATGTAAAGTCAATAGTCATCTTCTATCTCACTAACCTGCATCCTCTTTCTCATGGAATTCCTTCCATTTACTTCTCCTTTCCTGACAGCTACAATCTCCAAGAATTTAAATGTAAAGTCAATAGTCATCTCCTATCTCACTAACCTGCATCCCCTCATGGAATTGCCTTCCGTTTACTTCCTTTCCTGACAGCTACAATCTCAAAGAATTTAAATGTAAAGTCAATAGTCATCTCCCTATCTCACTAACCTGCATCCGCTTTCTCATGGAATTCCCTTCCGTTAACTTCCCTTCCTGACAGCTACAATCTCAAAGAATTTAAATGTAAAGTCAATAGTCATCTCCTATCTCACTAACCTGCATCCTCTTTCTCATGGAATTCCCTTTCCGTTTACTTCCTTTCCTGACAGCTACAATCTCAAAGAATTTAAATGTAAAGTCAATAGTCATCTCCTATCTCACTAACCTGCATCCTCTTTCTCATGGAATTGCCTTCCGTTTACTTCCTTTCCTGACAGCTACAATCTCAAAGAATTTAAATGTAAAGTCAATAGTCATCTCCTATCTCATTAACCTACATCCGCTTTCATGAATTCCCTTCCGTTAACTTCCTTTCCTGACAGCTACAATCTCCAAGAATTTAAATGTAAAGTCAATAGTCATCTCCTATCTCACTAACTCCGTATCCTCTTTTCTCATGGAATTGCCTTCCGTTTACTTCCTTCCTGACAGCTACAATCTCAAAGAATTTAAATGTAAAGTCAATAGTCATCTCCTATCTCACTAACCTGCATCCGCTTTCTCATGGAATTCCCTTCCGTTAACTTCTTCCTTGACAGCTACAATCTCAAAGAATTTAAATGTAAAGTCAATAGTCATCTCCTATCTCACTAACCTACATCCGCTTTCTCACATGGAATTCCCTTCCGTTAACTTTCCTGACAGCTACAATCTCAAAGAATTTAAATGTAAAGTCAATAGTCATCTCCTATCTCATTAACCTACATCCGCTTTCTCATGGAATTCCCTTCCGTTAACTTCTTTCCTGACAGCTACAATCTCCAAGAATTTAAATGTAAAGTCAATAGTCATCTTCTATCTCACTAACCTGCATCTCATGGAATTCTCCCATTTACTTCCTTTCCTGACAGCTACAATCTCAAAGAATTTAATGTAAAGTCAATAGTCATCTCCTATCTCACTAACCTGCATCCTCTTTCTCATGGAATTCCCTTCCGTTAACTTTCCTGACAGCTACAATCTCAAAGAATTTAAATGTAAAGTCAATAGTCATCTCCCTATCTCACTAACCTGCATCCTTTCTCATGGAATTCCCTTCTGTTTACTTCCTTTCCTGACAGCTACAATTCCAAGAATTTAAATGTAAAGTCAATAGTCATCTTCTATCTCACTAACTCCGTATCCTCTTTCTCATGGAATTCCCTTCCATTTACTTCCTTTCCTGACAGCCACAATCTCCAAGAATTTAAATGTAAAGTCAATAGTCATCTCCTATCTCACTAATCTGCATCCTCTTTCATGGAATTGCCTTCCTGTTTACTTCCTCTTTCCTGACAGCTACAATCTCAAAGAATTTAAATGTAAAGTCAATAGTCATCTCCTATCTCACTAACCTGCATCCGCTTTCTCATGGAATTCCCCGCCTGTTTACTTCCTTCCCCTTCAGATACAATCTCCAGTGTTCTAATGTAAAGTCATTAGTCATCTCCTATCTCACCAACCTGCATCCTCTTTCTCATGGAATTCCCTTCCGTTAACTTCCTTTCCTGACAGCTACAATCTCAAAGAATTTAAATGTAAAGTCAATAGTCATCTCCTATCTCACTAACCTGCATCCTCTTTCTCATGGAATTCCCTTCTGTTTACTTCCTGACAGCTACAATCTCCAAGAATTTAAATGTAAAGTCAATAGTCATCTTCTATCTCACTAACCTGCATCCTCTTTCTCATGGAATTCCTTCCATTTACTTCCTTTCCTGACTGCTACAATCTCAAAGAATTTAAATGTAAAGTCAATAGTCATCTCCTATCTCACTAATCTGCATCCTCTTTCTCATGGAATTCCCTTCCGTTTACTTCCTTTCCTGACAGCTACAATCTCCAAGAATTTAAATGTAAAGTCAATAGTCATCTTCTATCTCACTAACCTGCATCCTCTTTCTCATGGAATTCCCTTCCGTTTACTTCCTTTCCTGACAGCTACAATCTCCAAGAATTTAAATGTAAAGTCAATAGTCATCTCCCATCTCACTAACCTGCATCCTCTTTCTCATGGAATTTTCTTCCGTTTACTTCCTTTCCTAACAGCTATAATCTCTAACAATTTAAATGTAAAGTCAATAGTCATCTCCTATCTCACTTACTTGCATCCTCTTTCTCATCCCCCGTTCTCTGTTCACTCCGCTCTCATCAGTATTCTCATTCTTCTGTTACCCACTTCCCGACACCCCCTGAAACTTATGTCTCATTTAAATACACACAGAGACCCTACGAAACTCTATTCCTTGATAGTACAAATATAATAGCCTCATACACAAGTTAAAAAGGCTAAAACTTATGGAAGCATTATTAATAAAAAAGAAAAAAAATAGACTGATCAACAATATCAACTCTGAACATGTCCCACTTTCTCATAACATTCCTCCTATGTAACCCCCCCTGCAAAACAGTGGCAGTAAAATGCCTTGCTTGGGGCGATATGATTATAAAAAAAAATTCTTTACTATTATAATGTGGGTATAAAGTGGGGGATCAATTCTGAATTACAATCAATATATAAACTGATCCCTCACTTCATGGCTACAGTCATCCTTCTCTTACCCACTTCCTGACACCTTTATATAACCTGTCACTCTTTCTCATAACTTTCCTCCTATGTAACCACCATGCGCACCAGTGGCAGTAAATTGTCTTGCTTGGGGCGATATGATAAAAACAATCCCGCCTGTGCGACTCCCTTCCGTTTATTGATATCTACAACCAAAAATTTAAAAGCAAGATCAATTACCGTCTTCTGTCTTCTTAAATCCCGTTAATCGCCTTTCTTTAATACCCCCTGCACCCAGACTTTTCTCTCAATGTAACCTTGTACACACTAGTCCGACTTTGCTTGGGTTGAAATGGGTTAAAAAACAAACGTAATGAATATGTAATTAGGATGTTGGGCCGTTTATTTTGCTGACATCCACGCATTCCGTCTCCTCTCTATAATTACATTAGTTTTTGTTTTATTTAAAACTGCATTAAGTCGAAATTATTACAATGACTGACTAATGCATTGGGTGTATTGCTTTTTTTGTAAAATATTTCTTTTGTATTCATATAGTTTTTTTTATTTTTATTTCTGGATAATTTATAGAATTTTTTTTTCTGTAAATTCCCGCCTCAAGTTGTTAATATTTTGTTTTAAGTCTCTTATTGAGTTAGTAGTGGTCGTAACGAATTTTATATTAAGTTTATGCATATTCTTTTCAAGTGTAGTCATTATTATTATTATTATTGTTGTTGTTGTTGTTGTTGTTATTATTATTAATCAAAATGATTGACGTAACTTTTTTAAATAATTTTCAACACTCAAACGCGGTTTGATAACAGAAAAATAAAAAAACACACACACAGCGCTTAAAAATGGTCAACTGTGTTTTGAAAGTATGTCTGTCTTTTCCAAGTTATGTTTAAAAATTGCATACAAATATAAAAATATTAAAAAATACAAGTGTTTGTATAAACCTTGATGGTCGTGAGAAAAAAATAAAAGAAACGGTCGTATTGGTAATCAACACGACGAAACAAGTGAAACCTAACAAGCATAAATGAAATAAAATTCAAACATAAATAATATAATGACGATTAGGGGCACCTCGAGGTGGTGTAATGGTTAGCAACATTGTCTCGCTAGAATTATTGCAATTAAGTAGTGAGTTCGATCCTCACTGGGTGCCCCATACTTTCGGCCTTGTGCCACATCTAAGCTGCGCTTAGTAAATTACAATATTCACCTGCAGGGGGCACCTCGAGGTGGTGTAATGGTTAGCAAGCTTGTCTCGCTAGAACTATTGCAATTAAGTAGTGAGTTCGATCCTCACTGGGTGCCCCATACTTTCGGCCTTGTGCCACATCTAAGCTGCGCTTAGTAAATTACAATATTCACCTGCAGGGGGCACCTCGAGGTGGTGTAATGGTTAGCAAGCTTGTCTCGCTAGAACTATTGCAATTAAGTAGTGAGTTCGATCCTCACTAGGTACCCCATACTTTCGGCCTTGTGCCACATCTAAGCTGCGCTTAGTAAATTATTATAGTGAGGAATAGGATATATCCTGAAATATTTCTCAGTTGATTCTTCTTCCATATGACGTGTCCCTTCACGACGTGGCCTACTTGGCCCTCCACATCTTCCTATCCTTTTTAGTTCTTAAGTTCCTTTCTCTTGTTGCCCCTCCTAAACCCTGCTTTGCCATCCATTTGCCCAAGCTCTTAAATCTAGAATACACATTTATAGAAAATAGCATGGCCATAAAGTGAGGGATTAGTTTATTTATTGATTATTATACCGAATTGATGCCCCATTTTATGCCCACATTATAATTTTGTATTTGTTTATCAAATTCTGATTAGGTGCGAATCCACCTCTTCTCAATAATGATCGGCTATGCCGACATTTTTTTTTATTTATATAAATAAATAAAATATTTATTTCCTCTTTTTCTTCTTTGTGTCGTATCCCTTCAGGACGGAGGGGATCATGGACCTCCACATCTTCCAATCTCTCGTAGCCCTTCACACCCTTTCTGTTGTTATCCTTCCTAAACCCTGTTCTGCCATTCATTTGCTTAAGCACTTAGATCTAGAATATAAATGTATAGAAACTAGCGTAGCCATAAAGTGAGGGATCAGTTTATATGTTGATTATTATACAGAATTGATCCCTCACTTTATAGCCACATTATAATTTCATATTTGTTTATCAGATTCTGATTAGGTATGAATCCATCTCTTTTCAATAGTGATAAGCCACGCAGGCTTGTCCTTAATTTTATTCCTTCTTTTTTTTTTTTAATCATATCATCCCAAGCAAGGCGAAAACGCCACTGATGCGCAGGGGGCTACGTATGAGTGAAAAGATTGGATAAGAGAAAAACCGGAAACCACATCCTAAACAGGAAACAAAGGATGAGCCTCTTCACCAGTTCAATAGACGTGGGTGGAGTGTGAACCGGGCGATTGTTTAGTCTATATACTCCAATTGAAAAAACAAAAATAAAAATAAAAAAAAAGAGTAAAATGATTGGAAAAGAGAAAACCGGAAACCACATCTTAAACAGGAAACAAGGGATGAGCCTCTTCACCAGTTCAATAGACGTGGGTGGAGTGTGAACCGGGGGATTGTTTAGTCTATCTACTCCAATTGAAAAAAATAAATAAATACATAAATAAAATTTTAAAAAAGAGTGAAAAGATTGGAAAAGCGAAAGCCGGAAACCACATCCTAAACAGGAAACAAGGGATGAGCCTCTTCACCAGTTCAATAGACGTGGGTGGAGTGTGAACCGGGCGATTGTTTAGTCTATCTACTCCAATTGAAAAAATAAATAAATACATAAATAAAATTTTAAAAAAGAGTGAAAAGATTGGAAAAGAGAAAACCGGAAACCACATCCTAAACAGGAAACAAGGGATGAGCCTCTTCATCTGTTCAATACATGTGGGTGGAGTGTGAACCGGGCAATAGTTTAGTCTATCTACTCCAATTGAAAAAAAAAAAAAAAAAAAAAAAAGAGTGAAAAGATTGGAAAAGAGAAAACCGGAAACCACATCCTAAACAGGAAACAAGGGATGAGCCTCTTCACCTGTTCAATAGACGTGGGTGGAGAGTGAACCGGGCGATAGTTTAGTCTATCTACTTCAATTGAAAGAAAATGATGGTGACTTGTTAAGTTTTAACTTAGTTAAAGTCCAGGCAGTGAAATTTTGGTTAGAAAAACAAAATCAGTCCTTCAATTAAGCATGAACATTTTTAAATTTAAGCAAAAGTTCTTCTTCTATGTGCTGTGTCTCTTTAGGACGTAGGCGATCATGGCCCTCCACATATCCCTATACCCTGTAGGTCGTAACATCCTTCTTCTCGTTACCCCACGGAAACCCTGCTCTGCCACCCATTTGCTCAAGTCTTTAAATATAAATGTATAGAAACTAGCGTGGCCACAAAGTCAGAGGTAAGTTTATATACTGATTACAATATAGGATTGATCCCCCATTTTATAGCCACATTATAATTTTTTATTTGTTTATCAAATTCTGATTAGGTATGAATCCACCTCTTCTCAATAATGATTAGTACGAAGGCTTGTCTTTTAGATTTATTTCTTCTTCTATACGGCGTGTCTATTCAGGATAGAGGCGATGATGGCCCTCCATATCTCCCTATCCCTTGTATAATGGTTAGCTACGCAGGACACGGTTTTTAGATTTATTTATTCTTTTCTTCTATGTGCCGTGTCCCTTCAAGAGGTAGGCGATTATGACGACGTTATAACAAGAAAAAAAATCCTTCCAAAAATTACTGTTTTCTACAAGCAGTAATTTATGTATAATATCTTTAATGACCAAAGAGGAACAGGCGTTGTTACCGACGTTATAACAAGAAGAGAAAAAATCCTTTAAAAAATTACTGTTTTCTACAAGCAGTAGTTTATGTATAATATCTTTAATGACCAAAGAGGAACAGGCGTTGCTACTGACGTTATAACAAGAAGAGAAAAAAACCCTTTCAAAAATTCCTGTTTTCTACAAGGAATAGTTTATGTATAATATCTTTATTTATTTATTTTTTTTATCGTAGCACCCCGAGCAAGGCGGTAACGCCATTGATGTGCTGTTAAGTGAAAAGATTGGAAAAGAGAAAGCCGGAAACCACATCCTAAACAGGGAACAAGGGATGAGCCTCTTAACCTGTTCACTAGACGTGGGTGGAGTGTGATCCGGGCGAAAGATAGATCTATCTACTCCAATTGAAAAAAAAAAGTGAGAAATTGGTAAAGAGAAAGCCGGAAACCACATCCTAAACAGGGAACAAGGGATGAGCTTCTTAACCTGTTCAATAGACGTGGATGGAGTGTGAACCGGGTTAACTTAACGGTGTATTAGCGGCTATATTATATAGATGACAAGACTAGATATAATATAGACACTAATACACTGTTAAGTCAACCGCCTTTCCTCTATTTTTCTTCTCTAATTTCTTTTTTTTTTCTTTTTACTTAGCAAGTCCACTGCTAAGAAGGTTGGGTCACTGTGTCAGGCCAGGGTGTTTTTTCCCCCTAAATCCATCCTGCATATATACAAGTCAACCATTTGTCCGTGCATGGAGTACTGCTGCCATATATGGTCAGGCGCCCCTGCCCCTCACCTCAGTGTTCTCGACAGGCTCCAAAGGAGAATCAGTAATGTGATAGGTAGTGACTTGGCAGCTCGACTACAGCCACTTCCCCACCGACGAAACGTGGCCTCCCTTTGTTTGTTCTATAAATACTTTCATGGCTTCTGCTCTGACGAACTTAAGTCACTGGTGCCTCCTCAACAGATGTTTACTCGTACAACCAGATTGGCAACTGGGTCCCACCCATTCACAGTTAGGTTAGCCAGATGCAGACGACAATTCTATTCCTGCAGCTTCTTCTCTCGCACTTCCTGCCTGTGGAACTCGCTCCAGGAACAACCTCCAGGAATTTAAATGCAATGTCAATATTCATCTATTAACCACTTGACTCTAGTTCTTTCTTCACCACCCCATATATCCTTTCCTTTCTCTCCACCTTTGAAACTGTCATCACACCTGCATTCTCAGCTTTCTATTGCTCCTTTCTAACTGGTTCGTCTTCCTCTTCACTCACTTCTAATTAATCTTTTTACACTTATGTAGCCCCTTGGACATCAGTGGCATTTCAGCCTTGTTCGGGTTGAAATGATTAAAAAAAAAGTACCAAGGATCCTACTTTATATATATATATATATATATATATATATATATATATATAAAGGAAAACTCAACACGTCATTTCAATGGGTTATCTAAACTTATTTATAAATGGAACTTTGTCTGTGTGTATATGTCTGTGTGTGCGTGTGTGTGTGTGTGTGTGTGTGTCTATATGTCTGTGTGTCTGTGTGTCTGTTACCTGTACTGTAAGCGTCTGCGGGTGTTCGTAGCTAGGTTTTGTGTCGAGGTACCCCCGATAAATATCGAAAAACGATAATTGAAAAATCGGGTTATAGAAAGAGTGGTCCGATTTTAATCAAATTTGATACAGTCATAGACAAAGACATGAGAAACGATATTCAGAAGTTTCAAGGTTGCAGTTGTTTCAAGGTTGCAGTTCTTACAATTGTGCAAAAAAAAAAATATATATATATATATAAAAGGCAAGATGTTTGTGTGTGTGTCTGTTTATCTGCCAGTATGTCTGTATTTTTTAGCCCTTTTATTTTAGTTTTTGTCTACGGTTTCGCTTTAACTGGAAACAACTATTGCTTTTTAGTCTTTCGTGCCAACGTCCAAAGAGTCTGAGCTTCAGGACCATAGATTAGTTTTAAAGATTTCATTACACCCGAGGACCGCCGGGTTATACTGCTAGTTGAATATAAAATAGGCTGTGTCAAAAGTAATTTAACCCAAAACTGCAAATGATTACAAAATCAAAATATCAGCATGAAAACTCGTGTCCTTTTCTTAAATAGCCTCATTAGTTCGATAAAATTTTACTTTGTGTTCTTTAATTCATTCTTAATGATAAACATTAAACGTCAATAAAATCCAATAAATTCATATAAATCTCCACATTAATATTATAAAAATCATTTTTTATAAGCATGCGGGATGTGCAAAAATATACGCATGGGCTTATCACTGAGAAGACAAGAAAAAGTTTGAATATGAAGAGACTTTGATTATTTGAATAGCAATATTCATTGAGATATATAACATATCATCAATTAAATCCCGGGTCTAACTAATAAAACAACAACTTTTCGGCAAAATTCGACTTTATTCATCAACATAGTCTCCTTTCAGGGTGATACACTGATTCCAACGCTTTTCTAACAATTTTAGAAGGATTTATCTTTAGCCTCAAAATACGCCTCAGTTTCCGATATTACTTCTTCACTGAAGCCAAATCTCTTTTTCTGGAGCATTTATTTGAGGTCTGCCAACAACTAGTAGTCGCTGGCAGCCAGAGCTGATGAAGAGGTTGGATGTGGAAGCAATTCGAAGTGCAATTCATGTGGTTTTGCCGTCGGTGCGATCGACTTGTGATACGATGCGTTGTTTTGATGAAACATTACGTTTTTCTTCTTCATGTATGGCCAATTTTTGGCGATTTTTTCCTTCGAACGTACCAATAATATTATATAATATTCGCTATTGATGGTTCTTCCTTTCTCAAAGTAATCGATGAACAAAATACCTTGCGCATCCCAAAATACGGAGGCCAAAACCTTGCTTGTTTTAGACGGATTTTACCTGCTGTGGTTCACTCAGCTCACTGCTGATTTGACTCTGGAATAAAGTGTTGGATCTATGTTTCATCCATTGTCACATATTTACGCAAAAACTCCTTGTTGCTTTGAAACAGTTGTAAACAACGCTCTGAATCGTCAACGCGTTGTTGCTTTTGATAGATGTGAGTAAACGCGTCACCAACTTTGAACACAGCTTTCTCATTGACAAATGTTAATGCAAAATGGTGAATACACTGCCTTCTGATGTGTTTAACTCCTCTGCTATCTTACGCAACTTCAATTTACGAGCGGCCAAAACGAGTTTGTAGATTTTTAAATGTTTTCTGGTACAACTGCTAATTTTGGGCGACCAGAGCGTTCAGCATTATTCCTGTCTCTCCGATCGTGTTTAAAGTCAACATACCATCTCTTAACCTTTGTTTCCGACGAATCAGAGTCCGAATAACACTTATCAAGCTTTGCGTGAACAGTATTTTTCTCCCACCAAAAGCAATGCTTTATCAACACACGAAATTCAGATTTTTACATCGTTTTGAAAATTTGCAACAGCAGCTTTACTTAAATAACTGCAAACTAATAATCTGATCGTGCCCAAATTTTGTCACGTGCTATTTGAAGGTTAGTACTTTATAAAACTGATATAGATTTTTATTAGTGGCACCAGCTATATGTCAGGCTCGGGATATATTAAGTGTTGTGTTATATAAATTGTTAGCGACTTAGAAAAATATTCAGGTTATAGAAAATCCAATGAATGGATTCCATTTTTATACGACCATTCATCATTGAGATATCAGATTAGATTTCATTAATAAAGATTGATTTGAGTTGATTATGATTTCAGATATAAGTTTTCTAATTTGAAAAACGTGAAATCACTCGATAAAAAATGTGGTCAAAGGAACATTTTTTTTTTTTTTTGCTAAAATGAAACATTTTGGTACAGAAAAAACGGTAATTAATATGAAAATATGAACGCCATTGTTGGATTCGGCGCCTTCAAATTAGACAAAAGAGAATGATTTCATATGTTGACTATTGTCATTATTCATCCCTTAAGAGGAACATAAACGATGCTTCCCGCAAAACTACAATATAAACCTTTTCACGTAAAATGTTTATCCATCCAAGGCAGTGGATAACGTCTCGGAACGAAAAAATCGGCGTGCCGAGTTCGAATTTCAGTTGAATTCCTTGCTTTCACTTACGCACAAATACCCTTAAGAAAGGTATTAATCCGTCTTTTCCGCCCAGTTATAGGTTAAATAATAGGACAGATTGGGTTCTATAGCCTTGGTTGGCAACCAGTCTACCGCAGAAAGCAATGGCAACCTACTGTGGGATAATCTTCTGCCCAGTTAGTTATGTCTCCTTCGAGACATGATCGCCCAAAAATGGCACTTTACTGACATGTTTATCTATCCATCTTCTCCGTGAATTTTTAGGGGCTTCGGTGATGCTTGGTAAATTGGCCTTCCATAAAAGGAAGTTAATTTCTATCTCTTAACAAAAATAACGTTTACTACCTGATGAGATATTGCTCTTTCAATGTCGAAACAAAATGTGCACTTTCGTAATAGATTGTAGTTTGGACATGTTCTAAAATATAATTTATAATAAATATTCATTGCTCCATTTTTATATTGAGCACTGTTTTAAATTAATGTTTTGGATGTTGTAAATATTTTCTTCGTTCCTTATTCATTTGGATATATATATATATATAATGATAAATCAACGTATACTGTCTTAATATGTATAGAAAAACTATTAAAAAGTTGTAAGTTAAAAATGTATTTTTTGACAGTATTTATTTATTTCTATTATATATATATATATATATATATTTGATATTTCAGACCGGCCTCGGCCTTTCATCAGAAACAAATGATTTTAAAATTTAAACTAGAAGCGTCCGTCGCGAGAAGCGTCCGTCGCGTATTATATATATATATATATATATATATATATATATATCTGCGGATGACAATATGTCTGCGGATGACAATATATATATATATATATATATTGCACACACACACACACACACACACACACACATATATATATATATATATATATATATAATCCGTCAATAAGGCATATCTAGTTCTTTCCTTTTTGGGAAACTCGTCGGATTGAGAACTTTCTTAGGTTCATTAATTAATCGAAAATTATTTTCTCTCCAATATTCAAGATAATTAACACACACACACACACATATATATATATATATATATATATATATATATATATATATATATATATAACTTGTAGGCTTGATGTCTGATATAATTAATAGAGAACCATCAACATATTGAACTTCGATTAATGGAACGAGATTTAATGATCTCAACACATTCTATACCGTTCTAATTAGGATGATTAAAAATTAAATGATCGATGTTTTTTTGGGAAATCGAAGAATTCTAAATTGAAGCGTCCTAACCTACAGTTGATTTAATTCATTCACGACATCTAAAGAAATATTTTAAATTTTATACAATCATTATGCGGGTCTTTAAATATCTTTTACTAAAAGAAAGAATTCTGTACCTGGAATTTTAATATTGGTACTATGTTCATGCTTCCATTAATATGCAAAAGCCATTTTACCGATAAAATGCAGCCGTAACTTCTACTCCAACAGTTTCTTTCCTCGCACTTCCCGACTGTGGAATTCTCTTCCAAACGATTGCTTCCCCGACGGCTACAATCTCCAGGAGTTTAAATGTAAGGTCAATAGACACCTCCTAACACACTAACCTGCTCCCATTCTATCAAGCACTCTTCCCATCTGCCTAACCCTCATCCTCGCTATCCTTACTCATCTGTCACCTTCCTCCTGACATTCCCTATGTCTAACCACTCCTTCTCTTTACCTTCCCCTATGTAGCCCCATGCGCAATAGTGGCAGTGGAATGCCTTGCTTGGGGTGAGATGATTAAAAAAAAAATTTTAATCAATTTTACAAGAATCCTTTTGGTACATTTATAATTCTGCCATTCGTCAATGCATTGAATACTGTTGACATGTCTGGTTGGGTGCTCCTGCTCTTCATTTCAAGGTTCTCGTCAGAATACATCTTTCACATATATAAATCTACCATTCGTCTGTGCATTGAATAATTTCGTGAATTTGTAATGCGGTTCCATAACGCCACACAAATTTGCGAACTGTATCTGCAATTCCGTTACTGTTTTCGTCGCATAGCAATGTGTTATGTTAACACAAGATAAAATCATCTTTGATGATGGATGTCTTTATGTTAACGTTCCTGTAACCTCTCTGAAGATGGCTCATGTGAGCTGAAAGCTTAGAACAAGCATAATAAAAAATATCCATATGTTTTTTTATATATTTTATGAAATTAAAGTCAAAATACGATGTTTATAACGGCTCCAGACATAATAAACATTAATTGTCTGTTATATATATATATATATATACATATATATATATATATATGTGTTTAAAAAGGAAAACTCAACACATCATATTAGTTATAAACAATAGTTCATTTCAATGAGCTTAAACAGCTCATCTCATCAGAGCCTTTTACAATATTTCCGCTGTCTGGCATAAAATTTCTCTATATGGATTTACCTAATAATAATTTATATTAAGGAAATCTTGTTGGATTATCCCCACAGTTTAAGGACTGACAACTATATATATATATATATATATATATATATATATATATATATATATATAGGGTAGGTATGGATAGAATATAATTCTGTATCGAAAGAAACACTATTCGTAAAAAAAGTGCCCAATACAAAGTAGAGCGAATAATATTTATTTAAAATTTTAACATATGTTATAATATCAGTACAAAAGTAGTTCTTTTGTTTCGACCCTTCTTGTGTCTTATCAAATGATGGTGCTGATTTCGAGTTAAAGAGTTTTAAAAGGTTCAAAACTAGCAAACCCCATCAGTAGGAGCGACATAGTTTCTTTTGTTTTTTAAATATTCCACTTCACGTGTTGCACCTATGGAATTCGCCGGAGCATATTTCTATTTAAAAACAAAAGTAAAAACAACTTCCAACGGTCCATTTCCATTGTTAAATAATGTGTGATACCCCTATATCAACCATTTTTGTCATAAACTTCTAACAAATAAAATATTTTTTCCGTGTATATATATATATATATATATATATATATATATATATATATATATATATATATATATATTGATTGTTTAATTACTTAGTTTCTGGTCATGATGAGGTTAGACCAGTGCACATTTGTATTAAATTCAATTATATTGAAGAACTTTTGAACATTTTCCATTTGTAAACGATTTATTATGCGACCTTGGTTTTTGACATGAGTGGCATCAGCAAAAGATACAACCCAAAATGCCAAATACAGGTGGGGATAACAGAATCAAACAAGTACAAGAATTTAAGTACCTAGGAAATGTTCTAACAGAAGATGGAAAGTGCGACACGGATATCCGAAGGCGAATTGGCATGGCAAAGGACGCGTTCCAGAAGATGAGCAAAATACTAACACTCAGGAAAATCTCAATAGAAACGAAGAAAAGAGTGCTAGACTGCTACGTGATGTCAGTTCTTCAATACGCCTGTGAATGCTGGACAATATCATCGAAAATGAGGACAAAACTGGAAGCGGCCGAAATGTGGTTCTACAGAAGGATGCTACGGATATCGTGGACTGAGCATACAAGCAACGACGAAGTGTTAGAAAGAATTGCAACAAAAAGGAAATTGATGTTGAGCATCAGGAAGAGACAGCTGAAGTTCCTGGGACATGCAATGAGGAAGGAGAGCCTGGAGAACCTGATACTGACTGGTCAGATAGAAGGAAGGAGAGACAGAGGAAGGCAGCGGATAACATATTTGCAGGGTCTGATCAGGTGGATGACGGAACGGGGGTTGCCAGGAGCAACAGGAGCAAACATACTAAGAGCCACAAGAGATAGGGAGACGTGGAGAGCCATGATCGCCTACGTCCTGAAGGGACAGGGCACATAGAAGAAGAAGAAGAAGAAGAAGAAGAAGAAGAAGAAGAAGAAGAAGAAGGTGTCTTCAGGCGATTTGCGATAACAAATTGCAAATCTCCTGAAGACACCAGTGATAATAGAAACCTAGGTCGCGTAATAATTCGTTTAAAATGGGATATATATATATGAAATGAATTGTTTGAACATTA
>JBBBDQ010000463.1:1932500-1942500 GCA_037127315.1 Ascarosepion bandense
GAGATGTCTACGGCCCCGGATTGGTCCGGATTTTGCGTTTGTTCGAACCATTGTAAGAAGACCGAATAGTCCTTTCTGATTACTATCAGCGCTATTTTTATTGGGTCACGTTGTAGTGTAAGGATATCGGCTCGGAACGAGAAATCGGAGATCCGAGGTCGAACGGAAGGAAAAAAAATGAAAAGTAATCAAGAAGACAGTAGATAAGGATTGACATTGCATTTAAATTTTTGAAAATCAAACTTGACTGGAAAGCAAGAATCCGGAAGAAAAACAGAAGCATTATTGAGGAACGAGAACAATTGAAAAGTAATCAAGAAGACAGTAGATAACGATTGACATTACATTTAAATTTTTGAAAATCAAACTTGACTGGAAAGCTAGAAGCCGGAAGAAAAACATAAGCATTATTGAGGAACGAGAACAATTGAAAAGTAATCAAGAAGACAGTAGATAACGATTGACATTGCATTTAAATTTTTGAAAATCAAACTTGACTGGAAAGCAAGAATCCGGAAGAAAAACATAAGCATTATTGAGGAACGAGAACAATTGAAAAGTAATCAAGAAGACAGTAGATAACGATTGACATTGCATTTAAATTTTTGAAAATCAAACTTGACTGGAAAGCAAGAATCCGGAAGAAAAAAAGAAGCATTATTGAGGAACGAGAACAATTGAAAAGTAATCAAGATGACAGTAGATAACGATTGACATTGCATTTAAATTTTTGAAAATCAAACTTGACTGGAAAGCAAGAATCCGGAAGAAAAACAGAAGCATTATTGAGGAACGAGAACAATTGAAAAGTAATCAAGAAGACAGTAGATAACGATTGATATTGCATTTAAATTTTTGAAAATCAAACTTGACTGGAAAGCAAGAATCCGGAAGAAAAACAGAAGCATTATTGAGGAACGAGAACAATTGAAAAGTAATCAAGAAGACAGTAGATAACGATTGACATTGCATTTAAATTTTTGAAAATCAAACTTGACTGGAAAGCAAGAATCCGGAAGAAAAACAGAAGCATTATTGAGGAACGAGAACAATTGAAAAGTAATCAAGAAGACAGTAGATAACGATTGACATTGCATTTAAATTTTTGAAAATCAAACTTGACTGGAAAGCAAGAATCCGGAAGAAAAACAGAAGCATTATTGAGGAACGAGAACAATTGAAAAGTGATCAAGAAGACAGTAGATAACGATTGACATTACATTTAAATTTTTGAAAATCAAACTTGACTGGAAAGCAAGAATCCGGAAGAAAAACAGAAGCATTATTGAGGAACGAGAACAATTGAAAAGTAATCAAGAAGACAGTAGATAACGATTGACATTACATTTAAATTTTTGAAAATCAAACTTGACTGGAAAGCAAGAATCCGGAAGAAAAACAGAAGCATTATTGAGGAACGAGAACAATTGCAAAGTAATCAAGAAGACAGTAGATAACGATTGACATTGCATTTAAATTTTTGAAAATCAAACTTGACTGGAAAGCAAGAATCCGGAAGAAAAACATAAGCATTATTGAGGAACGAGAACAATTGAAATGTAATCAAGAAGACAGTAGATAATAATTGACATTACATTTAAATTTTTGAAAATCAAACTTGACTGGAAAGCAAGAATCCGGAAGAAAAACAGAAGCATTATTGAGGAACGAGAACAATTGAAAAGTAATCAAGTAGACAGTAGATAACAATTGACATTGCATTTAAATTTTTGAAAATCAAAGACCTTATATTTTTAAAAGGAGTAGACAATAATTTTTAACAGGAGGTTGGATTTTAAGTTTTTTTATTGAACAATAGATATTTTTACTCACTCTCTCACCGGCGTGACGTGGCTTCCCTGTGCCTTTCTATAAGTACTTTCACGGCTTCTGCACGGATGAACTTAAATCACTGGTGCCCCCTAGATGTGAATTTGCACGAGATACTAGATTGGCAACTAGGTCCCACCCCTTTACAATGAAACCGATGAAATGTAACCACAATTTATACTCCAACAGCTTATTTTCTCGCACTTCCCGCCTGTGGAATTCCCTTCCGCATGATTTCTTCCCCGACAGCTACAACCTCCAGGAGTTTAAATGTAAGGCCAATAGACACATCCTAACACACTAACTCGCACCCATTCCTTCCAACGCTCTCCCTACGTACCTCCTAACTCGTCTATCACCCTCCCTCTGACATTTCCTATACCCAATCGCTCTATGTAGCCCCTGCGCTATAGTGGCAGTGGACTGCCTTGCTTGGGGTGATATGATTAAAAAAAAAATGTTTAGATCAAAATAAGTATTAAATAATTATGGTATACTTAGTCATATTAAGAACAGCAACTCAGTATTGTGTGTGTCATTTAAATCAGCACGTTAATCAAAGTAACAATAACTATCAAAATAATAACGAGAAAAATGATACAAACTAATATAATTGTCGAAATCCTAATAACAGCCCACTGAAAAATACGTGTCAAACAAATTTTGTTGTGTACCAATGCAGCAGACGGTAGTTAAGAAAATGCTCAATGCATATCCAACACAAATGAACTGAGTATGCAGAGTTAAAGATATCTTACAGAGCAGAACACACAGCACTTACTTGCTACCCAAGTTTCGACTACGCAGATCTCTTAAGGCAACCCAGAAACCTGACGAGACCTGTGTGGTCAAAACCTGGGTAGCAAATAAGTGGTGAGTATTCTGTTCTTTAACATTATATATATATATATATATATATATATATATATATATATATATATATATTCAGTAAAATGAATTAGAGCACTTTAACTATTGGGCGCGTATAATGATAACATATGCGCTAAAAAGTCTGCCTTATTCCACCGAACGCCCATAGCCGAGAGGTAGAGTCACCAACTGACGGCAATTCGATCGGGTTTCAATCCTGGGTTAAAAGCATTCGGAGTCTAACCGTACTGATGAGCTGTGATACAGTGAAACAGATCTGTCTGCGGATGATTATATATATATATATTCTTTTTTTTCCTACACTAAAAGATGGTGAAATCACGTACATAGACTCCTACGTCTATGTACGTGATTTCACCATCTTTTAGTTTTTAGTTTCATACTTGGCTACAACAAATATTTCTAGCCATTCCAGGAGTGTTAAATTTTTATCCCTCTGCCGATTACGCTGTTACCCCAACTCTTTCTTCTTTGCCCATTTTCTCTCACTTTTTTCTCCACACTATGCATTTTCTTACTTCTTCCTCCTTGTAAGCTCAGACGCCGTGTCATCAAATGTTGTATATGACAATACTTTACTTCCTATCTAAACCTGGCGCCTTTCTTTGATTCTTTCATCATGTCTCCTTAGTTCTTTCTCTCTCCTTTCCTCTTTTTGTTTTTGATTTCTTCTCTGCCCTTTTTAAGATTCCTCCTTCTGGTTCCTCATTTCCCTACCCGCGTTACCTCGTACACAAAAAAATTTTGCCAATAAAAGTAAGTGAAATTTTTGAGACATTTTTCTTTCAATTTCGAAACAAAATGTACACTTTTGTAGTAGATTGTAGTTTGTACATGTTCTAAAATATAATTTATAATAAATATTCATAGCACGATTTCTATATTGAGCACTGTTTAAAATTACTATTTTGAACGTTTTAAATATTTTCTTAGTTCCTTATTCGTATATATATATATATATATATATAGTGTATCGAGGCAGCAAATAATTTTCTTAACATATAGTGTTAAATATAAGAGACAATGAATGTCTATTATGTTTAAGCATGAGCCGTTCTAAACATCGTATTTTGGCTTTAATTTCAGGTGAAAATAAAGACAAAAATTCGCCAACATTTGGATAATTTTTTTATTAAGTTGGTTCTAAGCTTTCGGCTTGCATGAGCCATCTTCAGAGAGGTTATAAGGACGGTAACACAAAAACATCCACCATCAGCGACGATTTTATCTTATGTTGACATAAAACTCCGCTAAGTAACGGCAATAATTACCAAAAATGACAAACACAGTTCGCAAATTTGCAATGCGGTTCTATGACGTCACACCGCGTGACAGCGCGAAATGACAACAGAA
Source organism: Ascarosepion bandense (assembly GCA_037127315.1). Taxonomy (NCBI): domain Eukaryota; kingdom Metazoa; phylum Mollusca; class Cephalopoda; order Sepiida; family Sepiidae; genus Ascarosepion; species Ascarosepion bandense. The sequence goes on from JBBBDQ010000463.1 coordinate 1,936,575, forward strand.
CCATATATTCAACTACAATATAATGTCTTATGACCAGATTTAAACGTGATTTTATTAAGTGTGGGTTGTTTGGATTTAATGCAGATGGCCTCCAATATCTGAAGATTCTTTTTACTGTGTGTATGAGTGAGGATTATTGTATTGTTGATGGTGGATGTTTATGTGTTACCGTCCTTATAACCTCTCTGAAGATGGCTCATGTGAGCCGAAAGCTTAGAACAAACTTAATAAAAAATTATCCAGATGTTAGAGAATTCATGTCTTTATTTTCAACTGAAATTAAAGCCAAAATACGATGTTTAGAACGGCTCATGATTAAAAATAATAGACATTCATTGTCTCTTATATATATATATATATATATATATATGTATATTATAATAGTTGTTACAATGGTTTATAAATTCATAGTATCACTACACAAAAATTTTCGCGTTTCGAAGTTACCTTTTAGGTGCTTCTCACCGGGTGACGAAGTTTAAATGAGCTTGACATTTCAACTTCGACACCTGATGAGAAGCACCTAAAAGGTAGCTTCGAAACGCGAAAAATTTTGTGTAGTGATACTATGAATTTATAAACCATTGTAACAACTATCACAATATAACGCTCTACATTTGTATCGTGCACTCTTTATAAAAGTAAATGTGTGAACAACAGGTTAACAAACTTACCAGTTCCACAACTTTGTTACAATATATATATATATATATATATATATATATATATATAGTCATCCGCAGACAGATCTGTTTCCCTGTATCACAGCTCATCCGTACGGTTAGACTCCGACCGCTTCCTAACCCAGGATTGAATCCCGCCCGAATTGGTGCTAGTCGGCGATTCTACCTCTGGGCCACGAGCGTCCGGTAGAAGAAGACAGACATTTTAGCGTGTATATCATTATACACGCCTAATAGCCACAGTGCTCTAATTCATTATTGAATGAGCGATGCGTATATGCCGGAGTAGCTACTGTTTTCAAAGTCTCCCATTCTTCCAGAGTGCTCCATCAGGGTGTGAGAGCGTAAATATATATATATATAGTCATCCGCAGACAGATCTGTTTCGCTGTATCAAAGCTCTACACTACGGTTAGACTCCGATTGCTTTTTAACCCAGGATTGAAATATATATATATATATATATATATATATATATATATATATATATATATATACTCCGGCCACAATTATTAGGCCACCTCAGTTTGTTTAAAATAAATGATGCATTTCATACTATTTTTAGTATTCATTGCCCAATGAAAATAGAATGATTCCTTTGTTATTATTTGCAAAATATTACAAGGCAAGGAATCAAAGATGAACTCGTCCGAATCACCCTAAATTTGCTTCATTCTGTCATTGAAGAGACTGCAATTTAGGTAATTATTAACCACTTATAAATTCATTTGATGCCATGTTTTTGTGTCGTATTAACAAAAGAACCATTCGATTTTCATTTGTAATTATTCTCTTCGCAATAAATACTAAAAAATTGTATGAAATAAATCATATTTATGTATATATATATAGAGACAGAGAGAGACAGAGAGAGACAGAGAGAGAGGTTGAGACAGAGAGAGAGAGAGGCAGCAAGATATGTTTCGCTGTATCACAGCACATCACTACGGTTAGATTCCGATCGCTTCCTAACCCAGGATTGAAACCCGACCGAATTGGCGTTAGTCGGCGATTCTACCTCTATTATATATATATATATATATATATATATATATATATATATATATATATATAGTACACACTTTAAGATATCGTCTGCTGTGTCATTCTACGGATTTATATACTTTATCAATTTGTCACGTGATTCAGGAAGCGCCGACTTTTCACTCACCTTTCAAAGACAACTTATTGTAGATGATGAAGATATGTATTATGTTGACAGTAGAAATGAAAGTGTCCGGACTCTAACTTTGACACCGACAGCAGTGAAGCAGACAAAATATGATTAGCAATACAGAAATCATCAGCGAATATCAAAGACTTCTTACTAGAGATGAGCAAGACTTCTACAGACAGACAACGGTGATGCCACTGTCAAGACGTCTGCCTTTGACGCAGACAGCATCGAATCAAACTAAAATGGGTGCAATATCTCAGCGAATAAATCCTAAACGAAATGCGGTGCTTGCTTTTAGTAATTTGTCACAGATAATTTAGTTTGGACGATAGGTTTGTCTGAGCTGCAATCATAATATACTAGCAGTTTAGCCCGGCGTTGCTCGGGTGTAATGAAAGCTTTAAAACTAATCCATGGTCCTGGAGCTCAGACTCTTTGGACGTTGGAACGAAAGACTAAAAAGCAATCGTTGTTTTCAGTTTAAGCGAAACCGTAGACTGAAAGAAAAATGAATGGATGTAAGTCAAATTTTGATTACCTGGTATCGATATCAAACAAGTTTTTTCGTCGTAAACTGAATTTTGAAGGCTAAATAAGTCCTCTGAGTAAATGGTATCATGGCTGAGACTAAGAACTACAATTATACCTACTTAGAACCAAACCCGAAGCAAAAACTAAAATAAAAGAGCTGAAAAAACCCCCCCAAAAAACAGACATACAGGCAGATAAACAGACACACACACACACAAACATCTTGCCTTTTATTTATATATATATTATCAATTTTCTGCACTATTGTAACTGTAACCTTGAAACTTTTGAATATCGTTTATTAAGTCTTTGTCTATGAGTGTATCAAATTTTATTGAAATCAGACCACTCCTATAACCTGATTTTTTGATTATCGATTTTCGATATTTATCGGGGGTACCTCGACACAAAACCTAGCTAAGAACACTCGCAGACGCTTATATTACAACTGTGTAAATTTTCAAGAAAATCGGTTCAGCCGTTTCGGTGTCTATAGGTAACACATACACACACACACACACACACGTTTTCTCCTGAAAACGTTAGTTTGGTGGTCGATGAAGACCGTTGTTCTGAAAAGAAGAGTTTGGAGGTCGCTGAGGGGCGTTGTCTCAAAAATGACATTTATCGGTCGCCGAGGAGCGTTGTCCTGAAAATGTTAGTTTGGTGGTCGCTGAAGACCGTTGTTTTGCACGCACATATATACACAAATATACACACAAACACAAACACACACACACACTTTAGAACATGTACAAATCTTTATCCACTACAAAGTGTACATTTTGTTTCGACTAAACTATAATTTATAATAAATATTCACAGATCCATATCATATAGCGAGCTTTGTTTTAAATTAATGTTTTGGACGTTGTAAATTTTTCTTCGTTACTTATTCACTTGGATATATAAATATAGTCATCCGCAGACAGCTCTGTTCGATATATCACAGCTCATCAGTACGGTTAGTCATTCGATTGCCTTTACCCAGAATTGAAAACCGACCGAATTAGCGTCAGACGGCGATTCTATCTCTGAGCTATCATACGCCAGTAGTCAGAGTGCTCTAATTCATTACTGAATGAGCAATGTGTAAGTGCTGGAGTAACTCCTGTTTTTTCAAAGTCTGCCATTCTTCCAGAAGGCTCAATCAGGGTGTGAGAGCGTATATATATATATATATATATATATATATATATATATATATATATATACTCTGATGATTGCGTGAGCGTGGGACATGTGTTATGACTAGGGCCATCATTTCATAGGAAATAACTTGTTCTAGCCTGTTTTGCTCTGTCTAGATATCTGGATATCAAGCACTTTATGGAGTTGCTAGGTGTTTACTTTCAGGCATTTTTTGTGTTATTTCTGTTTTTGCTACAGTTTTTATCTATTTTAAGGGCAGATCATTTGTCAAGTTCTCAGTTTGTTCCACCAACATTTTTGGTTTTTCTTATATATATATATATATATATATATATATATATATATATATATAGCCTTTAAGATTTCACTCGCCTGATCGACTGTCGATTAAAAACTTAATTGGACAATTAAAGTTTATTGCTTTACTCGCCCGCGATCGATAAAAAAATCTAGCAATGAAACGTGTCTCTTCAAGTATAGAAAAAAGGAATCTGATTCCTTTTACAACTCAAAAGTATGCCATTGAAGATTCAGAAGTTACTTAGAATGACTTACAATGACATTATTGAATTTTTCGTCTCGCTTTTATCGTGCCGGTCAGTGCAAACATTCGTTTAATTAACATTTCCATAGTAGAACCAAAATATCTCTGTCGCCCAGATTAAAGACACGCTCACAGATATTTTTAGAAACTCATTTCGAAAAATATTATCCTCCCCGCATACGAAAAGTAAAAACGAACATTTGAAAGAAAGAAAAATAAATAACCCTAACCCTAACCCTAACCTAACCCTTCTTTTAACCATGCACCGAAAAACAAATTATACAAGTAAATAAGTTTTTTTGTAAAAAATCGTTAAGAAAATCAGATTTGTTATTTTTTATCATCTATGAGACGGAGGTTGTCGACAAACAGAAGAAAGAAACTACGAATTCAGGTATCTCCACTCAATTGCCAAAAAAAAAAAAAAAGAAAAGAAAAAACAGCATATAAAAATGTCAAAATTAATAAAAACAAAGTTTTATCATCAAAATGTTTATGCTATTATTAAAAGGAAAGATAAAATTTTCTTGCTATTATTTTTAAGAATTTTTAAAAAATCATTTCTGACACGTTTGAAATTTTAATTAAAATTTCATTTTTTCTTTCACGTCAACGATTCCCGGTATGTTTACAGAAGACGACTATTAAGAAAATGGAGTCGATCGAGTAAAATGATTTTGGGGCGAGTAAATTTTCCCTCGCTCTCCACACACACACACACACACACACACACACACACACACACACACACACACACACACACACATATATATATATATATATATAGTGTTAGGGTTTTCGTCTTGTTTTTTTTTTCTTTCTTACGAATGCATGACTTTTTGTTCATGTACTTCGTTTGTTTCTTTTTTTACTTCCCCTTCTTTTCCCTCCGAGTTCGTTCTCGGTGCTCGGTGGGTTGTACAAGACGATTTAAATTATAGCTTAATTAATATTAGTTTCGGCAGAGTTTGTTCCGTTATTATTGGTATTGTTATTACTATAGCTAATATTATGATATATATATATATATATATATATATATATATATATATACGTGTGTGTGGCATATATATATATGTATATATATAATTCCGAGTGAAGAGGACTCAAGGTTTTTTTTATATTTTCAGTGCTCTGGAATTTATTTTATTATAAACAGTGCTCAATATAATAAGTATTATAGAGCTTAATACTGACGAATTAGCTAAAAATAAAAATGAAAATAAAAATAAAGCCAAAGATAGAATAAGTTAGTTGTTCTTTTTTTTAATAATTCCTCCCTTTGTATCATGATAATAAACTTTACAGCAAATTGATAGATGGAGCGAAAAAATAGCAGTTCGGGGTTTAATTTTGAAAAAATCTTTTCTTTAACAAATAGACTAGAGGGAAGGGGATTCGTACTACCAAGAAGAAATATCACATCAAATGTAATAAAACTGAAGGGAAAATGATAAGTTTATGTGTAATAACTAAGTCGACAATATATGTTTGATGTGCAGCGTATTAAAAAAATTGAGTTGATTTAAGCTTCTATATATAATGTTTGTTAAAAGAAAATAATATTTCCCTGCCTGACGAAGTGCTAATAAGATAGTTAAAAAACACAACGAGTCTTGTGTTGCAGTAAACTATGTTTTTATTATAAACTTTTAATTGTGGTCCAGTGGATATCGACTCAGAACGACAAATCGGGGAGCCGAGTTCGAATTCTAGTTGAATTCCTTGCCATTCACTTAGGCACAAATACCCTTGAGAAAGGTACTAACCCGTCTCTTCACTCCAGTTATGGATTAAATAATAGAACAGATTGGGTTCTATAGACCTGGCTGGGAACCA
>JBBBDQ010000463.1:1945000-1957500 GCA_037127315.1 Ascarosepion bandense
TTGAAAACAAATGTTGCAGCATTCGAATATTCTTCTATGTACCTTTTCCTTTCAGGACGTAGGCGATCACGGCTTTCCTCGTCTTCCTATCCCTGGTGGCTCTTATCACGCCTTCTCCTGTTACACCACCCAAACCCGGCTCTACCATCCACTATCTCAAGCTCACAAATTTAGAATATAACTGTATAGAAACTAGCATGGCCACAAACTGAGGGATCAGTATATATATATTGATTATAATATAGAATTGATCTCCCATTTTATATGCACATTATAATTCCTTATAAACAGTTGGCATATATATTCTTCTTCTACTATGTGGCTTGTTCTTTCCGGACGTAGGCGATCATAGCTTTCCACGTCTTCCTATCCCTGGTGGCTCTTGGAACGCCTTCTCCTGTTACACCACCCAAACCCGGCTCTACCATACCCTATCTCAAGCCCATACATCTAGAAAAAAAATGTATAGAAACTAGCATGGACACAAATTGAGGGATCGGTGTATATATTGATTATAATATAGAAACGATCCTCCATTTTATATCCACATTATAATTTCTCATAAACAGTTGGCGTATATATTCTTCTTCTATGTACCTTGTCCTTTCAGGACGTAGGTGATCATGGCTTTCCACGTCTTCCTATCACTGGTGGCTCTTAGCACGCTTTCTTCTGTTACAGCACGCAATCCCTCTCTCTTCCTTCTATCTGGCCTGTTAGTATCAGCTTCTCCAAGCCCTCCTTCCTTATTGCATGTCCCAGGAATTTTAGCTGTCTTTTTTTAATGGTAGGAATTAAGTTCCTTTTCGTTTCCTCGATCCATGAACTCGGAAAAAATAATATTAAAAAAAAAATTAAATATGACATTCTCTCTCTCTCAATATATATATATATATATATATATATATATATATATATATATTACGGAAATTAACGAAGACTAACGAAATGGTCTTTAAACAATTTGAAATGATTTGTTTGAACATTATTTATGATCGATACTCGTATTTAAGTAGATATTCTGTTTATAATCAAACAGTATTATATATTCATTTCTAACGGCCTGATTCATTAAAATAAATTTTTGTTACGAAAATGTGTGTTATTCAGCAGGATTCGAACCTGCGACCCCTATCTCCACATTCGAAATTAGTGATATATGCTTAATTTGACATCGTTTAGACTGATCGCCATTCGTGGTCGAGAGGTATAAGACGCGCCAGATCACATAGTGGCTTCCCTTATGTGGATAAGTATCACAGGTTCGAATCCTGCCGAATGACACATTTTCATAACTAAAATTTATCGTAAATAATCAGGCCGGTAGAAATAAATATATAATACTGTTTGATTATAGACAGAATATTTACTGAAATACGAGTATCGATCAAAATAATGTTCAAACAAATCGTTTCAAATTGTCGGTTGTTTATAACCAGTTTCGTTAATCTTCGTTAATTTCCGTAACCTGATGATTATCGTAAATAATCAGGCCGGTAGAAATAAATATATAATACTGTTTGATTATAGACAGAATATTTACTGAAATACGAGTATCGATCAAAATAATGTTCAAACAAATCGTTTCAAATATATATATATATGCATAGATATGTTTTATATAATTGGACATATCTGCAAGTTTAGACAAATAACTGCATACATGCACACGCATACACTCACACACATAAATACACGTACACATACATATATATCTATATATATAACTCTCTCTCTCTCTATATATATATATATGCATTTAACAATTTGTACTTGTTAATATAGAGATAAGATACAACTATAATGCATAATATAGAAACCGAAAATATATCTATCTATCTATCTATCTATCTATCTATCTATCTATCTATCCGAAACTGTTCATTTTCTATCTATCTATCTATCTATCTATCTATCTATCTATCTATCTATCTATGCGAAACTTCATTTTCTATCTATCTATCTATCTATCTATCTATCTATCTATCTATCTATCTATCTATCTTCATCCGAAACTGTTCATCTATCTATCTATCTATCTATCTATCTATCTATCTATCTATCTATCTATCTATCTATCCGAAACTGTTCATTTTATATCTATCTATCTATCTATCTATCTATCTATCTATCTATCTATCTATCTATCTATCCGAAACTGTTTTCATTTTCTATCTATCTATCTATCTATCTATCTATCTATCTATCTATCCGAAACTTCATTTTCTATCTATCTATCTATCTATCTATCTATCTATCTATCTATCTATCTATCTATCTATCTATCTATCCGAAACTGTTCATCTATCTATCTATCTATCTATCTATCTATCTATCTATCTATCTATCTATCCTAAATCTATCATATCCGAAACTGTCATTTTATATCTATCTATCTATCTATCTATCTATCTATCTATCTATCCGAAACTGTTCATTTTATATCTATCTATCTATCTATCTATCTATCTATCTATCTATCTATCTATCTATCTATCTATCCGAAACTGTTCATTTTATATCTATCCTATCTATCTATCTATCTATCTATCTATCTATCTATCTATCTATCTATCTATCTATCTATCTATCCGAAACTGTTCATTTTATATCTATCTATCTACTATCTATCTATCTATCTATCTATCTATCTATCTATCTATCTATCTATCTATCCGAAACTGTTCATTTTCTATCTCTATCTATCTATCTATCTATCTATCTATCTATCTATCTATCTATCTATCTATCTATCCGAAACTGTTCTATTTTCTATCTATCTATCTATCTATCTATCTATCTATCTATCTATCTATCTATCCGAAACTGTTCATTTTCTATCTATCTATCTATCTATCTATCTATCTATCTATCTATCTATCTATCTATCCGAAACTGTTCATTTTATATCTATCTATCTATCTATCTATCTATCTATCTATTCTGAAGTTAGCACTGAAAGTTTTAACTGACATTTATTATGAAATAACTTCTTTTTCTTTTTCCAAGCACTTAATAAAATGCTCTCTCATTTATGTTGTCATCATTTTGTTATATATATATATATATATATATATATATATATTATTATTATTATTATACGTACAAGACCTTGAGCCCACAGGTCATATTAAAAGTTAAAATGGCTGTCACAATCCGTGAGTTACTTTTGTTCTCGAGTTGGGTCTCGATACTTTTCAATCCAATCTGTGTCATATACAAACAGTAAAATCTATTGTTTGTACATGACACAGTGTGAGAAACATGAAAAAAACTTTCATTTTTGTTTTTGGACTCGATTTAGGAATTCGTTTGTGTCTCAAGCCGTCAAGAGATCTCCATTCGCATCCAATGTGGCCTCTTCTCTTATTCGCTGGAAATTTAATTCAGCGTTTAAATTTTATTTGCACACAGTAAACATTTCTTATTTCGGCATTATTATAAAGTTATGAAATAAAAGCAGAAAAAAACATCCCCGTCTGAATCTGTGGCCATAAAATTAAGAGGTGATTCGATGGCCATCTACAACAAAGAGATATAAGATGTAACCGTAAATTCTACTCCAACAGCTTCTTTTCTCGCGCTTCCCGCCTGTGGAACTCCCTTCCACAAGTCTGCTTTCCCGACAGTTACAATCTCCAGGTGTTTAAATGTAGGGTCAATAGACACCTCCTATCACACTAACTCACAACTATTCTCACAACACTCTCATCTACCCAACCCTCATTCTCGGTATCCTCACCCGCCTATCACCCACCCTCTGTTATTTCCTATATTTAATCAGCCTTTCTCCACTCTACGTAGCCCCCTGCACAGTCGTGGCAGTGACATGCCTTGCTCGGGGTGAAACGCTTATAAAAAAAATAAAAAATAAAAAAAAAGAACCAGCTTTGTAGTAGGATAGGTTTATTCTCTTTATTTATGCTGTGTTCTTCGTTAAGTCACCTTTCATGTATTCAAAAACATCCACGGTTAGTTTAGCGACGTCGTCTTCATGGATAAACCTCATCAAAAGTGAAACGGATATTCAACAACCAGGTCTTTTGGATTGAGTCTCTGCAACACCTTATCATTTTCACATCGCTTATCACCAGGCGATGCAAAATCGAACATGCCCGCTGGGCCGGTTCACTTGTTCGACACAGCTGCATGGCAGATATCCAGGTTATTCGTGTCTCATAATCTTTATGCCGCCGCTCTGTCATCATACATTGTCGACGATATTTGAAGTAAATATTAGATTAATTTCGATGTAGTAAAGGAGTCAAGCAATATTTTAGTATTTGAAAGCTGAACAGAAAATATAAATTTCGTAAAGATTTTATGCATAATAGTCAAAGTAATCTTCATGGTGGATTAGGTGCATATTGTGCCACAGAAGGAAAATATAGCCTGTAATCAATTAATTCGGTCGGGTTTTAATCCTGGGTTAAAAGCAATCGGATGTCTAATCGTACTGATGAGCTGTGATACAGCAAAACAGATCTGTGAGCGGATGACTATATATACCCCGGGATACATCGTTTCCAGTAAGTTGTTCTTGATTATAAATCGTTTGTCAAAAAATTGTTAGGAAAAATGAAATCAATTTAAGGACGTTTATTTTCCTTCGGTTCATCTTTGGTGTTACAAAGAATTTTGTTGCTCTCTCTCTCTCTCTCTCTCTCTCTCTCTCTCTATACATAACAATCTCTTGCAAATATTCTGAACCGTCGACTTGTTTAACTTGGTGAATACTGCCATAATTTGTGCCTGCAGTTCATTTTCGCTCTTTTGCTCAACTGTACCCCACAAATTTAGGGGTTGCAGTTTAGGAAGTTAAGTAGCCAGATATAAATATTGATGTGACCGCATAAATTTTGTGACAGCGATGACTGGGTTCTAATTGTGTGGCATAGTACAGAGTTCCGATGCCAGGCATGAAGCTTTTCAGCAGCCACCCTCTTGACATCACTAAAGCATTTTTTTAAAAATCATATCACCCTGAGCAAGGCGGTAACGCTACTGATGTGCAGGGGGGGCTACGTTAGAGTGAAAAGATTGGAAAAGAGAAAGCCGGAAACCACATCCTAGACAGGGAACAAGGGATGAGCCTCTTAACCTGTTCAATAGACGTGGGTGGAGTGTGAACCGGGCGATAGTTTAGTCTAGCTACTCCAATTGAAAAAAAATAAAAAATAAAAAAAGATAAAAGTGAAAAGATTGGAAAAGAGAAAGCCGGAAACCACATCCTAGACAGGGAACAAGGGATGAGCCTCTTAACCTGTTCAATAGACGTGGGTGGAGTGTGAACCTGGTGATAGATAGATCTATCTACTCCAATTGAAAAAAAATAAAAATAAAAATAAAAAAAAGATAAAAGTGAAAAGATTGGAAAAGAGAAAGCCGGAAACCACATCCTAGACAGGGAACCAGGGATGAGCCTCTTAACCTGTTCAATAGACGTGGGTGGAGTGTGAACCGGGCGATAGTTTAATCTAGCTACTCTAATTGAAAAAAAAATAAATAAAAATAAAAAAAGATAAAAGTGAAAAGATTGGAAAAGAGAAAGCCGGAAACCACATCCTAGACAAGGAAGAAGGGATGAGCCTCTTCACCTGTTCAATAGACGTGGGTGGAGTGTGAACCGGGCGATAGTTTAGTCTATCTACTCCAATAAGTCTATCTACTCCAATGACTTAAGGTAAATCTACCTCCGCGATGAGTCACAGACCCTGTGGGAAGAAGAATTGAACCATTACATTGCCATCACTCTAAGCACCATGATATTGAGTGTGTATTTGGTTTTTATCATTCTCGATACATATTTTAGCGACAAAACGTCCTGTGCACTGTTCTTTTATCGACACCCAAGTACTCTGAAATGTTTATATTAGCACTACCAGAGAACATATCTGGTGGAGTGAATTGCGTCAGGATTCTCTTTTTCTCAGAGACAGTACCCAACTGACCTACTATACTGTGGAGGAGATTGTTGGGGAGTCAGCCCTATTTACACACTCTATGGACTCTTCCACTGTATACAAATAATCTTGCCTACAGAGAACGAATTGTTGTTGTTAGAGTTGCTGAGACTCTTCAACTATAAAACTGTCAGCTCTCTGTCTTCGGGTAGAGGGCGCTCTCTGCTTCCGAGCAGAGAGCAATAACCCTGTCGTGGTTCTGCCGAAGGGTAGAATCACGACTGGGCAAAAATAGACAGCCATTTTTTGGCCGGGCCATATAGCCCGGAAATGCAAGTCATAACTGACCATGTGTCACATGTTGCCTTTACTGGGAGGGACAACTAAATATAGTTGTTGTTAGAGTTGGTTATTGTCAGAGCAGTTGAACCGCCTCTTGTTGGTCAGCAAGAATATTGACTTATTACCCGGACATACTTCTTTGTATATATTTGACTCCTACTAACAAATATTCCTGAATCTACTAACCCTGTACAGGTTGTATATCTTTTGTTCAATATAGTTACATTTTTTCTCTCATATTTGTTTTGTGTTATTCTTATATTGTGTGGTTTTCTAAACAAGAATCCACAACAGTGACAAAACCAATAACGAAAAACGCGCAGGTGCAAAATTTTAAAAACTATAATTCGCATATATATATATATATATATATATATATATATATATATATTATGCTCTACAATATTTTTTGTATTGAGCACCTTTATAAAAATTAATGTAAATGCCGGAGAACTCGGAATTGTAAAACTGTTGGTTCTCTTCCCTGAATCTGTGATACAGCGAAACCGGCTTGTATGTGGATGACTAATATATAATGCTCTCATTACGATTGATCTCTCCGGAGAAGAAAATTTCAAAAACAGTTTCCACTTCTGTAAGATAAGCATTACTCTTCAGAATTGAATTGAGTTCTTTCGGTGACTGACGTGTGTATACACTGCTTATATACAACACGTTAAAATTTCCCTTCTCTGATTCCATGCATCTATGGCACAGTGGATAGCGACTCCGACTAACACCAAATCAGTCAAGATTTTATCCCGGCTAGAAGCAAGTGGATGAGCTGTGATACAGCAAAACAGGCTTGTATGTGGATGACTAATATATATATATATATATATATATATATATATATATATATATAAACTTATTTATAAATGGAACTTTGTCTCTGTGTGTGTGTGTCTGTGTGTGTGTCCGTTACCTATACACTCCGAAACGGCTGAACCGATTTTCTTGAAAATTTACACAGTTGTACTAAAAACGTCTGCGAGTGTTCTTAGGTAGGTTTTGTGTCGAGGTACCGCCGATAAATATCGAAAATCGAAAAAATCGGGATATAGAAGGAGTGGTCCGATTTTACTCAAATTTGATACACTCATAGACAAAGACATAAGAAACGATATTCAGAAGTTTCAAGGTTGCAGTTCTTACAATAGTGCAGAAAATCGATATTATATATATATATATATATATATATATATATATATATATATATAAAAGGCAAGATGTTTGTGTGTGTGTCTGTTTATCCGTCTGTATTTACTTTATACAAATCCACAATTTTTATCCGATTCTCACCAAACGACAAATATTCTTTAGGCTGGGTCTGAGCTCCGGGACCATGTATTAGTTTTAAAGCTTTCATTACACCCGAGCAACGCCGGGCTATACTGTTAGTATATATATATATATATATATATATATATAAACAAGGAATTGTGCCTACAGAAATAACAAATAGACCTAAATAAAGTAGACGCTATCATGTAGGATCCTTTCAGCCAACACATTATCAAAGGTGCTCGTTGGCGTTAATGTTAATGATAGACAGGACAGAAAAATTACAGGTGAATTTGGAACTCGTTTAAAAGTATAATTTTAAACAAACAAAAAATAATTAAAATATAACCGGGGTGTAAACACACTGTTCCAAAAGAGTAGTAAAATAGAAAAAGAATAACTCACAATCCCTCCAATAATCATTAGGGGCGAATGAAATGTTCTTTCTGTCTGCACAGACCAGGCTAATGGATCTTCAAGTAAACAATCTCCAAAATACGTAAATAATAAGCCGAGCAGGCACTGTTCAAGACAGTAAAACAAGTGTCCTCATAAATAGAGGCACAGTCTTGATTATCAAATAAATGTTGTCCAATGGCCGATTCTTGAACAGCCTGAGTTGTTCTTAAAGACCGTCTAGGACTACTCGAACATACATTTGCGGGGATGTGCTGTGCTACTCCTGTTTCCAACCTCAGATTGGAAATTATAAAAAAAAAGAATTATACTTTTAAACGACTACCATCTTTCCCTTCTGTAAGTAATTTTCGTGTCCTGTCTATCATTAACATTGACTCCAACGAGCACCTTTGATAAAGTGTTGGCTGTGTTACGTGTTAAATGTAACATAAGAAAAAATAAAAATGATGGATCAAAACTCAGAGTTAATACAGGAAAATAATTAATTCACAAAACATTAAATAAAAATATTTACAAATATACAGTTTTTACATTCAAGTAGAAACATAGTGATTACTACTGGCAGGCGAAGTGTTACGAGGAGAAAACGGCACGGTAAAGTGAAGTGTTACGAGGAGAAAACGGCACGGTAAAGTGAAGTGTTACGAGGAGAAAAAGGCACGGTAAAGTGAAGTGTTACGAGGAGAAAACGGCACGGTAAAGTGAAGTGTTACGAGAAGAAAAAGGCACGGTAAAGTGAAGTGTTACGAGAAGAAAAAGGAACGGTAAAGTGAAGTGTTACGAGGAGAAAAAGGCGCGGTAAAGTGAAGTGTTACGAGAAGAAAAAGGCACGGTAAAGTGAAGTGTTACGAGGACAAAAAAGGCACGGTAACGTGAAGTGTTACGAGGAGAAAAAGGCACGGTAAAGTGAAGTGTTACGAGAAGAAAAAGGCACGGTAAAGTGAAGTGTTACGAGGAGAAAAAGGCACGGTAAAGTGAAGTGTTACGAGGAGAAAACGGCACGGTAAAGTGAAGTGTTACGAGGAGAAAAAGGCACGGTAAAATGAAGTGTTACGAGGAGAAAAAGGCACGGTAAAATGAAGTGTTACGAGGAGAAAAAGGCACGGTAAAATGAAGTGTTACGAGGAGAAAAAGACACGGTAAAATGAACTGTTACGAGGAGAAAAAGGCACGGTAAAATGAAGTGTTACGAGGAGAAAAAGGCACGGTAAAGTGAAGTGTTACGAGGAGAAAACGGCGCGGTAAAGTGAAGTGTTACGAGGAGAAAAAGGCACGGTAAAAAAAGTGTTACGAGGAGAGGAGGGGGGAAAGTAAGGAATCAAGTATCTTAACCCATATAAAGTCGGTCACTATTGAAGAAAAAAAATCACTGGATTAGCATTCCCCAATGACTCCTGAATTTTATTATATTAGGTTTATTGTGGAGCAAAGTCGAATTTTTACACAATTTTGGAAATTAATAGGCGGGGGTAACATACTTAAACAAAAAAATTACCAATATTTTCTAAAAATAATGCAATCAGAATTGATTTTTATCAATTATAAATAAGTTCTGAAATTATCATCAAAATCCGATCATTAATTTATTTTTGCAAGAATTTCCAAATTAATGTGTCTTTCACGGTCAAAAAAGTGCATTGCGCAATATTACGTTTTTTTTATTTAATAAACGTTGCGTCAATTTTGGTCTCGCACTGACGTAAGAAAAAAAAGACTTTCTACAAAAATTTCGAAAGTGTTAGAAATAATTAAAAAATTTAAAAAATAATTAAAAAATGCTTTGATCTATCATCTTAATGATGATATAAACATTTTGCCGATAAAACTTTGTTTTTATCTAGTTTGGAGCCTTTTCCCTTCATACTATGCTGTTTTTTCAGCGATTTTGTGGAGGTACCTAAACCCATATAAGTTGGCGAAGAAGTTAAGTGCTATACTTTTGGGAAATCCTTAAATGCGTTTATAATGACTAATTATGAGTTTGGTTACTGAAAGAGTCAAAAATATCTATTTACCCATATAGTTCCATGAGGTTCTCTTTCAGGTTTTAGTTGTTCGGACTTTTCTGTGAGATTCTTTCGGTCGCATACGGATCCTAGAATCTTAATCGGAGTTGATATGACAGCAAAATGTTTTTAACAACTCTTTCAAGTTTTTGTTTGTCGTCGACTGGAGAGATTCTTTCGGCTGGATATGCATCCTGTATTTTAACTGGAGCTGTAGAGGTCAATCCATCCTGCTATGAACTAACTGCTCGTGCCCCAAACCTATTTTTATAGGGGCTAACAGCTAATTTGCATACTTCTAGAACCTTTTGAGCTCTCTCGACTCTACTAGAAATTTCTATAATCTTCAAAAACGTTCTATTTCTAATTTCCTTAATTTTACGACTACTTTCTAAATTAAAACTTTTTTTTAAACAACAAGTAGGTTCAATAGAATCCATTACTATAACTTTTTATACATTATTAATAACATTTTTATATATAAATGCTTCCTCGTAACAGCTGAAAGGATCCTATTATATATATATATATATATATATATATAGTACTGTGCAAACGTATTAGGACAAGAACTATTTCATCTTTTATGAGGCATCAAAATAAAGTTTAAAATCACCCCTTTCCTAACATTTTTGCACACTACCGGTAGTGTGCAAAAGTATTAGCACAGGGGTGATTTTCCTAAAAACTCACTGAAATTCAAATACAGATGAAAAGCCAAGTAAATTGCTAATAAATATTGATTATTTAAAACTAGGTGTAAAAGAAATGTATTAAAAAGAAGTTACATTTAATTTGTCCTATTTTCTATTAAGCAAGTTTTTTTTAAACAATTCTATTGAATATCTAATCGCAAGACACACTTTGGGAACAAATAAAAGCTGCTTGGCAGGAGATACCATTAGTTACATTGAAGAAGCTTGTGATTTCAATGCCTGCCTGACAGATGGAAGGCTGTGATCAAAGCAAAAGGCTATTATACTAAATATTAAATTTATTTTGTAACAAGAATTTTTTTCTTGTTAAAGCTTTTGTTGAGTAAATCAAATAAAATTACTTTAATAAAATTGTTTATTTTCTGTCAATATGCTTCATAAAAGATAAAATAATTTTTGTCTTAATACTTTTGCACAGTACTCTCTCACTCTCCCTCTCTCTCTCTTATATATATATATATATATATACACTCCCGATCAAAAATTTAAGACCACTTAATAAAAATGTAAATTTCTGAATAAAATGTTTGGGATGTAGCTTTTTGTTTCCATAACCTTTTAGATTAACCTTAAGTGGGTGGAGTTTAAAATCTATCCGTAAAAAAAATTTCTTTTTAAAGATTTTTATGTGGTCTTCAATTTTGGATCGGGAGTATATATATATATATATATATATATATATATAATGAATTATTTTGAACATTATTTTTAGCGATACTCGTATTTAAGTAGATATTCTGTTTTTAATTAAACGGTATTTTATATTTATATCTACCGGCCTGATTATTTCACGATAAATTTTTATGACGAAAATGTGTGCTATCCAGTAATAAAAATTTATCGTGAAATAATCAGGCCGGTAGATATAAATATAAAATACTGTTTAATTAAAAACAGAATATCTACTTAAATACGAGTATCGGTAAAAATAATGTTCAAAATAATTAATTACAAATTGTCGGTTGCTTTTAACCAAGTTTCGTTAAAATTCGTTAATCTCCGTAACATGTTTACACACACACACACATATATATATATATATATATATATATATATATATATATTAATCATTATACTCCAATCACCATTGATAATGCCAGTGTGACGCAAACGCTTATTAGGAGCGAAAGTGATGGACTTTTGAAAGAACCGTAAACTTACTCCTAAAAAGGAAACAAGGGATAAACCTCTTGTCCTGTACAAAAGACGAGAAAACCATTTGCAATGATCTGATAATAAGGCGAGTATAAAAACGTTTTCAATTGACGATTTTAGATATCTCTTTATTACCATTTCGAAACAACGCTGTTATTTTTGTTTGTAAAAATTATTTGTAAAAATTTAGTTTAATAAATATAGAACCAAATAAGCGTAAAACTAAAGTTTTTAAAACCAAACTTAGCTTTTGTGTTATTTTTTCTCTGACAGGTGTGCCATCTTGAAAAGCTAAGAAAAACGGAGATAGGATCTTAACGATTTGCGCATGACTGTTTGTAATTTTGAAACATTTTTCTTTATAAAAAAAGGTCTTCATAATTATAAAAATAAAATTCTAAAGCAACTGAATATCTTTTTTCCTTTTTACGTAATTGTATATTCCGAGGGACATACATATGGAACGTTCTTAGTGATTTTATATCTAACATAAATGTGTGCATTGGTTTACGCACACGTGTTTGTGCGAGTATAAGATGCACAGTGGAAGAACCGGAGAGCCGTGTTTGAATTCCAGTCGGGATCATTATATTCACCTAAGTGATAATACACTTGGGAAAAGTATGGATCGATCTCTTCACCTACCAACTATGTGTAAAGAGCAGGACACACTA
>JBBBDQ010000463.1:1962500-2022500 GCA_037127315.1 Ascarosepion bandense
ATTGCATAGATGTTCAGTAGAATTGAGATCAGTGTTGTGTGGGGGCCAATTCAAATTCCAAAGTCTTCCTTCCTCTTCCTTTTTAGTTCTATCATTCTTACAAAGATTTCGCTTTTCACCCTGTATTTGAATTTCAGTGAAGTTTTTAGGAAAATCACCCCTGTCCTAATACTTTTGCACACTACTGGTAGTGTGCAAAAGTGTTAGGACAGGGGCGATATTAAACTTTATTTTGATGCCTCATAAAAGATAAAATAGTTATTGTCCTAATACTTTTGCACAGTACTATATATATATACTAGCAGTATAGCCCAGCGTTGCTCGGGTGTAATGAAAGCTTTAAAACTAATCCATGGTCCTGGATTTCAGACTCTTTGGACGTTGGCACGAAAGACTAAAAAGCAATAGTTGTTTTCATTTAAAGCGAAACCGTAGACCGAAAGAAAAATGAATGGATATATATCAAATTTTGATTTCCTGGTATCGATATCAAATAAGTTTTTTCGTTGTAAACTGAATTTTGAAGGTTAAATAAGTCCTCTGAGTAAATGGTATCGTGGCTGAGACTAGGAACTGCAATTATTCCTACTTAGAGCCAAACCCGAAGCAAGAACTAAAATAAAAGGGCTGAAAAAATAGACATACAGGCAGATAAACACACACAAACATCTTGCCTTATATATATATATTATCGATTTTCTGCACTATTGTAAGAACTGCAACCTTGAAACTTCTGAATCTCGTTTCTTATGTCATTGTCTATGAGTGTATCAAAATTGATTGACTACTCCTTCTATAACCCGATTTTTTCGATTATCGATTTTCGATATTTATCGGGGGTACCACGACACAAAACCTAGCGAAGAACACTCGCAGATGCTTATAGTACAACTGTGTAAAATTTCAAGAAAACCGGTTCAGCCGTTTTGGATTCTATAGGTAACGCATACACACACACACAGACACACAGACACACACACACACACACACACAAAGTTCCATTTATAAATAAGTTTATATATATACATGCATATATCCATATATATATATATATATATATATATATATATGGCGATATTATTGCTATTCTTATTTAATATTTGCTACAGTCATTAAATCAATTATATTTTTCGAATGAATGACTGAATAATAAGGGGAATTTTGCATAAACTCCGTGCATGAAATTCTTAAATTCTTCTCTGAAAGCATAAAATTCTTTAATTGCCTTATTATTCTCCTGTTTTTATCAAAAGAAAACTTATTTACTTTGTCTTCAAGAAGACACGACAAAGTTATAAAAAGAACTGAATGAATCTTAATTGGTTCAGAAATCAATGACGGAGGCTATAAGCGAAATGACAAAGCAATCAACTTATCAAGTCATAATTCCATTTCACTTAAGGCAGTTATATTTCAACAGAGAGATTATCTAGAAAATCGCATTGAAAAAGAAGAAAGAGGCCGGGACAACGACCGAATCCAACGGAGAATCTGTAATGTGATCCATCTTGCCTCATATATATATATATATATATATATATATATATATATATATATATATATATATATATATATTATCGGTTTTCTGCACTATTGTAAGAACTGCAACCTTGAAACTTCTGAATCTCGTTTCTTATGTCTTTGTCTATGAGTGTATCAAATTTGATTGACAACGACCGAATCCAACGGAGAATCTGTAATGTGATCCATCTTGCCTCATATATATATATATATATATATATATTATCGATTTTCTGCACTATTGTAAGAACTGCAACCTTGAAACTTCTGAATCTCGTTTCTTATGTCTTTGTCTATGAGTTTATCAAATTTGATTGACAACGACCGAATCCAACGGAGAATCTGTAATGTGATCCATCTTGCCTTATATATATATATATATATATATATATATATAATCGATTTTCTGCACTATTGTAAGAACTGCAACCTTGAAACTTCTGAATATCGTTTCTAATGTCTTTGTCTATGAGTGTATCAAATTTGATTGACAACGACCGAATCCAACGGAGAATCTGTAATGTGATCCATCCCGACTTGGCAGCTAGGATAAAGTCGCTTTCTCACCGATTCAATGTAGCTTTATACTGGGTTACCTAATCTATTCCTTTTCTAGTTGTAGTGGGAGTCCGTTCTAGTGAAGGGTAATCGCATACTGTTGCAGGTTAACGGAATTTGGCCTTGTGGTAGATAGCCCACTATAAGTCATAAAATGATTATAAAATCAAGAAAAGCAATTTGAGTAGAAAATATACACATTTTATATATACACATATCAATTAATGTTTTTACAAATAAAATAATACTTGAATATATGTCCAACGGAGGTTATAATAACCATGGCTAATAATAAGCTGAAAGAGATTTAAGGCTTAGAAACGTCAGTGCGTTGTAAGTAAGGAATGTCTTTGATGTATTCACTCCTTAGGTCAGTAAGTCCTTGTGAGACAGGGAAGAAAGTAAGGAGAGGTGAAGGGAAGTGAACGTAGTAGCCGCTTGACTTAAGTCAAGGGAGACACTAATCACGCTCGTCTCGTCAGTCTGTCTGCTGGGTACTTTCTGTCTCGCCTTTTTATATCTGCTTTTTGGATCAAAAGCAGCTCGTTTGGAATTTACACTTGTATTTGATTCTGGGCTTCCCATTGGCTGATAAATAAAATTCGCGTAGGCTCGCGAAATGGAAATTTGGTATTTGATTAATTTTCATTTTTCAACCGGAACACTGCGCGAATCCACCTGCGCAGAGACGACTTTTGGTCATTTGTTTTCTGGTCGTTATAGAGTAAACATCCGGTCCCTCGCTTTTGCTCGGTATCACCACAGCTTCTTTTACAAATACGTTCACGGCTTCTGCTCTGATGAACTTAGCTCACTGATACCCTCTATATACGAATTTCCTCGAGCCACAAGATTGGCACCCTTTTACTGTGAAACCAATAAATTGTAAACGCAAATTCTACTCCAACAGCTTCTTTTCTCGC
This sequence comes from Ascarosepion bandense, assembly GCA_037127315.1. Taxonomy (NCBI): domain Eukaryota; kingdom Metazoa; phylum Mollusca; class Cephalopoda; order Sepiida; family Sepiidae; genus Ascarosepion; species Ascarosepion bandense. The sequence goes on from JBBBDQ010000463.1 coordinate 1,965,503, forward strand.
ACTTCCCGCCTGTGGAATTTTCTTCCGCATACTTGCTTTCCTGACAGTTACAATCTTCAGGAGTTTAAATGTAAAGTCAATAGTCATCTCCTGTCTCACTAACTTACATCCTCTCTCTCATGCTTTTCTACATCCGCTCCACAATCATCACTACTCTCTTCCTGACACTCCCTGCAACCTCTCACTCCTCATAACATTCCTCCTCGTCCACCCCACTCTCATCAGTAATATCTTCCCTCTCCTACACTCTTCCTGACACCTCCTGAACCTCTCACTCCTCAACATTCCTCCTATGTAACCCCCTGCACAACAGTGGCAGTAAAATGCCTTGCTTGGGGCGACACGATTACAAAAATATATACATACAGTGTAACCCTGATATAAGAGAGTTGTCGGGACCGGATAAAAATTATCATATATTTGGGTTTCTCTTATATCCGGGTTTGGCCTATTTTATATACATTACCACAGGCTCTAATTTGGGACCAGAGAAAATCTTATATCTGGTTTATACTGTATAAAATAGACAATACCCGGATATAAGAGAACCCGGTCCCTACAACTATCCTATATCCGGGTTACTATATATATATATATATATATATATATATATGTGTGTGTGTGTGAGTTTGTAACCCTGGGTTTCACGCTCTTTCGATCGTTAGACAAACTGATTAATTTTTTAAAAAATTGGTTATATGTAGGGTTGTGTATATTCGTGTATTTTTGTGTAAGTGGGGGAAATCTGTCGTCATGACAGACGCAGACATTTGACAGTTTCAAATGACAAGCCTTTCGTCTGCATCACGATAAAACATCAAGTCTCTTACGATCACCAAAGTTAAGCAACGTCACTCTCTTATTAAGTGACAGTTTGGCTATACTAGGTGTTGTAAGCGTGGATGTGGGGCTGGTGTAATGAATAATGGTTCGGAATTGTTAATCGGAGAACCTAGTTTCAATATTCTTCTAATGTGTTCTTTAGATGGAAGGGACAAGGGTGATAATATTGCAGAAAAATATGAATGATTCTTTAATAATCTGAAAGAAAAAGTTATAAATTAATCATGGTGATATGTTTAAGTAATAATAATGTGCATAAAATAAATTACAATGATTTAAAATGGCCCTTTTACAAACCAGCAAAAACTTTTGAACCGATCTGAAGCAATTACGCTAAAAATACCCTTGGAATATATATGAATTTGTAACACTGTAAGTGTTCCTTGGGCATTATCGACATTAAATTCCTTGGGCATTCTCGACATTAACCCAAGTATTGACGGACCCTGAATTCGAACCCTGGAATAGATATTTGGAGAATATCTCTGTGTGTATATTTAATTATTTTTTTTATTAGGAATAGCTGAGAAAGAGAGGAGGAAAGAAATAAGCGCTGAGATGGACGGGAGACAGAAGAAAGGCGAAAGATAAGGCGTTTACGAAAATGACATCGACTGATATGATAATAATTTAAGAAAGGCAAGCTGGTCTTGAAGAGGGAGAGAATTCCACTACTTACTTTTTTTGTTGCTATTCTCTCCCTTTTTTCGAAGAAGTAAATAAATGATCGACTGAAAAATGGAAATTATCATTCGATTTTGGAAAAAGACCAACCACGTAAGGATGGAATTATAATTAAAGCTGACAGGTGAATGTATAAAGTCAACAGAATTGTCTGAAAACTACCAGAATAGCAGACATCAGCGCGAAAACCGTAAGCTAAGCGGGGAGTGTTAAGCCAGATACCGAAATTGACGTTAGACTTTTATGGACAAACATTTCGAAGACTTACAACCACACGCCATATTGAAACGGCTTCAACAAAAAAAGAGCGACGAATTTGAGAATCAAGTCATAACGTCAGAGATACGTCAGAGATACGTCAGAGATTCGTCAGAGAGACGAGAGAGAGACAGAGAGACAGGGTAGAGACAGAAAATGACATCGACTGATATGATAACAATTTAAAGACCAGCTGGCCCTGAAGAGGGAGAAAATTCTACTATCTTTTTTGTTGCTATTCTCTCGTCATGCGCATCTCTGTGGATACAATAAAAGAAAATGGACTCATGTCTCAGCCTAGAAGAAGTTCACGTTATCCTGCACTTTATATTACCGATGCTGATTTTGCTGATGACATTGCGCTGTTGTCAGACAACCTCCTTAGTGCTCAGGCACTCCTATCTTCACTTGAATCAGCAGCAAACAGTTCAGGGCTTCACCTGAATGAAACCAAAACTGAGTGTATGCCAATTAACATTCGCAGCAATCAAGAAATTAAAACTCTCTCGAATAACATCCTTAAACGCGTTGAAGACTACAAATATCTAGGATCACACATCAAGAATTCTGAAAAAGACTTTGATATCAGAAAAGGCATAGCATGAACTCCTTGTAACAAAATGGATAAGATCTGGAAATCCAATCTTGATCGTAAGATCAAAATCCAAGTTTTTCGCGCACTTATTAAACCAATCTTACTTTATGGATCTGAAACTTGGATTCTTCCAGCAAAACGACTGCGCCGTTTAGATGGATGTTATACTCGTCTTCTCAGAAGAGTACTTGATCTTTCATGGCGAAATCATCCAACTCTAGAAATTATATATGGAGACCTACCAAAAGTATCAACCTTAGTTCAAAACAGACGTGTCCAGTTTGCTGGGCATTGTGCACGTGCCACAGATGAACTTGTTTCATCGTTTGTATTATGGAGACACCCATCACCTCACAATCGATCTCGTAAGTTAACGTTTCCAGACAAGATACATAGAGATAAATCTATCGCCAAGGAAGACCTTACAGGAACTATGACAAATAAGGAATACTGGAAGGGTGTAGTGAGTTCTATCCCGGCCGAGGCCGCAGAATGATGATGGTGATTCTCTCCCTTTTTTCGGAGAAGTAAATAAATGATCTACTAAAAAATGGAAATTATCAGTATATATACATATATACATTACCGGCCATGATTATTATGCCTTCCTAGTTTTCAAAAAATTATGTATTTCATACTATTTTTAGTATTTATTGCCGAGTGGATAATTCTAAATAAAAATAGAATGGTTATTTTTTTTAATATTGCTCAATAACATGTGCATCAAATGTTCTTATGTCCATTTTTTTGTGCTCTCTTCCCCATGCTAGTCTCTTCTTCTTATTGGCTGGCCGAAGCAAAGGCTTCCTGGCTGCCTTGCAAAATTTTGCAAATAATAATAACATAAGAACCATTCTATTTTCATTTAGAATTATCTACTTGGCAATAAATACTAAATATAGTATGAAATACATTTTTTTTTCTAAAAACTTATGTGGCCTAATAATTATGGCCAGTAGTGTATATTAAAAATAATTTTGAAAATTGGATATGGTGTGTCGGGTGAGAAATTATTTGCTGTTACTGAAATGACTTGCAAAGTTTTATTTTTCTTAACAAATGTGTAAAAGCTGAGGTTTATGTGTTAGAAAATACTACAAACTTATTCAGTACTAACGGAAATTATTTGAGTTATCGGATTTACCATTAAAAGTTTTTTTTTTTCAGAAATGTAAGGGGATTAGCGACTAGTTGAAAAAAAATACAAAAAAAAAACACAACAAAAAAAATTGTAAAACTTTACAGGAACAATTGAAAAAAAATTTTGGGATGTTTTGTCTAAAAATATCTTACGGTCATTATCGTCTTGCTTGGGGTGAAATGATAAAAAATGCATATATCTAAACTCATTTATAAATGGAACTTTGTCTCTGTGTGTGTGTGTGTGTGTCCGTGACCTATAGATTCCGAAACGGCTGAAGCGATTTTCTTGAAAATATACACAGTTTAGGCTTTGTGTCGAGATACTCCCGATAAATAACGAAAATCAATAATCGAAAATATCGGGTTATAGAAGGAGTGTAACACCCGAGTGGAAGTCCGAACAATTTCTCCGGCGGCCGCTGTAATGTTGCCGGGGGTTGGTTGAAAAAGTCGAAGACTCAAGCTGGGGGAACAAGATAAACTATTGAAGGAACGAACTTCCACAACTTGGATGAGTTTAATTGATGCTTTATTACGTTCAGAATTAGTCTTGCAGTTGGGGCAGGCGATGTGACACTCAGCTCGAATTCTAATTAATGGAGATCAAATGCCGAACCGACCGACTCAGACGAACGGAGTTTCCCTTCTTCAGTGTGCCAGACACACGTAGCTACTTCAAGCACACGCCCGGCTGAACTGAACTCCCGGCTGAACTGATCGGCTCGGAAAAATCACTTCTATTTATAGTGAAATAATTGGAAGTTCACTAGACCACCGGTTTAAAACAAAAGATAAGCATTGGTGACTGTAAGTCCAAAATTTCAAGGTACTTAAATTTTGTTTCCTTTGATGTGCAAACATCCCGAAGACATCCCGTCTACACTCAACCTCCAAAGATGTATTTTCCATGACTTTTTTATCTTTTTATCTTAATAAAGCTTCGTATGAAGGCCGCCGGATGTTTTTATAGCCCTGACACTTTACCCGTAATCAGGAGTTTTTTTCATTGCCTGGAGAAAGGGAAAATTCTATTATCTTTTCTTTATTTTCTTAATGTGTGGTCAAGATACAGTAAAGAGAGTTTTTGACTTGGTCACCTTCCACATCAAATCACTTAGTCAAATATTTTAAATATACTTATAAAAGAAAAAGCGTTTATTTATTTATTTTTCCTTTTCTTTTTCACTTAGTACTTTTGTTAAACGAAACACATGTATTTAAACTATTTTTCTATTCTTAACCATTTTCTATTCTTAATCTATTATAATAAAATACACTCCCGATCAAAAATTTAAGACCACTTTTTAAGTGGTCTTAAATTTAAAATTTTTTTTTTTCTTTAAAAAGAAACTTTTTTTTACGGATAGATTTTAAACTCCTCCCACTTAAGGTTACCAATACTACAATCTAAAAGGTTATGGAAACAAAAAGCTACATTCCAAATATTTTATTTAGAAATTTACATTTTTATAAAATGAGGCGATTTACACATCATCAAAATTACAAGACAAGAGACAAAAATTCTATGGAATTGTACAAAAAGTGTATGAAAAGTGTATGAAAACGTTCAACAACCAAATTTAATAATGATTTTTACCTCCACTGCTTTTGATGACTTCAAAAATTCTGTGGGGCATGTTAGAAATAAGCGTTTCCATTAAGGTGCGGTTGATGTTGCTCCAGCTTCTGCAGATGGCTTCACGAAGTTCATTTTTTGTGGAATATTGTTTGCCATTTCGATAAACATCGCTTGTCATCCATCCTCAAACATTTTCAATTGGGTTCAAGTCATTTTCAATTGCAGGATGTCCCAAGAGATGAACACCATTTTCTTGTAGAAAGGTCAAGGTCCGTCTTGCAGCGTGGATTGCAGCATTATCCTGTTGGAATAACCATCCATCCCCACACAAACGATGGCCCTCCGTCATCAAAGATGCTTTTTGTAGCATGCTAACATAACCAGCCACTGTCTGACGACCCTGCACCACTTGGAGCTCCATCGTCCCTCTGTAAGAAAAGGCACCCCATACCATTAGGGACCTTCCACCACTAAGACGTCTGGAGAAGCCATCAGGCCCATCTATATTGAATTTTTTCTCATCAGAAAATAGGACGTTCTTCCACTTCTCAACGTCCCATGTTTGGTATTTACGACCAAACTTTAAGCGTGCACCTTGTGACGTGGAAGCAGCCGAGGAATTTGTTTACGTTTTTATTCATCATGGCTTTTTGTCGTAAGTGTCGTCTGATGGTTTACGGGACTGCCAGCTTCTGTGACTGCCTTAATTTGACTAGAAGAAAGTTCCTCGTCTTTCATAACAACCCGTCTTATTCTCCTACTCAATGCAGGAGAAAGTTTTGGGGGCCTACCAGAGGATTTTGCTTTTCCATAATTCTCACTGTTCTTTAGAAAGTTGCAAATCACAGTTTTACTGCGATTTACCTTAGCTGCGATCGCCCGCTGTGACAAACCTCGCTTATGGAATTCTAGAATTCTAGATTTCTAGAACACGCAACTTCGGTAAGTTTGCTTGCTTTAGGCATGGTAACACCTTTATGCAGTGATTGCTAATCTCTAACTGAACTAAAAACATTGTAATTACCATAGATCTAACAATTTATACCCCTGATCTTATAATTTTGATCATGTGTAAATCGCCTCATTTTATAAAAATCTAAATTTCTAAATAAAATGTTTGGAATGTAGCTTTTTGTTTCCATAACCTTAAGTGCGAGAAATTTAAAATCTATCTGTAAAAAATTCTTTTTAAAGATTTTTAAGTGGTCTTAAATTTTTGATCGGGAGTGTACATATTTAACAAATCCATCTTAATATACGCCTAGTTATCGTGTCACAAGGAGTGGTCCGATTTTAAACAAATCGGATACACTCATAGATAAAAACATAAGAAACGATATTCAGAAGTTTCAAGGTTGCAGTTTTTACAATAGTGCAGAAAATCGATAATATATATATATATATATATATATAAGATGTTTGTGCGTGTGTGTTTTTATCTGCCTGTATGTCTGTCTTTTTCAGTCCTTTTATTTTAGGTTTTTTCTTCTGGTTTGGCTCTAAGTAGGTATAATTGTAGTTCTTAGTCTCAACCATGATACCATTTACTCAGAAGACTTATTTAGCCTTCAAAATTCAGTTTACGACGAAAAAAACTTATTTGATATCGATAGCAGGAAATCAAAATTTGACTTACATCCATTCATTTTTCATTCAGTCTACGGTTTCGCTTTAACTGGAAACAACTATTGCTTTTTAGTCTTTCGTGCCAACGTCCAAAGAGTCTGAGCCCCAGGACCACGGATTAGTTTTAAAGCTTTCATTACACCCGAGCAACGCCGAGCTATACTGCGAGTATATATATATATATATATATATATATATATAAGGTGCTCTTGGTAAATTGTCGCAATTATTTTATTATTTCAAATATTCTTTAGGCTGAGTCTCATCTCCAGGACTATGGATTAGTTTTAAAGCTTTCATTCCATCCGAGCAACGCCGGGCTATACTGCTAGTATATATATATATATATATATATATATATATATATATATATATATATATAAGGTGCGATTGGTAAATTGTCGCAATTATTTTATTATTTCTAATATTCCATAGGCTGAGTCTCATCTCCAGGACCATGGATTAGTTTTAAAGCTTTCATTACACCCGAGCAACGCCGGGCTATACTGCTAGTATAAAATAAAATGCAACTTTAAAAACAGACTATCTTCATTATGAAAGATATTAAAGGCTAGTGTACATTTTTGTTACTGCATTTTGTATACATTTATATATCAGCGTTACATATATTTATATAATTTTTATTATGCTATAAAGAAAGAGAAGTGTGTGTGTATGTGTCCAAAATATCTAGCACAAGCGTTTTGGAATATATTATTACAGAGTCAATTTATATTCGTTAAAGAAACAGTGTTTTTGCATCATCTACTCGAATACAAGAATATATGTTCTGTTGTAACTTTATGTATTTATGAGGCAATCGGCTCTTAAATACCTCGGCATTTTGAAGGCTAGACATAAGTTCTTCTTTAGAAAAAAGATATTTTTTAGCTATTGGTAAGATATGAGTAGATATGGCTTCCTATAGCCAAGTTCACACTCTTTTCCTGTCTTTTAAACAGGAGTGGAATACTTCATTTTGAGCCTGGTCTCATTCGAGCAGTTCTAGAGCATATCTGTAGTTCAGTTCTTAAAGGATCATTACAGGGAACTGATCATTTTGGAATCATACTTGTAAGTAAACATGGCAGCTCAAGTCCACATACGGCAGTTGTACTCTATTTTCAGGCTGGTCTCGCTCTTGTAAAGCAAAAGCTTATCAAAAAATGTTTAACTCCTTCGAGATCTGTGCAGGGAATTCAAGATTGATAAGTAAATTGGGCAGCTAATGTCCACATACTGCAGTTGTACTTAATTTTCCGTCTGGTTTCGATCCTGTAAAGCAAAAGCTTATCAGAAATTCTTCTGCTACTACTGGATCTGCATAGGGAATTCAAGACTGATAACTAAAGTGGGCAGCTCCAGCCCCCATAGGGAAGCTGCACTCCATTTTATGCCTTGTTCTCGCTCATGAAACCAAGGGCTTATCGAGAATATTCCGTCTCTTACTCTAAATACCAACCATTTCTCATTCTTTCTGCGGCATCCACTCTGCCCTGTTATTTCTGTCCCTGTAAAACCGCTGCGCACCAATGGCTTTATTGTCTTGCTTAAGATGGAATGATGATAAAAAGTAATATCTGAGCCTGAGACGAAGAAGATGGCCTTGCAGGACATCTTTATTGATCCCATGGGTTTCAGAGAACTTATCAACGAGGTTTCATATAATTACCAGCTGATAATTTACAAAATTTTCCTAGAGATTCAATAGTTGTAGAATTTGTGTAACAATCCCTTCTACCATACCTCGTTTATCAGTTAATCGACCTTGGTCTGAATGTATTATTAATATCTCACTGAATCTGTTTGTAATGAAATTTAACATATCATCAGTAGACCTAGTCGACCGAAATCCATACTGTTCGTCACCCAAGAGGTTTTTACTGTTAACGTAAACCAAATAACTTTCTGATAAAATCTTCTTTTATTTACCGTGTCTCTTCAGAGCGTAGTCGATCATGGCCCACCACATCTTTCTTTTATAGCTTACTCGTGCAACCAGAATGTCAACAAGGTCCCACCCACTAACAGTTATATCAACCAAATGCAGATATCAGTTCTACTCAATCAGCTTCTTTTCTCGCACTTTCCGCGTGTGGAACTCCCTTCCGTATACTTGCTTTCCTAACGGCTCAACATCCAGGAATTTAAATGGGATGTCAATAGTCATCTCTTATCCACTTGACTCCAGTTCTTTCTACAGTACACCGTGTATCTTTTTTCTTTTCCTTTCTCTCTACCTTCGCAACTGTCTTCACACCTTCTCTTGCCCTTTGTCTTTCACCCCCCTGTAGTTGGTTCGTCTTTGTCTTCGCTCTCCTCCTGTCTACAATTTTAAATCTCTTATCTAACTCCAGCCCTTTCTATATCACCGTGTATCATTTTCTTTTCCTTTCTCTCTACCTTCGCAACTCTCTTCACACCTGTGTTCACATCCTTCTCTTGCCCTTTTCTCTGACATCCCCCTTTAACTGGTTCGTGCTTTTTTACACTCTCTTCCTGCCTAAACTTTTACTCTTATATAGCTCCCTGCGCATCAGTGGCGGTACCGTTCTTCTTGGGGTGAAACGATTAAAAATAAAGCTCTTAATTAGTTTTGTCTTTTTTAAAATATCTTTCAAACCCTGTTCTATTCAAGATCAAGAAATTTCAACCGTCTCTTCCTGAGCTCATCAGAAAATGTATTGCGCTTACTGGATCTGGGCAGGGAATTCAAGACTGGGCAGCTCCAGCCCACATAGGGAAGCTGCACTCCATCTTCAGCCTGGTCTCGGTCATGAAAAACAAAGGTTTATCGAGAATATTTCATCTCTTACCCTAAATAGCATCCTTTCTGCGGCATCCTCTCTAACCTGGTTTTTCTGACCTTGTAAACCCCTGCACACTAATGGCTTTCTTGCCTTGCTTAAGGTGTAATGATGATAAAATATAATATCTGAGCATGAGACGTAGAAGATGGCCTTGCGGGACTTCTTCATTGATTCAAGTATGTTTCATTTTGGCTTCTATTTTTTTTTTAATCATCTCACCCCAAGCAAGGCATTCCACTGCCACTATTGCGCATGGGGCTACATAGGGGAAGGTAAAGAGAAGGAGTGGTTAGACATAGAGAATGTCAGGATTGTTTACAGGGCATCCTCAGTATCTTTCTGTAGAACTACTTTTCTGTTGCTTCAAGTCTCTTCTTCATCTCTGAGGTGATTGTACAGTACTTGTTTCCATTCAGGAGGACATATATCACGTAACAGTTCAGTACTATTTTTCTATACTGGAGAAATGGAATTTTGACAGTGGGCTGTGCATTTTTATAGCAGTTTCCAAGTGTTATATGCACCATCGACTCTGAAAGCAGGAACAATCAGGATTTTAGTATCGATCGAAGTTTGTCATTCCTCCAGATATTTGTCAAATTATGATCGTTTAAAATGAATCAAAACTCATGCATGTTTAATCATTTATTTTTAAATTAATGAATTCTTTTAGTTGTTGTTTTTTTTTCTGCTTCGTCCTATCGGCTCGGAACGAGAAGTCAGGGATTCGAGTTCGATTTCCAGTTGAGTTCCTTGCATTCACTTACGCACAAATACCCTTGGGAAAGGTATTAATCCGTCTCTTTCCTTCAGTTAGGGGTAAAATAACAGGACAGATAGGGTTTTATAGTCTTGGCTGGCAACCAGTCTACCGCATAAAGTAATAGCAACCTACTGCGGGATAATCCTCTTCCCATTCAGTCATGACTCTTTCGAGACATGATCGCCCAAGCGTGTATCACGTATAGCACTTAACTGACTGAATGAAGATAATAGTTGGAAACATAAGTACAACTTCTACTGGGTATAGGGGATCAGTTTTCTATTGTTATTAAGTAATAAACTGATCCCCCACTAATTACTACTTAATAATACAATCCGTCTCTTCTTCCTTCAGCTATAGTTTAAAGAGCAAGATGGAAAATCTTCTTCCCGGTCAGTCATGACTCTTTCGAGACATGATCGCCCAAAGCGTGTATCACGTATGGCACTTAACTGACTGACTGAAGATAATAGTTGGAAACATAAGTAAAGATTCTATTGGGAAAAAGTGGGGGATCAGTTTTCTATTGTTATTAAGTAATAAACTGATCCCCCACTAATTACTACTTAATAATACAATCCGTCTCTTCTTCCTTCAGCTATAGTTTAAAGAGCAAGATGGAAAATCTTCTTCCCAGTCAGTCATGACTCTTTCGAGACATGATCGCCCAAAGCGTGTATCACGTATGGCACTTAACTGACTGACTGAAGATAATAGTTGGAAACATAAGTAAATCTTCTACTGGGAAAAAGTGGGGGATCAGTTTTCTATTGTTATTAAGTAATAAACTGATCCCCCACTAATTACTACTTAATAATACAATCCGTCTCTTCTTCCTTCAGCTCGAAATGAAAAATCAGAGAGCCGATTTTGAATTGCATTTGTGTTCGTTGCATTCACTTACGCGCAAATACCTTTAGGAAAGATGATAATCCGTTTCTTTATACTCCAGCTATGGGTTAAATAGCAGGGCAGATTGAATTTTTCAGCCTTGGTTAGCAACCAGTTTGCCGCAGGAAGTAATGGCAATCTACTACGGGAAAATCTTCTGCTAGGTCAGTCATGTTTCAAAAACATGATCACCTAAACGTATGGCACTTAATTGACCAAGTGAACTAGCCTCGTTAACCATTACTCCATGTAACGACGAGGGTCGACTGCTTCACCAGCAATGGCCAATTAGTCGTTCTCGTTCCAGCTATGGGTTAAATAGCAGGGAAAATTTGGTTGTTTAGTCTTGGTTGGCAACCAGTCTGTCGCATGAAATAATGGCAACCTACTACAGGAAAATCTTCTGCCGGTCAGTCATGTCTCGAAAACATGATCACCTAAACATGTATCACGTAACTAGCACTAACTGATCTAGCCTCGTTAACCATTACTCCATGTAACTACGTGGCTTATTGGATGTTCAATATGAGGCACTCTCTATTTATGTGGCTTATTCAATGTTGAATATGGAACACTCTCTAATCAGTAACAATTACCCATACCATTTATTTCCTATTCTTAGCTTTGTTCGAATGACACAAATATTTCGCCCCCAGAGAGGATTGACTGCTTCACTAGCAATGGCCAATCAGTCGTGCTCGTTAACCATTTTCTCACGCTGAGGCGGCAAGCGTTGCATGCGCATCGTAGGACGACATTACAATTCGCCGCAAGTCTGATCGATGTACGTCGTTGAAATGCTGAGGAAATCTTAAAAGGTCAAGACTCTTACGCGCAGAAAGGCAAAATAAAAATCGATATTTTATTTCTTAGTGGTAGGCCCGGCGAGACAGAGAAAACGTATGAGTGTGTATTTGCGGACTTAAGTGTGTGTGGGGGGTCTAGTGGGGGTTTGTATGTACGTATGTGGCAATATATGTAAATATTAAATAGATGTACATATCTAAACTTATTTATAAATGGAACTTTGTCTCTCTCTCTCTCTCTCTCTCTCTCTCTCTCTCTCTGTGTGTCTGTGTGTCCGTTACTTATAGACTCCGAAACGGCTGAACCGATTTTCTTGAAAATTTACACAGTTGTACTATAAGCGTCTACGAGTGTTCTTAGCTAGGTTTTGTGTCGAGGTACCCCCGATAAATATCGAAAATCTATAATCGAAAAATAAGGTTATAGAATGAGTGGCCCGATTTTAATCAAATTTGATACACTCACAGACAAAGACATAAGAAACGATATTCAGAAGTTTCAAGGTTGCAGTTCTTACAATAGTGCAGAAAAATCGATAATATATATATAAAAGGCAAGATGTTTGTGTGTGTGTCTGTTTATCTGTCTGTATTTCCTTTATACAAATCCATAATTTTTATCCGATTCACACCAAACTTCACACAAATATTCTTTAGGCTGAGTCTGAGCTCCAGGACCATGGATTAGTTTTAAAGCTTTCATTACACCCAAGCAATGCCAGTCTATACTGCTAGTATTAAATATATGTAAAAAATGTACATATATTAAATATATGTAAATATTAAAGTTGATGCAATATATGTAAATATTAAAGTTGAATCAATATCCAATATGCGTGTGTAGACCTTATATATATGCCGGTAGCATAATTATGGGTTGGGTCATTGGTGGGACAAAAAATGTATATTCATAATTAATATAAATTATAATTGTGTTATTACACACTGACCACTATATAATTAACAACAGCACACAATCCAATATATATATTGAAAATATTAGCTACTCCGGCATATACGCATCGCTCATTCAATAATGAATTAGAGCACTCTGGCTATTGGGCGTGTATAATGATATACGCGCTAAAATGTCTGCCTTCTTCTACCGAACGCTCGTAGCCCAGAAGTAGAATCACCGACTGACGCCAATTCGGTCGGGTTTCAATCCTGTGTTAAAAGCCGATCGGAGTCTAGCCGTACTGATGAGCTGTGATACAGCGAAACAGATCTGTCTGCGGATGACTATTGTATATATATATATATATATATATATATATATATATATATATATAATGCTCCCATTACGATTGATCTCTCTAGAGAAGAAAATTTTAGAAACAGTTTCCACTTCTGCGATATATGAGTGACTCTTAAGAAATTAAGTTCTTTCAATAACTGGCGCGTGTATACACTGCTTATATATATAATACGTTAAAATTTCTCTTCTTTGATTCCATACGCCTATGGCTTAGTGGGTAGCGACTCTGACTGATACTAAATCGTTTGAGTTTCAATCCCGGTCAGAAGCAAGTGGATGTGTTTAGCCACATTGATGAGCTATGATACAGCGAAACAGGCGTGTATGTAGATGACTAATATATATATATATATATATATATATATATATATATATATGAAATTCCACTCGTCAGAAGGTTTCAGCAGTTGGCTGCATAATTTCTCAAACAAAAATTTTCTAATACAAAAATTATGATGTGAGTCAGGACGTGCGAAGATATTGTGAACTTGAATTATTTCTGTTATATATATATATATATATATATATATATATATATATATATATATATATAAGAAAATAACCTAAATCCATAGATAAAGTGGAAGATGATAGGCAAGGCAAACACGCCTAATAGCTTAAGGGACAGATGTAATCGATGTTTAACAGGAAAAAAAAAAAAGATTTTGAAATTTCAATATCAGAATATACATTTGAATAAACGTAGAGAAATCAATGGTATGTGTAGTCACAGGAATGAATTTAAATTGAAATAATTATCTCATTCTAGTCACACAATTTGGCTAAGCAGTAATCTTTTCCCTCCTACCTACCATTCCTAACCCAATGATCAAGCCACTACCATAATAAAACTTACTATTAAGATTCCTCTAGCCTAAATCTTTAATAGGCAAAATTCTCCCACCCCTTCCTCTATTGGTCCCTGCCTCCGGCATTAAAATTTTTTCTCATTCTTTAATTCAACGGGGTTGATAATGCATGTCTTAAACTGACATGATGAAAATAGCTATTTCCACTTTAAATTTTATCTGCAGTAGTAAGGAATAATTGAATAACACTCAGTTCTTAGCATTTACTTTTTAACTGTGCTCCATACATAATAGAGAAATATTTGTAGTAATATTCTTATTATCTATATATATAAAAGGCAATCTGTGGGTCCGTGTGTGACTGTTCCCGATGCACGCCTACATTATTTAAGCTACGCCATTCAAACTTTCTAGGGCCACATATCTCCAGGAAAGTCAGGTCGACACATACTCTTTGGAGCTCAGACGCTTTGGACGTTGGCATGAAAGACTAAAAAGCAATAGTTGTTTTCAGTTAAAATGAAACCGTAGACTGAAAGAAAAATGAATGGATGTAAGTCAAATTTTGATTTCCTGTTATCGATATCAAATTTTCTGCACTATTGTAAGAACTGCAACCTTGAAACATCTGAATATCGTTTCTTATGTCTTTGTCTATGAGTGTATCAAATTAAAATCGGCCACTCCTTCTATAACCCGATTTTTTCGATTTTCGATATTTATCGGTGGTACCTCGACACAAAACCTAGCTAAGAACACTCGCAGACGCTTATAGTACAACTGTGTAAATTTTCAAGAAAATTGGTTCAGCCGTTTCGGAGTCTATAGGAAACGGATACACACACACACACAGGCACACACACAGAGACAAAGTTCCATTTATAAATAAGTTTAGATAGATATCTAGATGGGTTTGGTTTCCAGGTGACACACGCATCTCATGTCCAGTAAACCGAAGACTGATATTTTCTTTGAAATTTCGTACTTTCTCAAAGACATAGCTTCAGTTTCATTTGGATAATTTCGGCCAATGCATGTTTTGCCAATATGAAGTCACATATAAATTTGAATAGCATGTGAGACCGAGAGAGAGAGAGAGAGAGAGAGAGAAAGAGAGAGAGAGAGAAAGAGAGAGAGAAGTATTATAACCCTATTAAATATTTTAAATTACAAAACTCAATTACATTTTGAATTAAACATTAATCTATATATATAAAAGGCAATCTGTGTGTCTGTGTGACTGTTCCCTATGCACGCCTACATTTTTTTAAGCTACGCCATTCAAACTTTCTCGGGCCACATATCTCCAGGGAGGCCAGGTCGACACATACTCTTTGAGTTTTAAGTTCAGCAATTTTTCCTTTGGCACTTTTTGGCTAATGGTGCCAATTGTTTACATTTTCTCCGTGAAACATCTAAGATCTAAGATGGTTGCTGAATTACGTCACAGAAATCAAATCACACGTGTCAAACGCGACTAAAATATATTTTTATTAAAAAAAAGTGCTTCATATTTAATTTGTATTCCGACGTTTTAAAAATTTATTTAGTCAACATA
This sequence comes from Ascarosepion bandense, assembly GCA_037127315.1. Taxonomy (NCBI): domain Eukaryota; kingdom Metazoa; phylum Mollusca; class Cephalopoda; order Sepiida; family Sepiidae; genus Ascarosepion; species Ascarosepion bandense. The sequence continues at coordinate 1,981,126 of JBBBDQ010000463.1, forward strand.
AAATGTAAAAATTTCCCCCCGTAATTTTGAAACAAATACAATAGCAATGTTGTTTACAATGTCACACAAAACATCAAATCACGTTTACGCAAAACAAGAGAAAATAGATGTTTAATGGAATTTTTGAACAATTTTTAAACAACAATATTTATATCATTATTTTTTTATATAACCGAGTTTTAAAGGAATTTATCCATTTAATATTATAAATATTATTGTATCACGAGATTTGAGGCTTGTGTGAGTATTGTAAACATTGCACGGGCAATGCCGGGTTATGATGCTAGTTTATAATAAAACATGGTTGTAGCCTGTTGAGCCAGGAACAAAGACACCAAAACAAGAAGTTAGGTTCAACAAGTATATTAGAATTAAAAAAAAAACATATTTAAATCTACCATCCACCCGTGCATTGAATACTGCTGCCATATCTGGGCGGGTGCTTCTGCTATCCACCTACGTGCCCTTGACAAAATCAACGGAGAATCTGTTATGTGATCAATCCCGTATTGGCAGCTCAGATACAGTCACTTTCTCACCAGCGCAATGTGGCTTCCCTGTGTCTCTTCTACAAATACTTTCACGGCTTCTGCTTCGATGAACTTAGCTCAATGGTGCCCCCTATATATGAATTTACTCGAGCCAAAAAATTAGCAACTAGGTCCCACCCTTTTACTGTGAAACCAATAAAATGTAACCACAACTTCTACTCCAACAGCTTCCTTTCTCGCACTTCCCGCCTGTAGAATTCCCTTCCGTTTACTTGCTTCCCCGACAGCTACAATCTCTAAATATTTAAATGTAAAGTCTATAGTCATCTCCTATCTCACTAACTTGCATCCTCTCTCTCATGCTCCTTTTTCTATACACTCCATTCTCATCACAAAACAAAACAACAACAAAACAAAAACAAGTAAGAAAGTTACTAATCAGCAGATAGAAGTGTAAGTTCGAACGGTATAGTTACGCTACATCTTGGCTGTCACTTGACTCTCACACGACTGCTTCACAGCTGCGTCCATTGAGAGAAAAGAGTCCATTTCCTGTAGATAGGGCGTCACAAAACCTTATCAGGCGATATATGGTTTCAAGAGTTAGGAACTGATATTTAAACTTATTTATAAATGGAACTTTGTCTCTGTGTGTGTGTCTCTGTGTGTGTGTATCCGTTACCTACAGACTCCAAAACGGCTATACCGATTTTCTTGAAAATTTACACAGTTCTACTATAAGCGTCTGCGAGTGTTCTTAGCTAGGTTTTGTGTCGAGGTACCCCCGATAAATATCGAAAATCGATAATCGAAAAAATTGGGTTATAGAAGGAGTGGTCCGATTTTAATCAAATTTGATACACTCATAGACAAAGACATAAGAAACGATATTCAGAAGTTTCAAGGTTTCAATAGTGCAGAAAATTTGATATCGATAACAGGAAATCAAAATTTGATTTACATACATTCATTTTTATTTCAGTCTACGGTTTCGCTTTAACTGGAAACAATTATTGCTTTTTCGTCTTTCGTGCCAACGTCCAAAGAGTGTGAGCTCCAGGACCATGGATTAGTTTTAAAGCTTTCATTACACCCGAGCAACGCCGGGCTATACTGCTAGTATAAAGATATTTGAACCTATTCTTCCCTGCCTCTAGTGGATGTTAGCTATGAATAAGAGCATGAGATTAGAGAGTCGATGAAAGAAACCTCAGGAGTCACTACAAAGTCATTAAGTGCTGTATAGGGAAATAGATTAGAGGTTAGAAGTGGGTGGTAGCCAGAAACAATAAATTCAAATATCTTTATATATCATTTTCTAACTCTTGCAACCGATTATCGCCGGATGAGGTACTGAATATAGCCTTGAAACACGACAGCTCTTGTCTAGCGAAAAAAAAAGTTTTTATTATAAGTTATAAGAATATTACTACATATATATATACATATATATACATATATATTTCTGAAAGGATTTTTCTGTTGCTGAGGTGCTTTGTTATCCCCCGTGGGGATCTTCATATCGAAATGGCCATTCAACATCATTGAATTAATCCTTTTTTAATACATACATATATATATATATGTGTGTGTGTGTGTGTGTGTGTGTGTGTGTGTGTGTGTGTGTGTTACGGAAAATTAACGTATTTTAACGAAACTTGGTTATAAACAACCAACAATTTAAAATGAATTGTTTGAACAGTATTTTTATCGATACTCGTATGTACGTATCAAAAAATTCATTTCATATATATATATATATATATATATATATATATGTGTGTGTTTGTGCGTGTGTGGGGGGGGGTGCGTGTGTGTGTGTGTATTTTGTGTGTGTGTGTGGGTGCTGAAAAGTCCTCAGCTCGACCTACTTAGTGAAATTGTAAATTCAATTATTTTAAGTAAAAAATTTGATTTGAAAAACTTATCGTCAGCACGTTAGCATTGGGAGCATCATCCTCTCTTCCTGTTCTTTTTCTACCCACTGCTGATGGTGGTTCTGATTCCTATGTAGAGGCAGCCTACCCACCGAAGAGTCGTGATCGAGAATCCCAGTGGAGTGTAGGTAGTGGACGCGGCTGGGCGAAACGCCCCTTCCACCGGTTGCAGATCCAGTTCACGGTGACATTTGAACACGAAAGTCTCTCCGCCCACTTCCACCGTTAGGCTTATAGAAATTCGAGAAAAGAGATCTCATAGGGACTGTGTATTGAATATGCGGAACGATATTGAATGCAATAGGTTATTATTGTTGTTTACTTTTGGATGTGCGTTGTGGTGCACAATGGATATCGACTCGGAACCAGAAATCGGGGGAACCGAGTTCGAATTCCAGCTGAATTCATTGCATTCACATACGCACAAATACCCTTGGGAAAGTTATTAATCCGTCTATTTCTTCCTGTTATCGGTTAAATAACAGAACAGATTGGGTTCTATAGCCTTGGTCGGCAACTCTACAAATCTACAGCAGAAAAACAATGGCAAGCTACTGCGAGGTAATCTTCTACAGTCATGTCACTTTCAAGATATGATTGCCCAAAGCGTGTATCGCGTATGACACTCAACTGACTGACATTTTAGCACCCCTGCGACAACCTGATGACAATCCTACCAGAGTCTAATGGCCTTATACAAACAGGCAACAAACAGACCACATACGGCTTTTAGAAGGACCTCCTGCTGATCAATCTAGCGCCGGACGGTCTTCCAACGCACTGATTAGTCCGTGAAAACTAAAAGGAAAATGTGGCTTTCTAGTAGACTCAGCGTCTTCATGGCATGAAATCTAAGCAGGCAGGCTTCGCTTTTCTCTGTTTCATTTTCCGTTTTTTGTTTCTAACCTAATACTTAAATTTCAGTATTTGCTTGAGTTTGACGTTCCCAATGTTCCTCACAAGTTTTGAGATTCCTCTTTTACTGACAGTATGAAAATAACAATGTCCTGCTGCTATTCCCTTACTTTCCACTGGTATTTGTGGCAGGGATTCTTGTGAAGACCCAACCTTACACCCGAATAGTCTTGATCAGCAATCACAGCACAGTGTGCTGGTTTACCCGGCTGGGCGATTCACCAACTCCCTTGTCGCAGATCCTGCTCATGGTGAAAGTTTGACTCGAAAGTCTCGCCTTACCCATTAATTCCACCTGTAGGCTTATAGAAATTTGATGAGGACTTTGGGTTGAACAAACGGAACGGTATTCAATACCATAGGTCAGGGGTTTTCAAACTATGGTCCGCAGACCACAGGGGGTGCGCAAGGATAAGATAGGGGGTCCGTGGATTAACTCATCACGTGAAATTCAAAGTATAAATTTAAAATGTCTGGATATTTATTTTTACTTATTAATGTTATCAAATGACAAAAGCTTGCACTATCGCCCATTACATGTCAACGTTATTTATAGAAAAAAATTATTTTACACTTGCAAGAGCTTGATGTTCAAATTTACTTTTTTTTCAGTGTGCAAGTGTCACCCATTGATAAATTTTTAATAAAGGGTCTGTAAGTCAAAAAGTTTGAAAACCCCTGCCATAAATTACTATTCTTGTCCAGACTGAATACTTTTCACTTCCCCTGTGACGACCCAATGACAACCCTATCAGAGTCTACCGGTCATATACAAAAATGCAACAAACACATCACGCAGCCGTAGGCAGAACTTCATCCGCCAAGACCTCCAGTTGATCAATTCGCCGCTGAGCGATGTTTCAAAAAAGAAATCAGACCCTGAGAACTAAAAGGTGGCTCTCTGGTTGGGTCAGGGTGTTCAGGCAATCTAGGCAGGTCAGTCAGTTAGTCAAGTGTCATACGTGATACATGCTTGACCGATCATGTCTCGAAATTGATATGAAAGACTTGGCAGAATTACTTTCTGTGGTTGCCAACCAAGACTCTAAAACCAAATCTGTTCTACTATTTAACACATAGCTGGAGAAAGAAGCGATGGATTAATATATTTCCCGATGATATTTACGAGTAAGTGAATACAACTGGGATGTGCTTCGTGGTGCAGTGGATATCGGCTCGGAATTCGCTGCATTCACTTACGCGCAAATACCCCTGGGAAAGGTATTAATCCGTCTCTTCCCTCTAGTTATGGGTTAAATAATAGGACAGATTGGGTTATGTAGCCTTGGTCGGCAACCAGTCTACCGTAGAAAGCAATGGCAACCTACTGGGGGGATAATCTTCTGCCCAGTCAGTCATGTCTCTTTCGAGACATGATCGTCCAAGCGTGTATCACGTATGTCACTTAACTGACTAAATAAAGATAATAGTTGGAAACATAAGTAAAGCTTTTTCTGGGCTTAAAGTGGGGGATCAGTTTTCTATTGTTATGAAGTAATAAACTGATCCCCCACTAATTACTACTTATTAATACAATCCGTCTCTTCCCGCTTCAGCTGTAGTTTAAAGAGCAGGATAGAAAATCTTCTACCCAGTCATGTCTCTTTCGAGACATGATCGTCCAAGCGTGTATCACGTATGGCACTTAACTGACTGAACGAAGATAATAGTTGAAAACATAAGTAAAGCTTCTACTGGGCAAAAAGTGGGGGATCTGTTTATTACTTCATAACAATAGGAAACCGATCCCCCACTAATTACTGCATAATATAATACATTTCTTTCCCCTCTAGCTATGGGTCAAATAACAGGACAGATTGGGTTCTATAGCCTTGGACGGCAAGCAGTCTACCGCAGAAAGCAATGGCAACCTACTGCGGGATAATCTTCTGCCCAGTCAGTCATGTCTCTTTCGAGACATGATCGCCCAAGCGTGTATCACGTATGGCACTTAACTGACTTACTGACTGAATACAACTGGAATTCTAACTCGACACTTCGATTTCCCATTATGAGCCGATATCTACTTCACCACAAAGCACTCTCACGTTTCAGTAGTATTCCTATTTCGCCGACAGTAAAAAAAAAAAAGAACAATACTGAATATTCACGATCTAATTAGCAAATTTAGCAAAAGGTTGGGCAAAATTTGTAATAAATTCAAATAATAAAAAGGCTTAATTTATAATGCCACAGAAATACGATGAAATAAAACTAGTAACAAAATCAGTCATAAAAATATAAAAGCAGAAAAACGACAATAATATGACGAAGCAAAAATGAAAATGAAAATAATAGCCTACCGGTCATACACAAAAAGGCGACAAACAGTCCACGCAGCCGTTGAAAGCACATCATCCGCCAAGACCTCCAGTTGATCAATCTGCCGCTGGACGATGTTCCAAGGCACACATCATACCCTGAGAACTGAAATAAAAAAAGCTGGCTCTCTATTGGGGTCAAGGTCTTGAAGAAATCTAGGCAGGTCAGTCAGTCAGTTAATTGCTATACATGATACACGCTTGGGCGATCATGTCTCGAAAGAGACATGACTGACTGGGCAGAAGATTTTCTATCCTGCTCCTTAAACTATAGCTGAAGGGAGAAGAGACGGATTGTATTAATAAGTAGTAATTAGTGGGGGATCAGTTTCCTATTGTTATGAAGTAATAAACATCCTCCACTTTATGACCAGTAGAAGCCTTAATCATGTTTCCAACTATTATCTTCAGTCAGTCAGTTATGTGCCATACGTGATACACCCTTTGGCGATCATGTCTCGAAAGAGACATGACTAACTGGGCATAAGGTTTTCTATCCTGCTCTTTAAACTATAGCTGAAGGGAGAAGAGACGGATTGAATTAATTAATAGTAATTAGTGGGGGATCAGTTTATTACTTATAACAATAGAAAACTGGTCCCCCACTTTTTGCCCGGTAGAACCTTTACTTATGATTCCTACTATTATGTTCAGTCAGTCAGTTAATTGTCATACGTGATACACGTTTAGGCGATCATGTCTCGAAAGTGACATGACTCACTAGGTAGAAGATTTTCCCAAAGTCAGTCGCCATTACTTTCCATGGTAATCTGGTGGCCAATCAAGACTCTAGAACACAATATGCCTATTTAACCCATAGCTGTGTATTTGCACGTATGTGAATACAACTGGAATTCGAACTCGGCACTTCGATTTCCCATTAAGAGCCGATATCTACTGTACCATAACGCATTGGCAGGTAGGCTTCGCATTTCCCTGCTCCATTTTTCGTTGTCTGTTTCAAAAATGATATTTAAATTTCAATACGTGATTGATTTGGACGTCCTCGTTCTCTCGCGTTTTGGGATTCCTCTTTTACTGAAAATAAATAAATAAGAATACTGCTCAATTTTGCAAATATACACAATCGGCCATAATTATAAGGTCACCTTAGTTTTTTTTTTTTAAAGAGATGATGTATTTCAAATTATTTTTAGTATTTATTGCCAAATGAAAATAGAATGGTTCTTTTGTTATTATTACTTTGCAAAATTTTACAAGGCAAGTAGCGACAATTTAACCATCGAACCCGGTAGATTTGTCATATATATATATATACTACTGGCGATAATTTTAGGCGACCCCAGTTTTTTTTTTTTTTTAAAGAAATGATGCATTTCATATTATTTTTAGTATTTATTGCCAAATGAAAATAGAATGGTTCTTTTGTTATTATTACTTTGCAAAATTTTACAAGGCAAGTAGCGACAATTTAACCATCGAACCCGGTAGATTTGTCATATATATATATATATATATATATACTACTGGCGATATTTTTAGGCGACCCCAGTTTTTTTTAAAGAAATGATGCATTTCATACTATTTTTAGTATTTATTGCCAAATGAAAATAGAATGGTTCTTTTGCTATTTTTACTTTGCCAAAATTTGCAAGGCAAGGAAACAAAGATGAACTCGTCCGAACCACCCTAAACTTTCTTAATTCTTTCATTGATGAAACTGCAATATAGGTAATTATGAAATATTTATAAATTCATTTGATTCACATGTTATTGTGCAATATTAACAAAAGAACCATTCTATTTTCATTTACAATTATTCACTTCGCAATAATTACTAAAAAATAGTATGAAACACATCATTGTCTTTTAAACACTGGGGTGGCCTAATAATTATGGCAGGTAGTGTAAAAGTGGCGCCTCTTGGGCACAATATGAAAAACAAAGAAAGAAAAAAGAAAGAAAGAAGAGAAGATATTTACCATCTCCTGTCATATGTCATAATTAACGGACTATTCCATTTTGATATGTAGAAGGCAAAAAGATATCAGAGACGCTACTTGGTTTCAGTAAGAAAAAGAAATCAGGAAAAAGAAAGAGGTTAGAAATTATTACTGTGTCCTGATAAAACCTAAAAATAATGAACTATTCTATTCTGCCTACGAGGAAAAAATCTAAAGGCATACCAGAGGCACTACTTGGTTTCAGTGATAAAATAAATAGTAGAAAGAAAGAAAGCAAGAAAGAAAGAAAGAAAGAAAGAAAGAAAGAAAGAAAGGAGGGTTGATAGAAATGTTCACACTCTCCTGGCAATACCTCATAAACAATGAATTATACAGCTTTGATCTTGTGGAAAAAAAAACGAATCAGAGGAACTTCTTGGTTTCAATAAGAAAAATGAAAGAGAGAGAAAGAAAAAAGACGAGTTAGAAGTGAGTAATACTTTCATGTTTTATACTCATTAAGGGCTTATTTACATCGATTTAGTTTCATTTTTTTTTTTTTTGAAAGAATTTTAATTTTGGCAGACACACACACAAACTTCTTGCCATATATATATATATATATATATATATATATTATCAATTATTATCGGACCACTCCTTCTATAACCCGATTTTTTTTATTATCGATTTTCGATATTTATCAGGGGTACCACGACACAAAACCTAGCTAAGAACACTCGCAGACGCTTATGGTACAACTGCGTAAATTTTCAAGAAAATCGGTTCATACATTTCAGAGTCTATAGGTAACAGACAGAGAGACAGAGAGACAGACACACACACACACACACACACACACACACACACACACACACACACACACACACACACACACACTTCAGTAGTACAAAAATTAATAATAGCGAGGAAGTAGCGAAATTTGAATGACATACAAAAAACTTAAATAAACGACCGGTTTTGCCCCAGATCTTTTCAAGATTATTTCCGGAAATTTGTAAGCTTGAACAATGAAAAACCTAGCGAGCAATCCCTCTGTTTACAGAGAGAAAGCTTGCGGGATTTGATGCATATGGACTCCAGAACTTTCAAATGATAAAAACAGTGCGACCGTGATAGTACAGAAAAACAGTCAGCAGTCAATCCAGCAACACATTACCTGCTATCTATGACATTTTGAGCTATGGATGACCCGGTTCTATTTACCAGTTGGATACTACTTACGGCCGGATTAAAAATTCTGGGAAGCAAATATTGTTTCATTCTATAACCTAAACGCTGACATGTTTATTTTCCAAGCTTACAAATTTCAAGAAATAAACTTGAAAAGATCTGGGACGAATCAGGTCATTTTTTTTTTTAGGTTTTAGTATAAAATGTCATCCAAATTTCGCTTATTCCTTGATATATATATATATATATATATATATATATATATATATTAATGATCTCCCTGATACCATAAGATCCCAAGTAGGTATGTACGCCGATGACACCACAGTTTATTCTAGCCTCGACCAAAAATCTGGTGCGGGAGACAAAGCTAACCTTGCAGCCGAGCTTGGAAAGGACCTCCAATCCGTAGTGGACTGGGGTAAGAAATGGCTCGTAAATTTTAATGCTTCTAAAACGTAGCTACTATCAATTAATCATCATAGACAATCGCACCTACCTTCTATTAGCATGGACCAGGCTTGCCTCCCAGAGAGTAAAACACTACGCCTCCTTGGTCTCACAATTTCAGCGGACCTCAAGTGGAATGACTATATCGAATACAAGCTAAATCCGCTGCTATGAAAGTCGGTTCTCTGTGCAGGGCCCGGAGGTTTTTTTCCGTCTGAATCTATCTTGCACATTTATAAATCTACCATCCGCCCGTGCATTGAATACTGTTGCCATATCTGGTCGGGTGCCCCTGCTGTTCTCCTTGGGCTTCTCGACAAGGTACAGCGGAGGATCTCTAATGTGATCGATACCGACTTAGCAGACCGCCTGCCTCTCTCTCTCTCACCAGCGCGACGTGGCTTCCCTGTGTCTCTTCTATAAATACTTTCACGGCTTCTGCTCCGATGAACTTAGATCACTGGTGCCCCCTAGGTTCGATACGCAAAAATCGACTCACTGGTAGATCAACGTCTGATGCTTTGATATGCGAACAAAAATTTCAATTCACTCAAAGGGTGTGGCATAAATTAATAGAAAAATGTTACTTTTTTTGCGATCATTTATTTCTCCGAAACGTTTTGTTGTATTCTAACAAACATCTGGTCTTTTTTGTATCGTCTGCCTTATCATATATGCCATAACAACTTCACGTTTTCTATAAGGTGGCAAAACCTCCGACGTTACAGGGTCAATACATCTACTTTTGCGTCACTACCTCATCGCATCACATTAAAAGTTCCCGTTACGGCCGCCCTTGTTCTTCCAATTGTACATCTGTCATTCCCGGTTTTTGGCAAAATTGAACATGCATCCCGTTTTACAAATACAACATAAACCAATACTTACTTCACATTTTTTTAAAACTTACGCGTCACGGAAACCTTATACTGGACCTTTTTGAAATAGCATTTGACCTTATATTTCAACATAACCACTTGACCTTGACATCTTAACATAACCACTAAAATCCCCGAGCAACGCCGGGCAATACAGCTAGTATAATTATATACACAAATACGCACAATTCTTATTTAATACGCAAAGTCCTTATTTAGTTACATACGCAAATACACACACAAAATTTCTTTTAGTTTTTGATCCGATGAATGATGCCTAGAAAGGTGAAACGCGTATTAAAATCTAGTTTCAATGAAACGGTTTCTCATTTGCCATATTTATTAAAGAAATAATCTTTATACGATGAGCGACTAAAGTTCATAGTCTGACCAAGTTACTCTCATAAAATGGGATCAAATGTGGTTTATTTATTAACATAAATTCTCCTGTGGTTCACACACTTCCATCCAGTGATTTGATCCGATTGGTGAAGAATCTTTCCTCCTGTTGGTCAAAAGAGTCATCAGTAGCAGATCATCTCTGAGATAATAATATCTATGCTCCATTCTGGAAATGCTATTCTACTGTTTCTTTTCACCGTCAACAATCGATTATTTGGCTCGTTTTTTTATGTAGAATTCAGGCTGTAACGAGATTCAAAGTTAGAGAGTAGTTCGCGAACGAGACTTAGAAAGATGGTATGTTAGAGTAACACTTCCAGAGCCATTATATACTTTGCTATTCGCTATTAATTGTCGTTCACACAATATTTCGGTTGGCGTACACTATAAAATTCTTAAGGAATCTGTTTTTGTAATCGGTAACCTTCTTGAAATTTAGAACTGAAAACTTTATTCCATCTAGCACACGTGTTATTTACTGATAACTTTTTCAGTAGAACTAGCATAAAGATAAGAGCCTTTGCTTAAGAAAGGATGTACACTGAAATTTCACCCAACTAAGTTAAGGTACTTTTATAGTGTCTCAAGTGGAATGTATATATATATATATATACATTATATTATATATATATATATATATATATATATATATATATATATATATATATATATATATATATAATAATATATATATATATATATATATATATATATATATATATATATATTATATATATATATAATATATATATATATATATATATGTATATATATATATACATTATATTATATAATATATATAGTTACATATTATTAGGCGACACGATTATAAAAAAAAATCGAACATTTTGAGGAAGGGTACAGGGAACCGACACCTTTAACCTCATTTTTAACAATGGTTCATATATATATATTTTTTTATAATCGTGTCGCCTAATAATATGTAACTATTTTTTACTACCACTGTTGGAGAAAAGATGACAGTCAGACGGGTACCAAATCAGGAGAATAGGAAGGGTGGTTAACTAGTTCATAACCACAGAATTCATTCAAACCAATGTGTGCTGGAGTATTTTCCTGGTGAAACCAGACCCGTTTCGTCAGTTTTCCTGGATGACTGGCCATAATATCATTTCGGAACTGCCCCAGCGAACTGGCAAAGTTCTTTCCATTAATTGTGACACTTTTGAATATAGTCAATAAAAACAGCGCCATTTGCAGCCCAACACAATGAGGTCAATTGTACTTGCCCTTCTTTGGAACAAGTGGTAAACGGTGTTTCAACTGCATCAGTTGTCTTTGGTTCGAAGTGATTAACTGAATACTCATCCTGGGTAAATTAATTGTTATGGTGTCCTATCTATAGGAAGGGACTCTTCCTCCATCAATAAATACTATCCTGAGTGACTTCTGGGAAGACAGCCGTGAGGCAGTCTAGAGAAAATCTAGAGACAGTCAAGACACAGCGTAACTATAGCGTTCGGACGTACTCTTCTAATTACTGACTACTATTACTCTTATTTGTATATATGTTTTGTTATTCTAATATAAAATTTGAACTTACATTCTTGTTTCCATGTCTTTCTCGCTGGCCCATATAGGTCACAAAAAGTTGGCGACAAAGATTCGCCATAAGAGAAACATTCACAGAAACGAGCTGGATCTGCCTGAAACAATGTTAGATTTTCCTGTGATGGTATCACCTTTGTACGCATTTGATCAGGTGTCAGTGGTATACATAAAAAAAAGCCCTTCGTCATGCCAAGTTCATTGTGCAGAATTTTCTTACCGTATATACTAATGTGAATGTGCGATATCCATTGCACCAAAACGTGAATCTCTTTGGGGTGCAGTGAATATCGGCTCGAAACTATAAATCGGGGATCAGAGTTCGTATTCACTTACATAGAAAAATACCCTTGGGAAAAGAAATTAATCAATTTCTTCTTTCCAGCTATGGGTTAAGTAACAGAACAGTTCAGGTTCTAAAGTCTTGTTGGGCAACCAGAAAATAATGGTAAACTTCTTCGGGAAAATCTGTCCGGTCAATCATGTCTCTTTGGAGATATGATCACACAATCACGTGTCACATATGGCATTTAACTCACTGAATGAAGATAATAGTTGGAAACATAAGTAAAGCTTCTACTGGGCATAAAGTTGGGGATCAGTTTTCTATTGTTATTAAGTAATAAACTGATCCTCTACTAATTAATGCTTATTAATATAATCCGCTTCTTCTTCCTTCAGCTATGGCAGGATAGAAAATCTTCTGTTCATTCAGTCATGTCTCTTTTGAGACATGATCTTCCGAGCGTGTATCACTTATGACACTTAACTGGCTGACCGAAGATAATAGTTGGAAACATAAGTAAATCTTTGACAGTGCATAAAGTGGGGGATCAGTTTTCTATTGTCATTAAGTAATAAACTAATCCCTACTAATTAATACTTATTAATATAATCCGTTTCTTCTCCCTTCAACTATAGCAGGATAGAAATTCTTCTGTCCAGTCAGTCATGTGTCTTTCGAGACATGATCGCCCAAGCATGTATCACGTATGACACTTAACTGACTGACTGAATATAATAGTTGGAAACATAAGTAAAGTTTTTACGGGGCAAAAAGTGGGGGGTCATTTTTTATTATTATTAAGTAATAAACTGATCCCCCACTAATTAATGCTTATTAATACAATCTATCTCTTCTCCCTTCAGCTATGGTTTAAATAGCAGGACTGAAAATCTTCTCCCCAGTCTGTCATGTTTCTTTCGAGACATGATCACCTAAGCATGTGTCACTTATGGTACTTAACTGACTGGTATGCTAATAGCATTAACTATTTGATTTATAGTCGATCACCTGTCATTAATAACCATGGGGTAAACACGATCAATGTTGGAAACTGCATAACGACTAGACCTTGGTCATGTTAAATAGTCTACTCATAGTAAATTGTTTTATTTACTGCTAATGCGCATTTGGGCATGAACATTTCTAACGAAAATTTGAGCGCTTGAGACAATAGAAATACGGACCTTTTTCTTAGTAGCTCCTATGTAATTTTTTTTCTATTTTTTTGTTACGATGACTTCATGTGTGATATTTTTGGTTAGACATTTGCTGTTAAGTGGGCAGTTGTGTTGGTTTCGACGGGTAGATGATTTATGTTTTTGTTATTGGTTTCACTGAGTATTTTCTTATTGTGTTTTGCTATTATCCGTCTTAATAGAGCACCCAATAGTTGTTGTTTTTTACCGTGTAATTAAATTATATAGGTTTGTTTTATTTTTTACGCATGGTTTTCATGTATTGTTGCTGTGGTATCGACAATTTTGCACACTTTATCAACAAAAAGGTTCATACAGACTCGACAAACTAATAATAATGTGAAACTGTAAAAGAATAAGAAAACAAATATCCATTAGTATAAATAGTATATTCTTCAATATAATCGTAAAACATTTCCCTGAATAAAAAAACTATCAAAAATCAACAACAAAAACTGTGTCAAAATCAGTTACAACTCTATAGACAATATAGTGAAAATAATAGAAAAACACAATAAGAAAATGCTCAGTAAAACAAATAACAAAAAAAAAAAAAAACCACCCATCTGTCGAAACCAACACAACTGCACACTTAACAGCAAATGTCTAACCAAAAATATAATACATAAAACCATCGTAACAAACAACATTAAAATAGGAAAAAAAGATATATCGGAGCTACTCAAAAAGATCCGTATTGTCTATTGTTTCAAGCGCTCAAATTTTCGTTAGACATGTTCTTTCCCAAATATGCATTATATATATATATATATATATATATATATATATATATATATATATATATATATATTCGAAACATATATTGTTAAATATAACAAACAAAATTGTACAACATTGGGATATTTTGTTGGATAAATTTTGTCTTTATTTTCACCTGAAATAAAAGCCAATATACGATGATTAGAACGACTCAGGATTAAACATAATAGACATTAATTGTCTCTTATATTTAACAGTATATGTTTAGAAAATTATCTGCAGCCGCGATACAGTATATATACATTTATACAATACTAAGCTCTACTCTGTATCGAACACACTTAAGAAAAGCAAATTCTTGAACAGTTGTTTTTTAATCTACGTGTTGTTTCACTTTTTATGTATATATATATATATATATATATATATATATATATATATATATATATATGCTTGAAATAAATATACATGTGAGGGTACACACTTGTGTAATATTATTGTTCAGGTGTTAATAAAGCAGAATAAGAAGAACGCAATTATTACCGGGATTATCGTTTGCTAAATTCAAATGTCGTCATTGAAAAAGAGATAGATGTAACCTATATCTTTTAGGAAAAAACTTGTGATATTCTTATTTTCTATGTGCCCTGTCCCTTCAGGACGTAAGGCGAGCATGCTTTTCCGTCTCCCTATCCCTGGTGGCTCTCAGCACGCTTTCTCCTGTTACACCATTCAACCCTTGTCCCATCATCCAATTGATTAGGTCCTTCAAATATGTTATCCGCTGCTTTCCTCTGTCTCTTTTTCCCTCTATCTGGCCTGTTAGTATCAGGTTCTCCAAGCCCTCCTTCCTCATTGCATGTCCCAGGAATTTCAGCTGTTTCTTCGTGATGTTAAGTATTAATTTTCTTTTCGTTTCCAGTATTTGCAAAACCTCATCATTGCTCACATGCTCGGGCCATGATATTCGCAGCATCCTTCTGTAGAACCACATTTCAGTTTCTTCAAGTTTTTCCTTCATCTTCGAAGATATTGTCCAACATTCACTGCCATATTGAAGAACTGACATCACAGTTTCTCGTGGAATTGTCCTGTTTCTTAATACTTTACTCAACTTCTGGAATGCTTCCTTGTGCTTTTGAATCTCAGGAATATAAATGTATAGAAACTGCTGAGACCACAAAGTGAGGTGTCAGTTTATATATTGATTGAAATTGATCCCCCACTTTATATCCAGTATTCTTCTGTAGAACCACATTTCAGTTGCTTCAAGTCTTTCCTTCATCTTTGATGATATTGCCCAGCATTCACTGCCATATTGAAGAGTTGGTATCACATAGCAATCCAGTACTCTCCTCTTTGTTTCTAGCAAAATTGTCCTGTTTCTTAATACTTTACTCAACTTCTGGAATGCCTCCTTGTGCTTTTGGATCTCAGAAATATAAATGTATAGAAACTGCTGTGATCACAAAGTGGGGGGTCAATTTATATATTGATTGCACTATGGAATTGATCCCCCACTTTATCTCCAATATTCTTCTGTAGTACCACATTTCAGTTGCTTCAAGTCTTTCCTTCATCTTTGATGATATTGCCCAGCATTCACTGCCATAGTGAAGAGTTGGTATCACATAGCAATCCAGTACTTCCTTCTTTGTTTCTAGCGAAATTGTCCTGTTTCTTTATACATTACTCAACTTCTGGAATGCTTCCTTCGCCATGCCAATTCGCCTTCGCATCTCTGGGTAGCATTTTCCGTCTTCAGTTATAACACTATCGTAAACCATATAAATAATATCGTAAACCATATAAATAATATAAATTTACTTAATAAGAAAGGTGAATTAATGACCACATTCTGCCATATAAAGAATACTTACATAAATTCTTAAACCCCGATTGATATAGATTCATCTATACGTTTCTTTCTTTCTTTCTTTCTTTCTTTCTTTCTTTCTTTCTCCCGCAAGTATTATTAGGCTGTCACAAAAACAATGGTAGATTTCAGAAACATAATTTAATCTTGAAAAGTTAACTAAAAATGTTAAAAATTAGTCAAAATACGAACCTTGAGCGTTTTAGGCACCTCTTCAAATCGACTGACGATGTTATTTCTTCCTTGTTGATAAAAAGTTATTCGCTGTGATGCAACAAAAGCTGATCCCACCTCTGTTTTAAATCTAAAAGTTTTATCATTTAAAAATGTGTTTAAGTGCTTAAAAGCAGAATAAGAAGAACCGAATAATTACCTGGAATATCGTCGCTAAATTCAAATCTTAATACAGAAGGAAGAGACAGATGTACCTTATGCCTTTTAGAAAGTTTTGTCATTTTAAATCATATAAATAACCCTAATCTACTTAACAAAAAAAGTGAATTAATATATATATATATTAGCATGCAGTGTGGGTATAGAAGAATCCAAAGGCGTATCCTGTACATACAGTGGTAGGATAACTCTCTAAGAGAGCTCTAAACATATATGCACATAAATACATATAGAGCAAATATAAGAAAAAATAAGACAAACACGTTATTTCATGGTGAATCGGAAATATAGGCCTATTTCAGGCGAACCATCACCACCTTCCGTCTTTATTTTAATAAGCAAAATAAAGACGGAAGCTGTTGATGGTTCGCCTGAAATAGGCCCACACTTCCGATTCACCATGAAATAACGTGTCTGCCTTATTTTTCTTATATATATATATATATATATATATATATATATATATATATATATATATTAGCATGGAGTGTGGGTATAGAAGAATCCAAAGGCGTATCCTGTACATACAGTGGTAGGATAACTCTCTAAGAGAGCTCTAAACATATATGCACATAAAATAAAATACTTACTTAAATTCTTAAACCCCGATTGATATAAATTCCTCTATACGCTTGTCTCTTTCTTACTTTCTTTCTCTCTCTCTCTCTTTCTTTCTTTTTTCTTTATTTCTTCATCTTTTTCTTTCTTTCTTTATTTAATGGCAGATTTCAGAAACATAATTTAATCTTGAAAAGTTAACTAAAAAATGTTAAAAATTAGTCAAAATACAAACCTTGAGCGTTTAGGCACCTCTTCAAATCGACTGACGATGTTATTTCTTCCTTGTTGATAAAAAGTTATTCGCTGTGATGTAACAAAAGCTGATCCCACCTCTGGTTTAGACGTAAAAGTTTTACCATTTAAAAATGTACTTAAGTGCTTAAAAAGTCATAATCAGTGGATAAAATGGCAGAAGAATATGGAGGATGTATAAATTCTAAAATGTCAAGTCCATTAGTTTTTGCAACGTCACACTTGCTACAAGTTGCCGCGCGTTATCGTAGAGCAAAATTAAACCACGTCGGTTCACTAATGCAGGTGTTGTGGACTGGACGACGTGGTAGTAATTTGAAAGTGAAGTCACCATTATAAAGCAGACTGGTTGTCCAAATCCACCACATTAATAATTGAAATAAACCAGAGAACAATATAACAAGAGTTATAAAAATGTATCAAACATAGTTTCAGTATTGATTATTTTGTGCATGCAAGATTTAGTGGAGAAAGTTCTTTCTTGGATGTTGAAGAAAATGTATCAATCATGGAAGAGTTCCTGAAAAAAGGAAATATGATGTTCGTACTAATCAGTAGTTGAATATAATTATACATGTAGTGAAGTATGCTTGTAACTGCATTCGGACTGTTAGCTCTGAAAGACAGATTCCAACAGGTCTACATACGTGTGAACATCAGCTTATATATTTCTAAATGAAGCGCGGGAAAAAGAGGTTTCACGTGCGGTACTAATGTATAAGTATGTGCGTATATATGTGTGTATACGTGCGTACATGGCGATATGTGTATAAGTATATACATGCATGTAGAAGTGATTCTACACAGGTCTCAATGTTTGCAGGCGTTCATAAATTTTAGAAAGTTAATTACTGCTTTCATTGGCTTCTAGAAAGCTGTAGATGGATAACACCAATTTCAGACTATCAGAAGCTGATGCAACTTTGGCTTTGGGAAATGTTTGGGGGATTCATCACGATCAATCCATTGACTTGTTTGTTTACAATTAAGATAATGGATTAATAATGGATCCAATTTTCATCAGAAGTGACTATTCGGTCAAGAAAGGGATAAATGATGTTACGTAGAAAGAGCATTGAACACACTTCAAAACGCTTAAAGTTTTGATTTTCGTTGATATTATGAGGAACCCATTTATCGATCTTTTTTTTGCCTTGCCGATACTTTATAAATAGCGTGATATTTCTGCAGTGCTGACACCAGGCATCTGAGAGATTTCTCTGACATTTTGACGTAAGTTTTGCTCAAAAATTGCTTGAAATTGTTCGTTTTCAAGACTGCATGACCGTCCTCTACGTTTTTCTTCTTCAAGGCTCTCATCACCAGTAAGAAATTTTCAAAACCATTTTCCTACTATCCGATTCCTTGAAGACCCATCTCCCCATGCTCTGTTGATATTGGAAGAAGTTGGGGAGGCACTGTGTTCAATTTTGAACACATGCAAGAAAAGTAAGCGAAGATCATGTTTTATCATGTTCAGAATTAAGGGCGTCTATGCTTCAAGACTATTTCTGTCTGAAAATGAATTAATCTATATATATATAAAAGGCAATCCGTGAATCTGTGTGTGACTGTTCCCTATGCACGCCGACATTTTTTAATCTACGCCATTCAAACTTTCTAGGGACACATATCTACAGGGAAGCCAGGTCGACACGTACTTTTTGAGTTTTAAGTTCAGCAATTTTCCCTTTCGCACTTTTTGGCCAATGGTGCAGATTGTTTACATTTGCTCCATAAAACATCTCAGATCTAAGATGGTTGCTAGATTACGTCACAGAAATCAAATCACATGTGTCAAACGCGACTAAAAAAAATGAGCCCTTATTTTTAATTTTATTCCGACGTTTTAAAAATTCATTTGGTCAACAAAAAATGTGAATATTTTTCCCCGTAATTTTGAAACAAAAGAAATATTAAAAAGAATTTCTGAACTGGGAGCGTAATAGTTTTTATATTTTTACATTTTTAAATATTCTTCGAAAATTTCTGAGCTGAGAGCGTAGTAGTTTTTATATTTCTAATTTCAGTAGAACAAAATAAATAATTTTTATTTTTATGTTAAATTCATTTAGTCAACAAAAAATGCAAATATTTTCTCCTGTAATTTGGAAAGAAAAACAAACGCAATGTTGTTTACAATGTCACACAAAACCTCGAATTACGTTTACGCAAAACAAAAGAAAATAGATTTTTTAATGGAATTTGTTTAACAATTTTTAAACAACAATTTTTTATAGAATTTTTGATATAACCGAGTCCTACTACTAAAATGTTCTGAGTTGCACGGGCAACGCCGGGTCATGATGCTAGTAATGATTAAAGCGCACTCATTAATAATTAAATACATCAAAATTCGCCTAATAAATAACGTAAATGCTTATTCGAGCAGCTATTATTTTTGTAACAACCTAACACAATTAATAATTATGAATTACGCCCCTTTGATTTCATCTCTCTGCATTTTAATATTTTTAAATTTTTAAATATAATTTTATAATCTTACTTTTAAAATTTTAATTTTTATTTGTTATCTACATGTAATCTTAGTATAGGATGTGCGTTGTGGTGCAGTGGATATCGGCTCGGAACGAGAAATCGGGGAGCCGAGTTCGAATTCCAGTTGAATTCATTGCATTCACTTACGCTCAAATACTCTTGGGAAATGTATTAATCCTTCTCTTCCTTCCAGTTATGTGTTAAATAACAGGACACATTGGGTTCTATAGTCTTGACTGGCAACCAGTCTACCGCAGAAAGCAATGGCAACCTACTACGGGATAATCTTCTGCTCAGTCAGTCATGTCTCTTTCGAGACATGATCGCCCAAGTGTGTTTCACGTATGGCACTTAACTAACTAATCTTAGTATACTTAAATTTGTACGCTTGTTATTAAAAAGCATTAAATTAGCTTTATAAGATTTAACTCCCATGGCAACCTACTGCGGGATAATCTTCTGCCCAGTCAGTCATGTTACTTTCGTGACATGATCGCCCAAGCGAGATTCACGTATGGCACTTAACTAACTAACTAACTAATCTTAGCATACTTAAATTTGTACTCTTGTTATCAAAAAGCATTAAATTAGCTTTATAAGATTTAACTCCCATGAACATCGAGTGAACTTAAATTCAAATCTATTAAACTGTCAGTTGGAAAAATGCACCTGACGATTGCATAACGCATGAAACTTCGAGTCGTGCAGTGTACTGATGTGTGCATTTTTGTGCGTGTTTGTGTGCATTTTTGTGCGTAAGTTTGTCCGTGTCTGTGTGTGTATGTTTGTGTGTGTGCGTGTGTGTGCGTGTGTGCATATGCGTACATTTTGGTCCCAAACTAAATTAGCTTTTTCGCTTCTTTTGCACTTCGTACCTCTTTTGGGCAAATGTTTTTTTGTTTAATTTCAATCAACGCCGTTTTCTCTTGTAATCAACACATAGTTAAATGTCCCCGAGACATTTGCTAATATATCTCCAATATTTGCAAAAAGCTAGAATGGTTTGATTGATCGGTCTTTAGGGTTTTCAATGACAGGGACCACCTGCCGTTATGATTGAAGAGAA
The DNA here is from genome assembly GCA_037127315.1 of Ascarosepion bandense. Taxonomy (NCBI): domain Eukaryota; kingdom Metazoa; phylum Mollusca; class Cephalopoda; order Sepiida; family Sepiidae; genus Ascarosepion; species Ascarosepion bandense. The sequence continues at coordinate 2,002,036 of JBBBDQ010000463.1, forward strand.
TTTAATATAATTATTGACGGTAAAGACGCTTTCAATCACGATAAGAATGCAATAGAGGTGTAACATGGCCCCCGAAAGCCACATCTCTAATCTGCTCCGTCAATTTGGCTTTTATTTTAGCGCTTCAAACTTAAGCCAAATGGCATGATACTGATAATCACTTGACGAGAACGGGCTCAAAAGATCTTTTATCAGATTCCTCTTGACTTAAGTAATTGACCTACGGATTCTGGTTGCTTTACATAAAGAAAGCAATTCTTGCTTCAAATGTTAAGCTATATACATCGTTTGAAATTGAAAGTACGCGTAAATTATATTTAGATTTTAAAAAAGTCTTCATTTCTTTCTCAAACTGATGTTTTCACGAGAATGTTCTGGGATCTGCCATTCATCTAAATGTCACGTACGTTATTCGTATTGATAGTTACTTAAGGAGAATGGACTCAAAATATTTTTATTGACTTAAATAAATGACCTTATGGATTCAAGTTTCTTTTATATAGCTCCCTTCAAAGTTTTAACGTCTACGTGTTTGTTATTGAGAGGAAAGACAAATGCATTTTGATTATTTTATATAATTTTTCAATCCTGTCTATCAAGTTCGAAATTTTGATTAAAAATCTTATTTGTCTGACGTCAGCAGGTGTTCGAAAGATTCATATAGGAAATCTTAGCGATTTTTTATGGTAAAGTTTGGAAATTCTTGCAAAAAAAAAATAGTCGGAATTTTATTAAATTTTTAGGAATTATTTGCAAATAAACTGAATTATTTTACATCCTGTTTGCTTTCCTGGCGGCTATAACTATTAAATGCAATGTCAATTCCCATCTCTTATCCACTTGACTCCAATTCTTTCTACATCACCTCGTCTATCTTTTCCTTTCTCTCTCTGTCTTCATACCCGTGTTTCCATCTTTCTCTTGCCTTTTCTCTGACACCCTCTGTAATTGGTTCTTCTTTCTCTTTACTCAATTTCTGCCTAAATTTGTACTCTTATGTAGCTCTCTGCGCATAAATTGCGGTACCGCCTTGCTTGGGTGAAACGATTATATATATATATAGTCATCCGCAAACAGATCTGTTTCGCTGTATCACAGCTCATCAGTACGGTAAGACAGCCAATTGCTTTTTACCCAGGGTTGAAGCCCGACCGAATTGGCGTCAGTTGGCGATTCTACCTCTGAGCTACGGGTGCTTGGTGGAAGGAGTCAGGCTTTTTTGCGTGTATATTATCATTATACACGCCCAGTAGCTGAGAGTGTTCTAATTCATTGCTGAATGAACGATGCGTAGATGCCAGAGTAGCTTATGTTTTTCAAAGTCTATCATTCTTATAGTGGTGCGATATATATATATATATATATATATATATATATATATATATATATATATCCCACTTATTTCATTTTATGAAATTTCGAGGAATTAAAATGTCAGCCCCTTCATATTTATATTAGTTAAAAGTCATGGGAGAATTTAATTAATCAATTTGTGTTTGTTAAACAGAAACACCATTTCCCCAAAATCTGTTCTGAATCGTAAAATAAAATTTAAAAAAAACTATGGCTTTAATTAATTGATTTTATAAATACAATAAAGCACATTAATATCTTTAAAAATTTTTTCGATAAATAATGAATTCTTCCAAAAAATGTTTCACTTTATAAAATTTTAATTCGAAAAGTTTATTAAATTTTAAATCTTTTAAAATTCTGGATACATTTTTTTCGATGATATTTATTACTACTAAGTAAATATTATATTTAGTATTCATAAATGGAAAAGCTTAATTCAAATCATCAGACAACAATAATTTTTAAAGAATTTAATTTTTCTTTCTTTTTGCTATGTGTATAAACATGCTGATTTGTGTAAGTAGGGGTGACCATGCACGATATTTCCAGAAAACAAGGGCGATGACTATACTAAATTTAAAGCCAACATTTCTAAAATTTAATAAAACATTAGACTATGGAGGATATTTTCCTAATTTTCTGAGATTAATCAGTGCTTAAAAATTAAATAAAACAGGCTTACACATAATTCTATTTAGTTATGTTTACAGATAAAGACTCCAGAGAATAAGATTGGATCTGTCAGTGTAGTATAAAAAAAAGAGATGAATGATGATCAGGGGAGGGGACGAACCAAAAAGTGCAGTGCGACGCTCTCTCGCCGGCAGGCCAGCTGTTTTTCTTTCTTTCTTAGGTCATCTCAAGGAAATGGATTTCAGGTTTCCCTTTTACGGCCGGTTACACAGGGCAGTTGTAAAGCAGACACCAATCAAGCCGCTGTTAGTGCCTCTTTGTCAGTTTGACTGTCAATCCGCAAATTCGACACACGTAAGCCATCGAAAAAATCCTGTCTGAGAGCAGCGCTGGCACCCGCTTTTTGTGCCATTCCAAGACGGCCAAAATTTGCATGTGTGCAAATATCGTCTCGTTATGGACGAGATAGGCACGCATAAATTGTGTCTTCAATAGCGGCCATCTTTCTTTTTTGTTATTATCTTGCAGGCAAGAAACGTTCGCGCTCGTTCCGGATTCCGAAATAAATAATCTCTTTCGCTACAATCTTCATCTTATCAAACACGTCAACACACTACTGTCAAGTGAAAATACAGATACCGGCAAGCAAAAAAAAAAAAAAAATGCTTTTCTGTGATATTTTAAATTTAAAATAAATAATATTTCTTTCAAATCAGATTAATTTTATTTTAAATCCGATATTATTCTTTAAATAATGATTCGGAAACGTACTTTGTATTTTTTGAAGATTTTTTTAATAAAGAGAATCATATTGCGATGAAAGAGGACAAAGAAAGGTGCTAATCAGAATACAGGGGGTGTCAGAAAGCGGGTAGGAGAGTGATGAGAATACTGCAGAAATGAGATAAAAGCATGAGAGAGAGAATGCAAGTTAGTGAGATAGGAGATGACTATTGACTTTACATTTAAATTCTTGGAGATTGTAGATGTCGGGGAAGCAAGTAAACGGAAGGGAATTCCACGAGAAAGAGGATGCAGGTTAGTGAGATAGGAAATGACTATTGACTTTACATTTAAATTATTGGAGATTGTAGCTGTCAGGAAAGGAAGTAAACGGAAGGCAATTCCATGAGAAAGAGGATGCAGGTTAGTGAGATAGGACATGACTATTGACTTTACATTTAAATTCATGGATTTTGTAGCTGTCAGGGAAGCAAGTAAACGGAAGGGAATCTTTTTTTATAATCATACCCCTCCAAGCAAGGCATTTTATTGCAACTGGTGCGTTACGAGGAACTTTATGTTAGAAAAACACTAGAATAACGACACTTACCGGCGTAAAGGTCCTAACTAGCGTCCAGCTGGCAAACAAAAATAAAGCAGGTTGTAACTCAATACAAACCCTTCAAACTATGACTGGAATCGAGCTAGTATTTATAGAGAAATGCTTCCACTCATTTACCAGCAGCCAACCAGAGCCCAAACAATGAAACTATTCCACTTAAGTACAATGAGATAGCTCTCCTTCTCAAGTTAGAATATTCTTGTCTTAGCTTGTTCCACAACTGAGTGCTTATCTTGACAACGTAATTGTTCTACAGTTATGAGAAAGAGTGACAGGTTATAGGGTGTGTCAGGAAGTGGGTAAGAGATCGCGCATGGACGGGCGTCCCTTCACGAACCTCCGGTGAGCAACCCCGAGACCACATTATGTTGCAGGTTGCGCCAGTCTCCATTCCTCACATGCTGCAAATAGTGACCGACTGATTCTACTCTAGACCTCTCTCCTCAACCAAAACACCATGAAAAAAAAATACCAAACCCAAACCAGCTACTCGGAAAACGCCCAGACCTCTCTGTGTCACGTTCACTAACATTCGCGGTATCCGCACTTTACTTTCTAGCGTAGAATCATTCCTCCAAACTAACTCACCTGATATCTTAGCCCTGTGTGAAACTAACCTCGACCTGTCTATCCTCTCCTCTGAGTTCTATGTTCCTGGTTACTTTCCCCTCTTCAGGAAGGACTCCAACGTCCATATACATGGGCTTGGTGTATATGTCAGCGAACACCTCCCCCTAACTAGAGTAACATCTCTTGAATCCCTGGACCAGTCTTTCATGTGTTTCCGTCTCTCACTTCTAAGCTCAGTTAGCTATCTCTTCTTCCTCTACTGCTCCCCCTCCTCCTCTGACTGTTCAGTACTTGACAGCATCTCTGACAATATCGACAAGGCCATTTCTTCTCACCCATTTGCCCATATTTTCGTGTTTGGTGACTTTAACGCTCACCACACTAAGTGGCTCGAAAACTCTGTAACCGACACTGCTGGTGTCCACACCTTTAATTTTTCAATCTCCCAATCCCTTACACAAGTGGTGGACTTCCCCACGCGTTTCTCCAATAGCCCTAACGGAAGGGACTAGCTACTAGACCTCTGTTTCACTTCCACCCCAAATTCTTGCACCACCAGACAGCTTTGCCCTTTCGGAAATTCTGACCACGCCGTAGTTTCTGTCAACATCTCTTTCCACTCCACCCCTACCCAAGAAACCCAGACAAGCAGAATATCATACTGCTATCAAAGAGCAGACTGGGATTCGTTCCGTGACTTCCTCTGCGACGTCCCTTGGAAGAATGTTTTTAGTCTTCCCGTCGAAGACTGTGCATCAGAGGTCTCTTCCTTGGCTAAGGCTGGCATCGATGCTTTCATCCATGTCAGGAAATTTCAGCTTAAATCCCATTCGTCTCCCTGGTTCCCGCCCGCTTGCTCGGCCGCCATTGCCCACCGGAATCACTTCTTCCGGCTTTATCGTAGCCACGCGTCGGACCAAAACAGGCGCCTTTTCGCCTCAGCTCGTAATAAGTGTAAAAAGATGCTTAACAAAGCTAAGATGCTGTTTGCCAGAATGAAGCAGCGCATAGCATCCTCTAAGTTCGGAGCCAAAGACTACTGGCGCCTCTGTAAAAGCGTGCTCAAGTCCTCAATACCCCCACTAATCAACGAGTTTGAGGTCCTCACCTCCTCAGCGGACAAGGCTGAATGCTTTGCCCGTAGATTCTCGACCAATTTGTGTCTGGATTCGTCTGGAGTCCAGACACCCGATTTTCCATCTAGAACTAAGGCCCAATTGAATGATGCCCACATCACGCCCTCACTGATTTCTAGCATAATATCAAAACTTGATCCTCACAAAGTGAGTGGTGGAGAGGGAATCCCAATCATAGTCCTGAAGAAATGTGCTCCTGAACTCTCCTCTGTCCTTTCTAAGCTCTACCACCTCTGCCTATCTTCCTCCTGCTTTCCTGCCTGTTGGAAGTCTTCTTTTGTGGTTCCAATATTCAAGAACACTGGTGAACCCTCGGACCCCGCAAATTACCGCCCTATCAGCCTTCTTCCAATCTTCGGCAAAATGTTCGAAGCCATTATCAATGCCGGGGTCGTTCAGCATCTCACGGCCCACGGGCTCCTATCGGACAAACAGTATGGCTTCCGCTTCAGGTCTACTGCTGATATGCTAACGACCATCACCGAGTATATATACCAGGCTCTCGACAAGAATGGTGAAGCCAGAACTGTCGCTCTGGATATCTCGAAAGCATTCGACAGAGTATGGCATGCCGGCCTTATACGGAGACTGCGAAGCTACGGCATTACTGGACTTTTGCTGGACTTAATCCAGTCATTCCTCTCCAACCGCAAACTGAAGGTGGTTTTAAACGGGCATGCCACCCAGAACTACCCTACAAACACGGGTGTCCCCCAAGGCTCTATCCTAGATCCAACGCTCTTTCTAATCTACATCAATGATCTCCCCGATGCAATAAGATCACAAGTAGGCATGTATGCCAATGATATCACAGTATACGCTCGCCTCGATCAAAAATCTGGTGTTGATGATAAGGCGAACCTCGCGGCTGAGCTTGAAAAGGACCTACAATCCGTGGTGGATATGGGTAGGAAATGGCTCGTAAAATTCGATTCTTCCAAAACGAAGCTGCTGTCAATTAACCACCACAGACGACCACACCTCCTTCCCATTAGCATGGAACAGGCATGCCTCCCAGAGAGTAAAACACTACGCCTGCTTGGCCTGACACTCTCAGTGGACCTCAAGTGGAATGACTACGTCGAATCCATTGCTAAATCCGCTGCTTTGAAAGTTGGGTCTCTGTGCAGGGCCCGGAAATTCTTTCCGCCTGAATCTATCCTGCACATATATAAATCTACCATCCGCCTGTGTTTTGAATACTGTTGCCACATCTGGTCGGGTTCCCCTACTTTTCTCCTCGGGCTTCTTGACAAAATACAGCGAAGAATCTGTAACGGGATTGATACCGACTTAGCTGATCTCCTGCAGTCACTCTTCCAACGGCGTGACGTGGCTTCCCTGTGCCTCTTCTATAAATACTTTCATGGCTTCTGCTCTGATGAACTTAAATCACTGGTGCCCCCTACATGTGAGTTTGCACGAGATACTAGATTGGCAACTAGGTCCCACCCTTTTACAGTGAAACCGCAATTTTTACTCCAATAGCTTCTTTTCTCGCACTTCCCGCCTGTGGAATTCCCTTCCGCATGCTTACTTCCCCGACGTCTATAACCTCCAGGAGTTTTAATGTAAGGTCAATAGACACCTACTATCACACTAACCCTCCCATTCTCTCCAACTCTCCCCCTATGTACATCCTAACTCGTCTATCTCCCTGTGTAACCCACTGTGCTATAGTGGCTGTGTAATGCCTTGCTTGGGGTGATATGATTAAAAAAAAAACTAACGAGAGTGGTGTGGACGGAGAAAGGATCATGATACAGAGGATGCAAGTTAGTGAGATAGGAGATGACTATTGACTTTACATTTAAATTATTGGAGATTGTAGCTGTCAGGAAAGGAAGTAAACGGAAGGCAATTCCATGAGAAAGAGGATGCAGGTTAGTGAGATAGGAGATGACTATTGACTTTACATTTAAATTCTTGGAGATTGTAGCTGTCAGGAAAGGAAGTAAACGGAAGGGAATTCCATGAGAAAGAGGATGCAGGTTAGTGAGATAGGAGATGACTATTGACTTTACATTTAAATTCTTGGAGATTGTAGCTGTCAGGAAAGGAACTAAACGGAAGGGAATTCCATGAGAAAGAGGATGCAGGTTAGTGAGATAGGAAATGACTATTGACTTTACATTTAAATTATTGGAGATTGTAGCTGTCAGGAAAGGAAGTAAACGGAAGGCAATTCCATGAGAAAGAGGATGCAGGTTAGTGAGATAGGAGATGACTATTGACTTTACATTTAAATTTTTGGAGATTGTAGCTGTCAGGAAAGGAAGTAAACGGAAGGGAATTCCATGAGAAAGAGGATGCAGGTTAGTGAGATAGGAGATGACTATTGACTTTACATTTAAATTATTGGAGATTGTAGCTGTCAGGAATGGAAGTAAACGGAAGGGAATTCCATGAGAAAAAGGATGCAGGTTAGTGAGATAGGAGATGACTATTGACTTTACATTTAAATTATTGGAGATTGTAGCTGTCAGGAATGGAAGTAAACGGAAGGGAATTCCATGAGAAAGAGGATGCAGGTTAGTGAGATAGGAGATGACTATTGACTTTACATTTAAATTATTGGAGATTGTAGCTGTCAGGAATGGAAGTAAACGGAAGGGAATTCCATGAGAAAGAGGATGCAGGTTAGTGAGATAGGAGATGACTATTGACTTTACATTTAAATTTTTGGAGATTGTAGCTGTCAGGAAAGGAAGTAAACGGGAGGGAATTCCATGAGAAAGAGGATGCAGGTTAGTGAGATAGGAAATGACTATTGACTTTACATTTAAATTATTGGAGGATTGTAGCTGTCAGGAAAGGAAGTAAACGGAAGGGAATTCCATGAGAAAGAGGATGCAGGTTAGTGAGATAGGAGATGACTATTGACTTTACATTTAAATTCTTGGAGATTGTAGCTGTCAGGAAAGGAAGTAAACGGAAGGGAATTCCATGAGAAAGAGGATGCAGGTTAGTGAGATAGGAGATGACTATTGACTTTGCATTTAAATTCTTGGAGATTGTAGCTGTCGGGGAAGCAAGTAAATGGAAGAGAATTCTACAGGCGGAAAGTGCGAGAAAAGAAGCTGATGGAGTAGAATTTGCGTTTGCATTGTTATTGATTTCACAGTAAAAGGGTTCGACCCTAGTTGCTAATCTTTTGGCTCGAGTATATTCATATATAGGGGACATCAGAGAGCTAAATTCATCGGAAGCCATGAAATAAAAATCATTCCAATCAATTGAAATAAGTTTTTGAAATAAACCAATGTATTTTGATTATTTGAAATGTTAAATGAAATCCATTGGCTTAAAACTAAATCTAAAATAAATAGCTTCAAGAAAGATTTTTCATTTTTTTAAATTCATTTTAAACCGTAGTTATGGCCTGCTTTTAGGAAGTCCCTATGTTTATAAATAAAACAATTTTCATGTCGAACAGTTGAGCTTTATGCATTTTTTGACAATCCAGACGTGCGTCCATAAGGTTTATGTACCCTCAGAAAGTCTTCCTCATTTTTTAATACAAATTTTTCAGCCACTGTGATCTACAGCCTTCCTCTTCTCTATATGTCTCGTATGGTGTTTTGATCTACACACCACATTTGTGCTTTTTTCATTAGATATTGTGACCCAGTACGAAAGTGAGCGTTGTGGTGTGATTGATATCAGTTTGGAATGAGAAATCAGAGGACGGAGTTCGAATTCCAATTGAATTCGTTGCATTCACTTACACGCAAATACCCTTGGAAACAGTATTAATCCGACTCTTCTCCCTCCAGCTATGGGTTGAATAGCACACTCCTTGTGTATCAAGTATGGTACTTAACTGACTGATCTGAATAAAATGAATAGGGGTTATATATACCTTGTTGCAAACAGTCTACCGCAGAAAGTAATTGCATCCTACTGCGGGAAAACCTTCTGTCCCGTCTGTCATAGATCGAAGGAGACATGATCGCCAAAGTGTGTATATCACGTATGGCACTTAACTAATTGATATGAATAAAAAAATTGAATAGCAGAAGAGACTGGGTTTTATAGCCTTGTTTGGCAATCAGTCTACCGCAGAAACAAATGGCAAACTGCTGCAGAATTGTGAAAGGCATGAATCCACCAATACTCTTCTCAGCTCTGGGTTAATTAGCTTTGCAACAGTAAATCATTATTATCTTCAAAAAGGTTATTCTAAAAATATTTTCTAGTTTTAAATAATATAAATTGTTTAATAACCCGTGAAACAACAAAAAATCAACCAGTGGTATATAGTAGTAAATGCTGGACATAAAATTCTATGACAAGATTGTGTAGCATCAAAAAAGTCTTGATATTTCATCTAAAACCCTTGAGTTAAAGGTTTCCTATTTGTTTCCAATCTCTCCAAAATCTTGTTGCTCGAATGTTCGCTTCATGGTATTCCCATCGTCATTCTTAAGATCCGTATAAAAGAATGAATATTGCATAACAACCCATCAGATTTGTTTTTGTTATGATCTCAGTGTCGCATTTTATGACCTCTTTTAAAACCCGTCGCAGATATGTAAAATATCTGGAAAGGGTTTCAAAAGAGGAAGTAAGATCTGCCCTTGCTTGATTTTTCCGTTTTGGAACCCCTTGCTTAGCATTTTCTAATCCAGAAGGTGAGACACTCAGATCTAGAGGCGAATTATGCATTCCAGAATCTGAGTAAAGAAACAGACCTAAACTTATTTATAAATGGGACTTTGTCTATGTGTGCGTATGTGTGTGTGTGTCTGTGTGTGTGTGCCGTTACCTATAGACTCCGAAACGGCTGAACTAATTTTCTTGAAAATTTACACAGTTGTACTATAAGCGTTTGCGAGTGTTCTTAGCTAGGTTTTGTGTCGAGGTACCCCCGATAAATATCGATAATCGACAAAATCGGGTTATAGAAAGAGTGGTCCGATTTTAATCAAATTTGATACACTCATAGACAAAGAGATAAGGAACGATATTCAGAAGTTTCAAGGTTGCAGTTCTTAGAATAGTGCAGAAAATTGATAATATATATATATATATATATATATATGGAGAGAGAGAGAGAGAGAGAGAGAGAAGGCAAGATGTTTGTGTGTGTGTCTGTTTATCCGCCTGTATGTCTGCATTTTTTAGCCCTTTTATTTTATTTTTTGCTTCGGGTTTGACTCTAAGTAGTTATAATTGTAGTTCTTAGTCTCAGCCATGATACCATTCACTCAGAGGACTTACTTAGCCTTCAAAATTCAGTTTACGACGAAAAAAACTTATTTGATATCGATACCAGGAAATCAAAATTTGACTTACAGCCATTCATTTTTCTTTCAGTCTACGGTTTTGCTTTAACTAAAACAACTATTGCTTTTTAGTCTTTCGTGCCAACGTCCAAAGAGTCAGAGCTCCAGGACCATGGATTAGTTTTAAAGCTTTCATTACACCCGAGCAACGCCAGTCTATACTGCTAGTGAAAGTATAAAAATAAATCATAAATAAGTCAGTTTTCCCCAACTGAGCTGTTAAAGCTCAGTCAGGGAAGAGATCAACTACTAATCTCTGGTCATCTAGGTTGAATCCATATACCATAGGAATGATACAATTTTAATTTCCAAACCCGAAGAGAGCCGTAGTTAGAGAGAGTATTGAAGGAACAGAAGTCTAAGTGGAGAAACTAAGAAGTGGTTTATTAAATACTCATATATCGAACAGAAAAAAATGAGTAAATCAATTACTCCTTACTTGGTCCTTCTTTTTTTTTTTTACATGTATTATGGCAATATTCATTTCTTCAAAAATATGTTAGGGTAATATTTTTTTCACTTCAAAAATGTATTGTTGAAAATATTTTTCCTTTAAAAATGTATATTTTTCTAGAAATGTCTATTTTTATTTATATATTTCTATAAAAGTTTATTGTTATACTTTCATAGTGCTTTGACCCCAGTTTGGAGGTTAACTATTTGCCCATAGCTGGGACCCTAACAGGTACTACCACTCTGGGGTCAGGGTGGACCTGAGAACAATAGCAATTAAGAAGTGGTCCCATGCTCCTCAAAACCTCCCAATCCTAGTCCTTGCTGCTGAATGCAGTTTACCGTCATACCCAGGACCGATTTCACGTAAGAGTTCAGTACTCTTTTCTTTGTTTCTTTTGATTGAAGTCTCTTCTTCATCTGTAAAGAGAGTGTCCAGCATTCGCTGCAATACAGGAGGATAGATATAGATCAGTACTCTTTTCTTTCTTTCCAACGAAAAGTTCCTGCCCCTCAATTTTCAAATTAGCTTTTGGAATCTGTGCTAGGTCATCCAAGTACGCCTTCGGATCTCAGTGTCGCACTTTCCTTCCTTCTTTTGAACACTTCCCACTTATTTAGATTTCTGTTCCTGCTCCATTCTATTATCCTTGGCCTGTGATTGCTTACCTTTTCTACGTAGAGGTTACGTCCCGCATATACAGTAGCGGCCATAATATAAGGAACGGAAACAACAAAGACATAAATATGTGTATTACTTAAAAAGTAATGCATGATTAGCAATGAAATTTTTACCGAATAAAGATAAGGGTGTAGTGCATAAATATAATACAAAGTTACCAAAATATACATAAAAGTTTTTTTAATAAAGATTAAATGGAACAATAGTAACCTGTGTATCTGCTAAAATAAGACGTCAGTGTTATTTTCATTTTTGCATCATAGAGACAATTAAGCCATCTCAACCTATATATCTGTTAAAATGAGATGTCAGTGTTTTCTTCATTTTTGCGTCATTTAGACGACAATTCATACGACAATTAGACGACAATTCATCAATGGCACTCTGTATATCTGTTAAAATGAGATGTCAGTCTTATTTTCATTTTTGCGTCATTTAGACGACAATTCATTAATCGCAACCTGTATATCTGTTAAAATGAGATGTCAGTGTGATTTTCATTTTGGCCTCATTTAGACGACAATTCATTAATCGCAACCTGTATATCTGTTAAAATGAGATGTCAGTGTGATTTTCATTTTGGCCTCATTTAGACGACAATTCATTAATCGCAACCTGTATATCTGTTAAAATGAGATGTCAGTGTGATTTTCATTTTGGCCTCATTTAGACGACAATTCATTAATCGCAACCTGTATATCTGTTAAAATGAGATGTCAGTGTGATTTTCATTTTGGCCTCATTTAGACGACAATTCATTAATCGCAACCTGTATATCTGTTAAAATGAGATGTCAGTGTGATTTTCATTTTGGCCTCATTTAGACGACAATTCATTAATCGCAACCTGTATATCTGTTAAAATGAGATGTCAGTGTGATTTTCATTTTGGCCTCATTTAGACGACAATTCATTAATCGCAACCTGTATATCTGTTAAAATGAGTTGTCAGTGTTATTTTCATTTTGGCCTCACTTAGACAATTTATCCATCCCATAGTGTATATGTAGATATGTTTGTGTGTATATGCATGTGTGTTCTTTTGCATGTAAGCAAATATTTTATATGTTTATGATGTTATTAAGTTGCAATGTAAACTAGATTTATACCCACACACGAATTCTTATCTAAATCACTATTGTATCCAACTGCGAGCCAAACCTTTTACTTTGGTTGTATTGAATGAATTCCCTTTGTTGGATTATTATTATTATTATTATTATTATTATTATTATTATTATTATTATTTTCTCATTATTTATTGTTAAGAACGTGACAATTCCCGGATCTCTGTGCCCCTTCTTTCCTGGATATTTGGGTTTTTCAAGAAAAAAAAAAAAATAACAAAAAACTTATTGCCATTTTTTTTTCTTCTGCAACCTCTTTCTTCTCCTCACTGTCGTTTACAAACATATTTGGTTTCGTTTGCTTCTCGTCTCCTCCCATCAAAAGCCACCCTCACGCGCACAGTTCTCTAGTGCATTTTGCCTCCCATGTGACAAGTGCTTGTTATAAAAAAAAAACAAAAAAAAAACACCGAATGCTATATTACCGACAAATATGTCACGCTTGAACAGTCAGGACCAATAGCACCTTTTCATTGACAAAATAAGGTATAGCTTTCGGGGAAATAATTGAATAAACCCATTGTGCAACTCACACCAAGGAAATGCCTCATTTATATAGGGATAGCCATGTCGACCGTCGATTTAACGAAAGTTTTAAGACAAAAAATTGAATGTCAAAGGTCACTTCCGTGATTCCCGTTTGCTGTAAATGAAATCCCTTGTCAACATGACTTTTGTCGACGCAGTCCTCAATGATAAACGCGCATGCGCATGAATAAAACTTAAAAAATAAAAAAAACTCGCCCCCATTTTACTATCAGGTAATTTCATTAAAAATATGATTTGACAATAAAATTCATTCTTAATGCTATAGATTTGATAAAAAAAAATCTGATAAAAATTTATATTGCTAAATTTGGTAAAACAGTATTTTTTTTTCAAATCAGAGAAACTGACTTGAAGGTAAGTAAAATATAAATCTGTATTTCTTCAGTCATCTCAACGAAGGCTAGGTGATTGTAGTGAACAAAACAGATTTTAAATTTAAAAATTCAAATCTGACTCATTGTTAGAAATTAGCGTACTTTCTCGAATTTACAAACTTTGCTTAACACAAACAAAACTCGCGAAATTTCACACCTCGATGCAAAATGTTTGTCGTCCAATGGAAAGGCCAGAATCACAGCCAGGAGTGAATTTCCAAAACGAAATAAAAAACGAGTAAGATCGACCGTCACGTCAGAGAGTTACAATGACAAGCAATTAACACGTACCCTTGACAAAGATCAAGTGATCGTTATTATTGTCTCTCTCTCTCTTTCTCTCTTACCTCTTCCCTCCTACTTTTCCATCTTTTTGATAACCGCACAAAACACTTTAAGACTGAGCGAATACTTCAAAGACACTCCTACCCAACAAACGCTCACACATACATACACACATACGTTCCTGACTACGTACACATAAACTCACTCGTGCAAGGACTACTAAGAACTCTCTTGAAACCTCTTAATACTAATTCTCTTGGAATGTTTTACTTCTAACAATTCATGTTATTCTTTTCTATCAATAAATTGCTTTTCAAACATGCAAGGTATTCCACGAATCCACATATTCCAACCTATCTACAACTTTTTGATGATTACGAATAAATCTGTAAATTATAGGAGAGTTCGGTTATGAATGACACAAGGCCGATTCAATAAACATTAATCATCTCCTTATAGCTTCATAATATCTCAACGGAGAGTATCGGTTTGTATAAAGATAATGGCTTATTGATAGTTAAGAATTCTACAGAAATTAAAGTTTTTTTTTAAATCATATCACCCCAAGCAAGGCGAAAACGCCACTGATGTGCAGGGGGCTACGTGAAAGTGAAAAGATTAGAAAAGAGAAAACCCGGAAACCATATCCTAAACAGGAAACAAGGGATGAGCCACTTGACTTGTTCAATAGACGTCGGTGGAGTGTGAACCGGGCGATAGTTTAGTCCATCTACTCCAATTGAAAATAAAATAAAATAAAAAAAACAGCGTGAAAAGATTGGAAAAGAGAAAAACCGGAAACGATGTCCTAAACAGGAAACAAGGGATGAGCCACTTGACTTGTTCAATAGACGTGGGTGGAGTGTGAACCGGGCGATAGTTTAGTCTATCTACTCCAATTGAAAATAAAATAAAATAAAAAAAACAGTGTGAAAAGATTGGAAAAGAGAAAAACCGGAAACGATGTCCTAAACAGGAAACAAGGGATGAGCCACTTGACTTGTTCAATAGACGTGGGTGGAGTGTGAACCGGGCGATAGTTTAGTCTATCTACTCCAATTGAAAATAAAATAAAAATGTGAAAAGATTGGAAAAGAGAAGAACCGGAAACCATATCCTAAACAGGAAACAAGGGATGAGCCACTTCACTTGTTCAATAGACGTCGGTGGAGTGTGAACCGGGCGATAGTTTAGTCCATCTACTCCAATTGAAAATAAAATAAAATAAAAAAAAACAGTGTGAAAAGATTGGAAAAGAGAAAAACCGGAAACCGTATCCTAAACAGGAAACAAGGGATGAGCCACTTCACTTGTTCAATAGACGTGGGTGGAGTGTGAACCGGGCGATAGTTTAGTCTATCTACTCCAATTGAAAATAAAATAAAATAAAAAAAACAGTGTGAAAAGATTGGAAAAGAGAAAAACCGGAAACGATGTCCTAAACAGGAAACAAGGGATGAGCCACTTGACTTGTTCAATAGACGTGGGTGGAGTGTGAACCGGGCGATAGTTTAGTCTATCTACTCCAATTGAAAATAAAATAAAATAAAAAAAACAGTGTGAAAAGATTGGAAAAGAGAAAAACCGGAAACCGTATCCTAAACAGGAAACAAGGGATGAGCCACTTCACTTGTTCAATAGACGTCGGTGGAGTGTGAACCGGGCGATAGTTTAGTCTATCTACTCCAATTGAAAATAAAATAAAATAAAAAAAACAGTGTGAAAAGATTGGAAAAGAGAAAAACCGGAAACGATATCCTAAACAGGAAACAAGGGATGAGCCACTTCACTTGTTCAATAGACGTGGGTGGAGTGTGAACCGGGCGATAGTTTAGTCTATCTACTCCAATTGAAAATAAAATAAAATAAAAAAAACAGTGTGAAAAGATTGGAAAAGAGAAAAACCGGAAACGATGTCCTAAACAGGAAACAAGGGATGAGCCACTTCACTTGTTCAATAGACGTGGGTGGAGTGTGAACCGGGCGATAGTTTAGTCTATCTACTCCAATTGAAAATAAAATAAAATAAAAAAACAGTGTGAAAAGATTGGAAAGAGAAAAACCGGAAACGATATCTAAACAGGAAACAAGGGATGAGCCACTTCACTTGTTCAATGAGCGTGGGTGGAGTGTGAACCGGGCGATAGTTTAGTCTATCTACTCCAATTGAAAATAAAATAAAATAAAAAAAACAGTGTGAAAAGATTGGAAAGAGAAAAACCGGAAACGATATACAAACAGGAAACAAGGGATGAGCCACTTCACTTGTTCAATAGACGTCGGGTGGAGTGTAGACCGGGCGATAGTTTAGTCTATCTACTCCAATTGAAAATAAAATAAAATAAAAAAAACAGTGTGAAAAGATTGGAAAAGAAAAACCGGAAACGATATCCTAAACAGGAAACAGGGATGAGCCACTTCACTTGTTCAATAGACGTGGGTGGAGTGTGAACCGGGCGATAGTTTAGTCTATCTACTCCAATTGAAAATAAAATAAAATAAAAAAAAACAGTGTGAAAAGATTGGAAAAGAGAAAAACCGGAAACGATATCCTAAACGGGAAGCAAGGGATGAGCCACTTCACTTGTTCAATAGACGTGGGTGGAGTGTGAACCGGGCGATAGTTTAGTCTATCTACTCCAATTGAAAATAAAATAAAATAAAAAAAACAGTGTGAAAAGATTGGAAAAGAGAAAAACCGGAAACGATATCCTAAACAGGAAACAAGGGATGAGCACTTCACTTGTTCAATGAACAATCGGTGGAGTGTGAACCGGGCGATAGTTTAGTCTATCTACTCCAATTGAAAATAAAATAAAATAAAAAAAACCAGTGTGAAAAGATTGGAAAAGAGAAAAACCGGAAACGATATCCACAAACAGGAAACAAGGGATGAGCGCTTCAACCCCATTCCAATGAACTGATAAGGTGGAGTGTGAACCGGGCGATAGTTTAGTCTATCTACTCCAATTGAAAATAAAATAAAATTAAAAAAACAGTGTGAAAAAGATTGGAAAAGAGAAAAACCGGAAACGATATCCTAAACGGGAAACAAGGGATGAGCCACTTCACTTGTTCAATAGACGTGGGTGGAGTGTGAACCGGGCGATAGTTTAGTCTATCTACTCCAATTGAAAATAAAAATAAAATAAAAAAAGCAATTATTGAAAAGATTGGAAAAAGAGAAAAATGGAAACGATATCCTAAACAGGAAACAAGGGATGAGCCACTTCACTTGTTCAATAGACGTCGGTGGAGTGTGAACCGGGCGATAGTTTAGTCTATCTACTCCAATTGAAAATAAAATAAAATAAAAAAAACAGTGTGAAAAAGATTGGAAAAGAGAAAAACCGGAAACGATATCCTAAACTGGGAAACAAGGGATGAGCCACTTCACTTGTTCAATAGACGTGGGTGGAGTGTGAACCGGGCGATAGTTTAGTCTATCTACTCCAATTGAAAATAAATAAATAAAAAAAACAGTGTGAGAAAAGATTGGAAAAGAGAAAAACCGGAAACGATATCCTAAACAGGAAACAAGGGATGAGCCACTTCACTTGTTCAATAGACATTAGGTGGAGTGTGAACCGGGCGATAGTTTAGTCTATCTACTCCAATTGAAAATAAAATAAAATAAAAAAAACAGTGTGAAAAGATTGAAAAGAGAAAAACCGGAAACGATATCCTAGCAGGAAACAAGGGATGAGCCACTTCACTTGTTCAATAGACGTCGGTGGAGTGTGAACCGGGCGATAGTTTAGTCTATCTCTCCAATTGAAAATAAAATAAAATAAAAAAAACAGTGTGAAAAGATTGGAAAAGAAAAACCGGAAACGATATCCTAAACAGGAAACAAGGGATGAGCCACTTCACTTGTTCAATAGACGTCGGTGGAGTGTGAACCGGGCGATAGTTTAGTCTATCTACTCCAATTGAAAATAAAATAAAATAAAACAAATAGTGTGAAAAGATTGGAAAATAGAAAAACCGGAAAGTAGACCGTATTAAGAAAATGAAAATGATCCACTGAAAATTAAAATGTTTAAGTCTTAAAATCAAAATAACTCCCAAAATTAAACAAGTAGACATTTTAGATGTTACTTTGACCTTAACAATAATTCTTTTCAACCCTTTATGAAGGATAATTCTAATCTAATATATATAATTCTCATCCAATCCGACTTGGCAGCTCAGATGCAGTCACTTTCTAACCGGCGCAATGTTGCTTCCACGTGTCTCTTCTACAAATACTTTCACGGCTTCTGCTCCGATGAACTTAGCTTTCTGGTGACCCCTGTATATGAATTTACTCAAGCCACAAGATTAGAAACTAGGTCCCACCCCTTTACTGTGAAACCAAGAAAATGTAAACGCAAATTCTACTCCATCAGCTTCTTTTCTCGCACTTCCCGCCTGGTGGAATTCCCTTCCATTTACTTGCTTCCCCGACAGCTACAAACTCCAAGGATTTAAATGTAAAGTCAATAGTCATCTTCTATCTTACTAACTTGCATCCTCTCTCTCATGCTCCTTTCTCCGTCCACTCCACTCTCATCAGTATTCTCATCCTTCTCTTACCCACTTCATGACATCCCCTATAACCTGTCACTCTTTCCGGGACCGACAAAGGTCCGTCCAAGTTCCCGGTGCCCTCCACCTCGGCCTGGAGTGGAGGGACCAAAGTGAAGAAGGATGCTTCCTATTACGAGGAAGCTAGGGAGAGATTTGCCGACAACATTTCTGGTACAGAACTCCTCTCTGTGCCAGAAAGCTTTAAAGGCATCGAGCCGAGGATCATCTCCCTGTTGACTAAGGATGCGAAGACCCACAAGTTTGTGGGAGTTAGCAGGGAGACGGTGGAGGAAGCCATCAAAACCCTCCAGATCAAGGCGAAGATGGTCTCAGGGCGTAACCACGCCATGTGGGACGTCTTTCTCGGGTCCGTGAAAGAGGCCAAGGAGCTGGCCGGTGCTACCTTGACTACAAAAGCGCTCCGTTTGCAAACCGAGTACATGGTCACCCGGAAGACACGGGTAACTTTATATGGGGTGCTCATGGACATATCAACAGACCACGTCGGAACGTCTTTTGCCCGATACGGCCAAGTGGCGAAGGTGGCCATGTTATTCGCAACGGAAGACATTACTCTGCAGGTGACGGTCTTTCGCAAGGAGCTTGGAGAGATCCCAGATGTCCTGACCTGCAGAAGTCTCTCGACATTTGTTGTGGTCGAGGGAAGAAAGCCGTTTTGCCGGGTCTGCGGAGCGTCGGATCATGTCGCCAAGGCATACCCCACAAAGAACCATGCTCCAAAGACCCAGGCATCGCAATCGTCGATTCAAGCGTCGTCCCAAGCGTCATCTCAAGCCGCAACCCAGGTTTCGAAAGTGTCTGAGAAGGAGACGCTAAAAGAATCCTCCACGGCGAAGAGGGGTAGTGGAAAACGGCCGGCAAGAAAGGATCGCAAACTAAAACTCCTCTACTGCCAGAGAAGTCTCCACCACCACAAAAGTCTCCTCCGAAGTCGCCCTCGGTGTCACCTCCGCTGAAATCACCTCCGAAGCAGGACGTCCCAAAGGAGAAGCCGAAACAGTCCCCTAAAAAGTCAGCTCAGGAGAAGATGGATGTGAAAGAACCAGTACTCAGAGCGTCGTCCCTGAAGAGAAGTCGCGACGAAGAAGAGGATGAGAAGGACATCCCGAACGTCCTGAGAAAAAGCCGAAGCAAGGAGAAGGAACGTATTGTATTAATAAGTAATAATTAATGAGGGATCAGTTTATTACTTAATAATAATAAAAAAGGATCCCCCACTTTAAGCCCGGTAGAAGCTTTACTTATGTTTCCAACTAATATTTTCAGTCAGTCAGTTAACTGCCATAGGTGATACACGCTTTGGGCGATCATGTCTCGAAAGAGACATGACTGACTGGGCAGAAGATTATCCCACAGTAGGTTGCCATTGCTTTCTGTGGTAGACCGGTTGCCAGCCAAGGCTATAGAACTCAATATGTTTTATTATTTAACCTACAACTGGAGGGAAGAGACAGGTATTTGCCAAGGGTATCTATGCGTAAGTGAATGCAAGGAATTCAACTGGAATTCGAACTCGGCACCCCGATTTATCTTTCCGAGCCGATATCTACTGCACCTCAACGCACATCCTAGGAAGAAATTATTTTCCTCAGAATTGGGCAAAAATCTAATAACTGGATATGTACAGGCAAGAATGGTGCCATAGAAGGAAGAAAGAACGTGTGTGCGTGCATGCGTGCGTATGGGTTGATTGCTGTGCTGAACGCAGAGAAACGACTAGAGAGCTTATCTACACCCACGTCATGTCGAAGAAGAAGGTTCGATCACAAAATGACAGTGAATTGAAGTTTTTCAGGAAAGCAATTTAGCCAATTAAAGTCGATTAGATTTAATTGTAAGAGGTTTAATTTAAAACATCTCCATTAGAATTGCGGATATATAAACCACTCATCTATCTATGCAGGTAGGTTTCTTTTAATATCTATCTATCTATCTATTTATTTATTTATTTATCTATCTATCTATCTATCTATCTAGGTTTTTTAATATCTATCTATCTATCTATCTATCTATCTATTTATCTATCTATCTATCTATCTAGGTTTCTTTTAATATCTATCTATCTATCAATCTAT
>JBBBDQ010000463.1:2027500-2127500 GCA_037127315.1 Ascarosepion bandense
CCGGAACTGGGAATCTCGAATTGGATCATAACAGAAGAGACTGTGCCGAGAACAGGTCGGGAAACACACACACTCACATTAACTAGGTACGCAAAAAGGATTTACCTTAACCAGGGGAGGGTTCCAAAGGAATCTACCCCGATGTTCCTAGTAGATCTAAAAGAGAAAATCAAGTCTAACCCGGTCACGCGAACCAGGTTCGACACATTTATCCACCTTTTGCTGAAATCTGTCGAGGTCAACCGTTTCCAATCAGTTCGAATGTTCATTTTGAGCTGGTGCTCAAAATATCGGATCAGATCCCGCTGTGGAAGACGGCCACCCCGCAAGACTTCCTACAGTCGAGTCGTCTAGATCACCATTCGAACTCAAAGTTGGTAGCCGTATTATAAAGGTGTTGACGTGTTCGTTTGTAAGTAGGTACCCACAATAAGAAATTACACGGAAAAGAAAATGTAGGACCTTCTACAGAAGTTAGCAAGAGAAAGCGAAGAAAAAGGACTGAGCATAAACTTCAAGAAAACTGAATGTATGATCAGTAGCAAAAATGAAACCCCCAAAATGTTAATTACATGGCAGAGAAACTAAAATATAACAAGTAAAGAAATTTAAATATCTGGGAAGCATTCTGACAGAGGATGAAATGTGCGATATTGAGATCCAAAGACGTATTGGCATGGTTAAGGACGCATTTTAAAAGCTAACTATACAGAGAGGATGTGCGTTGTAGTCCAGTGGATATCGGCTCGGAACGAGAAACCGGGGAGCCGAGTTCGAATTCCAGCTGAATCCATTGTATTCACTTACGCGCAAATACCCTTGGGAAAGGTATTAATCCGTCTTTTCCTTCCAGTTATGGGTTAAATAGCAGGATAGATTGGGTTGGCAACCAGTCTACCGCAGAAAGCAATGGCAACCTACTGCGGAAAAATCTTCTGCCCGGTCAGTCATGTCTCTTTCAAGACATGATCGCCCAAGCGTGTATCACGTATGGCACTTAACTGATACAGAGAGACAGGACAATCTCATTGGAAACAAAAAATATTGCTGGACTGATATGTGATATCTGTTCTTCTGTATGGAAATGAATGTTAGACAATCACTTCAAGGATGAAGGAAAGGCTCGAGGCATCAGAAATGTGTTTTTACAGAAGAATGCTGAAGCTACATTGGACCTAAGTTATAAGTTATGATAGGCGTTGGAGAGGATCCAAACGAGAAGAAAACTCATACTTAACATCACGAAGACACAGCTCAGGCCCTGGGACACGTAATGAGGTTGGAGGGTCTGGAGAATCTAATACTCACAGGACGGGTAGAGGGAAAGAGAGACAGATGAAAGCAGCACGAGACATACTTGATAAGTTTGAGCAAATGAACGGTGGTACGGGGTTTGGGAGAGATACCCAGAAGATGTGCGTTGTGGTGCAGTGGATATCGACTCGGAACGACAAATCGAGGTGCCGAGTTCGAATACCAGTTGAATTTCTTTGCATTTACTTACGCACAAATACCCTTGGGAAAGGTAATAATCCGTCTCTTTCCTTCCACTTATGGGTTAAATAATAGGACAGATTGGGTTCTATAGCCTTGGCTGGCAACCAGTCTACTGGCGAAAGCAAGGGCAACCTACTGCGGGATAATCTTCTGCTCAGTCAGTCATGTCTCTTTCGAGACATGATCGCCCAAAGCATGTCTCAGGTATGGCACTTAACTGACTGAATGAAGATAACAGCTGGAAACATAAGTAAAGCTTCTACTGAACAAAAGTGGGAGATCAGTTTTCTATTGTTATTAAGTAATAAAATGACCCCCCCCCCCACGAATTACTATTTATTAATACAATCCGTCTCTTCTCCATTCAGCTATAGTTTAAAGAGCAGGATAGAAAATCTTCTGCCCAGTCAGTCATGTCTCTTTCGAGTTAAAGAGTAATATATATATATATATATATATATATATATATATATATATATATAATATTGACTATAGTAACTATAATATCAGTAGTAACAGAACTAACTCTGCCAATACTAGTACTAATTAAGCTATAATTTAAATTGTCTTGAACAACCCACCGAGGACAAACTTGGAGGGAAAAGAGGGGGAAGTCCAAAAAGAAACAAACGAAGAGACATGAAGCATTCGTAAGAAAGAAAAAAAGAAAAACCAAGACGAAAACTCTAACACTAAAGTGCTTAATACCAAAGTAGAGCAAACAAAGACAGAAAATCTAAGCAAGAGCCAACAAACCTTGGAGCCAATTGACCCTGACGAGCCGTAGGGTGAAACCTAGGTAGGTTTGTTGGCTCAGGCTTAGATTTTCTGTATATATATATATATATATATATATATATATATATATATATATATATAAGAGAAAAGTGATTGAGAAACAGGTGAAATTTTTCACTTCCTGGTAGAATTCCTTTTTTTGTAAATAAAAACAAGAAAAAATTAAAATATGCTTTCCAAGGCAAAAGTTATTGAAAATAATTTCAAAATCATTTCAAAATTGTATCCACATATTTCATAACATGGTTATCCTCCATGACACTGGAGCCATAGCCGTTTGGTCCTCCTCCATAACTCGACATAGTTTTTTGGCCCTCACTTACCAAAAGGTTGCCGACTCCCGTATTAGCAAGAAAAGAACTTTCCATTCCCTAGGGATATCCCTATAATGACAAAGCCATGCAGTAAGAACATAAAACAACTGAATTAAGTAGAAATCTACTGACAACATTTTACATCATTAGGTTAATTTAGCAAAACTAATCGATCAGATGCTATGCTTATTAAATACTAGCAGTATAGCCCGGCGTTGCTCGGGTGTAATGAAAGCTTTAAAACTAATCCATGGTCCTAGAGCTCAGACTCTTTGGACGTTGGCACGAAAGACTAAAAAGCAATAGTTGTTTCCAGTTAAAGCGAAACCGTAGACTGAATGAAAAATGAATGGATGTAAGTCAAATTTTGATTTCCTGGTATCGATATCAAATTTTCTGCACTATTTTAAGAACTGCAACCTTAAAACTTCTGAATATCGTTTCTTATGTCTTTGTCTATGAGTGTATCAAATTTGATTAAAATCGGACCACTCCTTCTATAACACGGTTTTTTCGATTATCGATTTTCGATATTTATCGGGGGTAGCTCGACACAAAACCTGGCTAAGAACACTCGCAGACGCTTATAGTACAACTGTGTAAATTTTCAAGAAAATCAGTTCAGCCGTTTCGGAGTCTATAGGTAACGGACACACACACACACACACACACACACACACACACACACAGATACACACACACACAGACAAAGTTCCATTTATAAATAAGTTTAGATAAATGGTTTGATTGCTTCATTAATATTCCACAGCTTATCAACGATCTGCCCGTTATTTAAGAATTTAAAAATATCTTTCGATAGTAATATAATGAGGTTAACAATTATTAAGTGATAAAAGTGTTACTAGTAAACCAATATCTAGGGAAAGAAGAAATGAATTCATACTTTTAACAAGAAAGAGATTGACCCATAACTTTAACAAGAAACAGATTAATTAATACCGTTCAAAAGAAAGAGGTCCATTCATACTTTTTGCAAGAAAGAGGTTGACCCAAACCGTTATCAAGAAAGAGATGAAGTCATACATTTATAGAAAAAGAGATTAAGTCATACCTTCCCAAAAAAGAGGTTGATCCATACCCTTTCCAAAAAAGAAGTTGATCCATACCCTTCCCAAAAAAGAGGTTGATCCATACCTACACCAAAACGTGATTAATTCATACGTTTTCAAAAGAAAGAGGGTTATTCATAGTTTTAAAAAAAAGAGGTTGACCTATACTTTTCTTAAGAAAGAGGTTCATTCATACCTTTAACAAGAAAGAGGTTAACCCATACCTTTACCAAGAAAGAGATTAAGTAATTCCTTTTAAAAGAAAGAAATTCATTCATACTTTTTGCCATAAAGAAATTGGCCCATACGTTTATCAAGAAAAAAAATTAATTCATACGATTATCAAGAAAGAAATTAACTCATATATTTCCGAAGAAAGACATTAATACATATTTTTGCCAAGAAAGAGATTAATTCATACTTTTTCCATGAAAGAGGTTCATTCATACTTTTAGCAAGAAAAAGATTGACTCCTACCTTTACCAAGAAAGAGATTAACTCATACATTTCCCAAGAAAGAGGTTCATTCGTACCTTTAACAAGAAAGAGGTTGATCCATACCCTTACCAAGATAGAGATTAATTTATGCCTTTTAAAAGAAAGAGGTTTATTCATACTTTTTGTCATAAAGACGTTGTCCCATATCTTTATAACGAAAAATATTAATTCATAACTTTACCAAGAAAGAGATTAACTCATACATTTCCCAAGAAAGAGGTTCATTCATACATTTAGCAAGAAAGTGATTGACCTATACTTTTACCAAGAAAGAGATTAATTCATAACTTTCTCAATAAAGAGGTTGATTCATATCTTTAGCAAGAAAGAGGTTCGGCCATACCTTTACCAAAAAGAAATTAAATCATACATTTCCTAAGAAAGAGATTCATTCATATCTTTAACAAGAAAGAGCTTGACACATACGAAGAAAAAGATTAATTTATACCTTTCACAAGAAAGAGGTTGATCCATACCTTGGCCAAGAAAGTGTTTAGTTCATACCTTTTTCAAAAATAGATTTTTTTTATACCTTCACTAAGAAAGAGGTTCATATACATTTATCAAAGAAAGGGTTTATACGTATTTTTACCAAGGAAAGCGCCAACTTATACCTTTAACAAGAAAGGCGTTGACTCGTAGTTTTCCGAAGAAATATGTTGATTCATACTTTTACAATGAAAAAGTTTGATTCATACAATTCTTAAGAAAAAGGTTGATTCATACTTTTGCCAAGAAAGTAGTTGATTCCTTACTTTGCCAAGAAAAAGATTAATTTATAACTTTTCCAAGAAAGAGGTTGATTCATACCTTTAGCAAGAAAGAGGTTGATTCTTACTTTTACATAAAAAGGGGTTGACTCATACGTTTCACAAAGAAGAGTTTAACACATATTTTTTATCAAGAAAACGGTTGCATCATATCTTTAACAAGAAAACGGTTGACTCGTACTTTTCCGTAGAAAGAGGTTGATTCATATCCTGAAAGTAGGCGATTTATGACTTTAACAAGAATTTGTTTGTTTCATGCCTTTATCAAGATAATGGTGGATTCATACCTTTTCTAGGAAAGGGGTCGATACATTTTCCTATAAAGAGGTTGACTCATATCTTTACTAAGAAAGAGATTGACTTTCCCAAGAAATAGGTTGATTCATACCGGGATCAACAAAGCGGTTCTTCTTCTTCTTCTTCTTCTTCTTCTTCTTCTTCTTCTTCTATGTGCCCTGTCCCTTCAGGACGTAGGCGATCATGGTTCTCCACGTCTCCCTATCCCTTGTGGCTCTTAGTATGTTTGCTCCTGTTACTTCTGGCAACCCCCGTCCCGTCATCCACCTGATCAGGCCCTGCAAATATGTTATCCGCTGCCTTCCTCTGTCTCTCTTTCCTTCTATCTGGCCAGTCAGTATCAGGTTCTCCAAGCTCTCCTTCCACATTGCGTCTCCCAGGAACTTCAGTTGTCTCTTCCTGATGCTCAGTATTAATTTCCTTTTTCCTTTTTGTTGCCATTCTTTCCAACACTTAATCGTAAAGCGGTTAATTTACACTTTTACTGAGAAAGAGGTTGATTTATACCTTGTATAATGGTATGAACCCGTATCCGTCTATATCGTGTTGAATACACCGGTTCCCGTCCGATCACCGAAGTTAAGCAACATCAATCCTGTTCAGTACTTAAATGGGTGACCATTTGGGGGATACCAGGTGCTGTAAATGTAAGGACCAAGAATGGTCCACCGGTCCTCCAGGTTTGGGGTTGGGTGCAGGGCTAACGACCCTGCCCCGTAAAAAAACAGTTTCTTTACAGCAACAACAAGTTGCTGCCCTATGCACCATCTGGGTGTGATGGATAAATGATGAAGATGTTAAGAATCGTAAACATTAGCTATCTCAACAGTTTTATCACCATCGTAGTGGTCATCTTCGTTTCCATTTAAAAGCACGTTCTCTTCAAATCCCAACATGCCAACCTTTGATTTATCCTGCAAGGCTTTTAAATAAACCTGTGTTACAGTTCAAGTATGTGCCTGATCAGGTCGACATTTGTTTTTGATCACAGAGTTTTCTTCTGCTATACTGGTTGCCAAGCATGGCTATAGAATTTAATATGCACTACTATTTTATCGAAAGCTAGGGAAAGGGTAACATTTTTTTATACTCGTTTCACCCCAATCAATGCTGGACCACTACGAGTGCTCAGAAGGTAACTGCAGAGAAAAGAAAAATGAGTAAAAATAGGTACAAGAGATGTCGAAGAAAAGAAACGAGAAAGATGGGGGCCAACTTCTTTAGGGCAAAAAGTATGAATGAATCTGTTTCTTTTAAAAGGAATTACTTAATCTCTTTCTTGGTAAAGATATGGGTCAATCTCTTTCTTACAAAAAAGAAGAATGAACCTCTTTCTTTCGAAAGGTATTAATTAATCTGTTTTTTGGTATAGGTATGGGCCAATCTCTTTCTTGTTAAAGGTATAAACCACCTCTTTCTTGGGAAAGGTATGTATTAATTTCTTTCTTGGTAAAGGTATGGGTCAACCTCTTTCTTGTTAAAGGTACGAATGAACCTCTTTCTTGGGAAATGTATGAGTTAATCTCTTTCTTGGTAAAGGTAGGACTCAACCTTTTTCTTACTAAAATCTATGAATGAACCTCTATAATGGGAAAAGCATGAATTAATCTCTTTCTTGGCAAAGTTATGTATTAATCTCTTTCTTGATAAACGTATGAATTAATCTTTTTTCTTGATAAACGTATGGGCCAACTTCTTCATGGCACAAAGTATGAATGAATCTCTTTCTTTTGAAAACGTATGAATTAATCACGTTTTGGTATAGGTTTGGATCAACCTCTTTCTTGTTAAGGGTATGAATCAACCTCTTTTTTGGAAGGTTTGACTTAATCTCTTTCTCTATAAATGTATGAATTAATCTCTTTCTTGATAAAGGTATGGGTCAATCTCTTTCTTGTTAAAGGTATAAATCAACCTCTTTCTTGGGAAAGGTCTGGATTTATTTATTTCTTGATTAAGTTATGGATCAACCTTATTCTTGTTAAAGGTACGAATGAACCTCCTTCTTGGGATATGTAAGAGTTAATCTCTTTAGGAGTCAACCTCTTTCTTGCTAATGGTATGAATAGACCTCTTACACGAGAAAAGTATTAATTAATCTCTTTCTTAGCAAAGGTATGTATTAATCTCCTTCTTGGTAAAGGTATGAATTCACCTTTTTCTTGATAAAGGTATGGGCCAACTTCTTTATGGCAAAAAATATGAATGAACCTCTTTATTTTAAGAGGAATGAATTATTCTATTTCTTGGTAACGGTATGGGTCAACGTCTTCCTTGTTAACGATATGAATGAACCTCTTTCTTGGGAAAGGTATAAATTAATCTCTTTCTTCATAAATGTATGGGTCAACCTCTTATTTGCAAAAATATGACTAAATCTTTTTCTTTTGAAAGGGATGAATTAATCTCTTTCTTGGTAAAGTTATGGTTCAAACTCTTTCTTGTTAAAGGTTATGTATCAACCTCTTTCTTAGGAAAACGTATAAATTGATCTCTTTATTCATAAAGGTATGGGTCAACCTCTTTCTTTGGAAAGGTATGACTTAATCTCTTTCTTGCTAAATGTATGAATTAATCTCTTTCTTGATGATGGTATGAGTCAGCCTCTTTCTTTGGAAAGTTATGACTTAATCTCTTTCTTGGTAAATGTATGACTTCATCTCTTTGAGGCTGTATTTAAACTTTTGGAGATTGTATCTATCAGGGAAGCAAGCAAACAGGAGGAAGTTCCATGGGTGGGAACTGCGAGGAAGAGTAGAAGTGACGGTTACATTTGACTCTTTTGACGGTAAAAGGGTGGGACCTAAATGCCAGTCTAGTAGCACGAGCAAATTCAACACCAGGGAGAGAAGTTCGTCAGAAGAGAAACCGTAAAAAATATTTGTAGAATAGACAGAGGGAATCTACATCTTGCTGGTGAGAAAGTCACTGAAGTTGAACCGCTAAATCGGGACTGGTTACATTGCAGATCCTCCTTTGGATTTTGTTGTGAACCTTGAGATGAATATCAAGAGCAACTGATCAAATATGGCAACAGTGTTCATTGCCCGGATGAATAGTAGATTTATTTCTATATGGAGCTGAATACTGGACAATCTCCTCAAATATCGAGAAGAGACTTGAACCAACAAATATGTGTGCATAAGTGAATGTAATGAACCTGACAGCCCTCTGTTCACATTCTGAGCTGATATTTTCCCGGGAGCTGTTCTGAAAAGCTTGTTTCCCTGGTGACCCAACGATGTGAATTTAAGCATACTACTAGATTGGCATCTAGGTCCCACCATTTATTTACTGAAATAGTTATATGTAACTGCCACTTTTACGCCAACTATTTCTTTTCCCTCACACTTCTCGCCTGTGGCACTCCCTTCCGTTTACTTGCTTCCCTGATCACTACAATCTTTAAAACTTTAAATGCAGTGTCAATTTGCCAGAAGCCGTGAAAATATTTGTAGAAAAGACAGAGGGAAGCTACATCTCGTCGGTGAGAAAGTGACTGGAGTCGAGATGCCAGATCGGGATCGATTATGTTGCAGATCCATGTTTTTTTTTTATTACGAATAGCGGTAGCACCCGATCAGATATGGCAACGATATTCAATAGATAGAGAAACCGTGCATTGATAATTGGGCAACATGAATTTTGACGAGACACAGTGACCCAATCTTCTTAGCTGTAGTTGTAACTCTTGATCCGATGTAGTCGTTCCACTTGAGGTCGGTTGAGAGGGTGAGGCCAAAGAGGCGCAATATGTTACTTTTTGAGAGACTAGCGTCATCGATACTAGTAAGGTAAGAAAATTTCTCTTCTTCTTCTATATGCCCTGTCCCTTCAGGACGTAGGCGATCATAGCTTTCCACGTTTCCCTATCCCTGGTGTCTCTGAGACCGTCTTCTTCTGTTGCACCGTGCAATCCTCGTTCTGTCATCCACCTGATTAGGTCCTTCAAATATGTTATCCGTTGCTTTCCCCTGTCTCTTTTTTCCTCTATCTGGCCTGCTAGTATCAGGTTCTCCAAGCCCTCCTTCCTCACTGCGTGTCCCAGGAACTTCAGCTGTCTCTGCCTGATGCTCAGTATTAATTTCCTTTTCGTTTTCATCATTTCCAAGACCTCATCTTTGCTCACATGCTCGATCCATGATATTCGCAGCATCCTTCTGTAGAAGCACATTTCAGTTGCTTCAAGTTTTTTCTTCATCTTTGATGATATTGTCCAGCATTCACTGCCATATTGAAGAACGGAGAGCACGTAGCAATCCAGTACTCTCTTCCTAGTTTATATCGAAATTTATTGAACTATTAATATCAGTAGCACCCGATCAGATATAGATATGAGGATGGGTTCAAAGGACGTTAAAATGTTCATAGCAATAAATGCCGAAAGAGATTTTGAGCGTGTGTATGTGTGAGCGTTTTTCAGTTAGGAATGTCTTTGAAGTCTCCGCTCAGTTGGTCGATAAGTAGTTCAGGGGACAGCGAAGAAGAAGGTGAGAGGGAAGTGGCGAGGCGAGCATAGTGTGTTCGCTTGACGACGTCAAGGTACGTGCTAATTATGCTCGTACTTTCTCAACTGGCGATGCTTTCTGTGTCGGATTTTTATTTCGTCTTTGTGGGTCTCAGCAAGTTATTTGGGAATTCATGCCCGTATTTAATTCTGGGCTTCCCATTGGATGATAAACAAAATTCGCGAAAAGGAATTTGATATTTATTAATTTTTCGTTTTCTGCCGGGATATGTGCGTGGAGCCGGATGCGTAAAGACCAGTTTTGGTCATTTGCTTTCTGGACCTCCGAGGGCAAACATCCGGTCCCTTGCTTTTCTCAGTATCACCACAAGGTAAGAAAATTTCTCTATGGTGTTTAAAAGAGAGCAGCTTTGTTTTGGAAGCATTAAAATTTATCATCGATTTCTTTTTTTGTAAGAGTAGCAAGTCCGCAGTGGTAGATTTCTTATTGAGATTGGAGAAATTGGTGGTGTCATCTAGATGCTTAACTCTTCTAAAGTTCTTTGTGTGAAAGAACATTTAACGAACTTAACCGAAATTATTGGAGTAGATAGACTAAACTATCGCCCGGTTCACACTCCACCCACGTCTATTGAACAGGTGAAGAGGCCCATCCCTTGTTCCCTGTTTAGGATGTGGTTTCCGGCTTTCTCTTTTCCATTCTTTTTACCCTTACGTAGCCCCCTGCACGTCAGTGGTGTTATCGCCTTGCTTGGGGTGATATGATTTAAAAAATAAAAAAAATTACTATTATAAATCATGAATTTTGGAGTTTCCTCAAATCTGTTTGTTACAACTGGTTTGAAAATTGATGTAGATATTGTTTTCTTATATTAAGTCTCTGTTCTTTTTCGCTATCATTTTAAAATGTCTGCCGCCGGTAAGAGTTTTTTTTTTCTTAAAAAAAACACATTCAAATTTCTCAAATTGGTTTGCAAGATATGATGATTCAATGAGGCTAAATTTTAACTATCTCCACGATACCATGTTTTATTTTGTTTTTTGACGCTTGTACGTATCTACGAGTCGAATCCTCAATTAGCATCTGTCTTGTTTCCCAAGAATTCATTTGTTTTTCCATTGAAATCAATTGCACTTCCGTCAAACACTGTGGACATCAGGTTTTTGTAGCCGAGCGACGATTGGATCGAAGAGAATTTCACGGCATTTCCACGGACGCCATTTTGTTGAGCCGAAGGAACTAACAATAATAAAAGTTAGAAAGAGAGAAAAGGGCGTATCTATAGTTTTCCCGCTTGCCTTTCCATTCGTATATATTTATATACGAATGGAAAGACAAATGGGAAACTACTCTTGTCTTATTAATTTCGTTCGTTGACAGGTACATTTGATACATTCTATCTGAAAATAATTTCGACACTCACACATATATGTGAGTATATATATATATATATATATATATATATTTATATATATATGTGTGTGTGTGTGTGTGTGTGTGTGTGTGTGTGTGTGTGTGTGTGTAAATATTCTCAGATAGTGAGTATCTTTAGAAGAGACAAAATAAATAATGTCCCTGAGAGAGCGAAACGTACGGTTTTTCCTCAAATATATGTATATATATATGCATGCATGTAAATATGCGTTAGAGAGAGAGAGAGAGAGAGAGAGAGAGAGAGAGAGAAAGAGAACTGGTGAAAATATAAACTGATTGATAAAGACAGAGAGAGAGAGAGAGAGAGACTATAACATTTTATGCAAATATAGTACTTCTCATATTTTTAAACCTTTCTTCCTCTACAAAGACAGCGCGAGTGAAAGAGATAGACATAGAAAGAAACACACACACACACACACACACACACACACACACATATATATATATATATATATATATATATATATATATGTATATTGTTTAATTACTTAGTTTCTGGTCATAATAAGAATTAAACCAGTGCACATTTGTATTAAAAAGTGTGCAATACAATTATATTGTAGAAGTTTTGAATATTTTCTATTTGTAAACAAGTTATTACGCGGCCTAGGTTTCTACCATGAGTAGTGTCTTCGGGCGATTAAACGATCTTAACCGAAATTCGAACCCTATTTTTTTATCGCAAAACGATAAAATCAGTTATTGCAAATCGCCTGTGGACACCACTTATAGTAGAAACCTAGTTCGCGTAATAACTTGTTTACAAATATATATATATATATATATATATATATAGAGAGAGAGAGATAGATAGATAGATTGGGAGAAAAAGGACGAAAGAGAGGTAACGATACAGGAAGACGGTGAATAAACTTTACAGACTTTAAATAAAGAGAAAGTATAACGAGCGGAAAAGGAAGTGAGAGAGAGAGATAGAGAGAGATAGAGAGAGAGGGAGAGAAAGAGAGAGAGAGAAATAAGGATATATATAGACAGAGATAAAGAGATAGAGAGAAACAGTGAGTGAACAATGAACAATGAAAGATTATAAAGAACGAGAGAGTAAAAAAAAAAGGATCATTAATACAATGCGAGAATGGAAAATGTACAAAGCAACAGAGGAGGAAAGGAAGGGAAAAAGAGGGAAAAAAGGGATAACGAAAGAAATAAAAAGAGAAAACCAGAAATAAAGAGAGAGGGTTTAAAGAGAGGTAGCGAGAAAAGAGAGAAAAATATTACGAAACTGATGAGCTTGGGGGAAAAAGGAAAAAAAAAAGAAAAGAAAACAGTAAAAAAGAGGTAGAAAGAATGAAGTCTATTAAGGGAGAGAAATTGGAGTAGATAGACTAAAGTATCGCCCGGTTCACACTCCACCCACATCTATTGAACGCGTCAAGAGGCTCATCCCTTGTTCCCTGTTCAGGATGTGGTTTCCAGCTTTTTCTTCTCCATTCTTTTCACTCTTTTATTTATTTATTTTTTTTCCTCAATTGGAGTAGATAGACTAAACTATCGCCCGGTTCACACTCCACCCACCTCTATTGAACAGGTGAAGAGGCTCATCGCTTATTCCTTGTTTAGGATGTGGTTTCCGGCTTTCTCTTTTCCAATCTTTTCACTCTTTTCTTTTTTTCTCTCAATTGGAGTAGATAGACTAAACTATCGCCCGGTTCGCACTCCACCCACGTCTATTGAACAGGTGAAGAGGCTCATCCCTTGTTCCTTGTTTAGGATGTGGTTTCCGGCTTTCTCTTTTCCAATCTTTTCACTCCTTTTTCTTTTTTTTTTTTCAATTGGAGTAGATAGACTAAACTATCGCCCGGTTCACACTCCACCCACGTCTATTGAACAGGTGAAGAGGCTCATCCCTTGTTCCTTGTTTAGGATGTGGTTTTCGGCTTTCTCTTTTCCAATCTTTTCACTGTTACGTAGCCCCCTGCGCTTCAGTGGCGTTACCGCCTTGCTCGGGGTGATAGGATTAAAAAAAAAATAGTAACGGAAAGGCAGTGAAATAGGGAAAGAGAGATTGGGTATAAACAGCGTCTGAAGAAAAGTAAAGAGTTTAAAGAAAGAGAAGACAAAGAAAGAGAGAGGTATAATAATGTAGAAAGTGCATAGAAAGAGAAGATTGAACCGGAAGTGAATAGAAATGTAAAAAGATATGGAGGAAAAAACAAAAACAAAAACAGAAAAAAATTCACAAACATAGCGACTATCACGTTGAGAGGTAGTAAGTCAAAAGTCAAAAAGGTCAATGTTCGTTTTAATTCCCTTCGCTTTTCCCCTTCAAATTTATCCAAAATAGCATTATTTCTGTGCAAATGTATATGCTGAACTCAAATCAACAATTAGTTATTGAAGAAACTTACCTTTTTTTTGTCTCAATGTCCACAAAAAAACGAACTATATCTTGCACTTTTTCTCTCCTGTAACTCTCACAAAGTCATGTAATTAACTGCAGAATGACATACTGCGCATGTAAACAAATTTTCGCAGAATTTTTGGCGATTTTTCTTCATTTACTGATACTTCCGGCGATGCACTTCCGGGAATGAAAGCAATGCGCAATTGTATTTCTACGCTATGCGAGATATAGTTCGTTTTTTTTTTTATGAACTTTCAAAGCAAAAAAGGTAAATTTCTTCAATAACTAATTGTTGATTTGAGTTCAGCTTATACATTTGCACAGAAATAATGCTATTTTAGATACATTTGAAGGGGGGAAAAGCGAAGGGAATTAAAACCGTCAAAAATATGAGTGAGAGAAAGAGAGAGAGAGAGTGAGAGTAAATTTACTATTTGTTGATATCTTCTATCTTCTGCTAGCGAAATGATTGTGTTCTGATTTCAATGTTCGGGGAAGGAAAAAAAGTTCAAGGCCCGCTAAGTAAATAAAAACGCACGTTTCTTAATTAAAAATCACGATGAAGATATCTGAACAGGATTGCAAAAGATTGCACAGAAAAAGAAAGAAGAAAATACAGGCAAAAATACGTGAGAAAAGAAACAGAAGTATTTCTTTCTCGACAAATAATCAATATGGTAGCCAACCATTTTAAAAGACGAATATGAAAAGACATTGGAAAAAAAAAATTGTCGTCTGATTTTAAGCAGTCATTTCAAATTCATTCGTTAGAGATAGAAACATGCAATATACGTATACTCGTATTGTCTGTATGCATTCCTGGAATGAGGCGTTACCATTATTTACATCTGGTCGCATAGTAATTGAGAGTTCAATCCCTGAGCCGGCTGATATAGCTTCAGAATAATTCGGTTGTTTGGTTTATTTTGTTTTATGGCATATCAACTTCAATGGGTTATTTCATGCAAAAATAAATGTGAGGATAGATTCGTATGAACAGAATTTGTTTTAATAATTTTCTCAAATATATTACTGGTATTATTTACCCAAAATGTATTGCTGGTAATATTTTTTCCAATATTTATTACAAGTAATATATTTTATCCGAAATTATTGTTGGTAATAATTTTTTTCAAAATTTTATGACTGGTAACATATATTCTCTAAAATGTAATGCTGGTAATATTTTTTCCAATATTTATTCAGTCAGTTAAGTGCCATACGTTATACACGCTTGGGCGATCATGTCTCGAAAGAGACATGACTGGGCAGAAGATTATCCCGCAGTAGGTTGCCATTGGTTTCTGCGGTAGACTGGTTGCCGACCAAGGCTATAGAACCCAATCTGTCCTGCTATTTAACCCATAACCGGAAGGAAGAGACGGACTAATACCTTTCCCAAGGGTATTTGCGCGTAAGTGAATACAATGGATTTAACTAGAATTTGAACTCGGCTCCCCGGCTTCTCGTTCCGAGCCGATATCCACGGTACCACAACGCACATACCAATATTTATTACTAGTAATATATTTTATCCGAAATTATTGTTGGTAATAATTTTTTCAAAAATTTATTACCGGTCATATATATTTTTTCAAATTGTATTACTGGCAATATAATTTTTCCAAAATGCAATACTAGTAATATATTTTTTCAAAAGTATATTGTTGGTGATATATATATATATATATATATATATATATAGATAGATAGATAGATAGATAGATAGATAGATAGATAGATATATTAATCATGTCACCCTGAGCAAGGCGGTAACGCTACTGAAGCGCAGGGGGCTACGTAAGAGTGAAAAGATTGGAAAAGAGATAGCCGGAAACCACATACTAAGCAGGGAACAAGGATGAGACTCTTCACCTGTTGAATAGACGTGGGTTGAGTGTGAAACGGGCAATAGTTTAGTCTATCTACTCCAATTGAGGAAAAAAATTAATAAATGAATAAAAGAGTGAAAAGAATGAAGAAGAGAACGCCGGAAACCACATCCTAAGCAGGGAACAAGGGATGAGCCTCTTCACCTGTTCAAAAGACGTGGCTGGAGTGTGAAACCGGGCGATATTTTAGTCTATCTACTCCAATTGAGGGTGTTTGGTCCCTAATTTGGTTAGAATCATAATAACGCGAGGAGATTAACCCAAAAGCTAATTATATGAACTGCGTATTCTTTGTTAAGAATTTTCTTTCGTTTACCTAAGAGTTGAATAGAGATGAAGGGTCGACCCTAGAAAATTTGACCTTTCTATCAACTACCAAAAGGATAAGGTTCAGAATGTAGTTAATTAATTTTTTATTTTTTTTGCATATCTTCATTCTGATGATGACTGATGGAACGTTTGAAACAACTGTGATCATGTTTTCTTTCCAATTTCCTTATAATCAAAATGGAAAATATTTACAATAAAAATGATATGAACGCCAAACTTATTTGAAGTGTTTAACAATTAATTTTTAATATATACTTTGTTTTATACGTCCACACGCACATACCAAGGCTCTCTCTCTCTTTCACACACACACATACGCACACACACATATATATATATAAAAACTTATTTATAAATGGAACATTGCCTGTGTGTGTGTGTCTGTGTGTGTGTGGGGGTCCGTTACCTATAGACGCCGAAACGGCTGAACCAATTTTCTTGATAATTTACACAGTTGTACTATAAGCGTCTGCGAGTGTTCATAGCTAGGTACCCCCGATAAATATCGAAAATCGATAATCGAAAAAATCGGATTATAGATTTTAATCAAATTTGATACACTCATAGACAAAGTCATAAAAAACGATATTCAGAAGTTTCAAAGTTGCAGTTCTTACAATCATGCAGAAAATCGATAATATATATATATATATATATATATATATATATATATATATATATAAAGCAAGATGTTTGTGTGTGTGTCTGTTTATCTGCCTGTATGTCTGTATTTTTTTCGGCCCTTTTATTTTAGTTTTTGCTTAAGGTTTGGCTCTAATCGGTATAATTGTAATTCTTAGTCTCAGACATGATACCATTTACTCAGAGGACTTATTTAGCCTTCAAAATTCAGTTTAAGATGAAAAAAACTTATGATATCGATACCAAGAAATCAAAATTTGACTTACATCCATTCATTTTTCTTTTAGTCTACGGTTTCGCTTTAACTGGAAACAACTATTGTTTTTTAGTCTTTCGTGCCAACGTCCAAAGAGTCTGAGCTTCAGGACCATGGATTAGTTTTAAAGCTTTCATTACACCCGAGCAACGCCGGATTATACTGCTACATATATAATTAAATTTGTTTTTTAATTACAATAATATATTATACATTACGATAGTGTGCTTGAAGTGTGCTTGATAGTCTTTCTGCATAACACCAATGATCCCTTTCTTGACCGAATAGTCACTTGTGATGACAAGTGGATTCTTTATGATAACCGCAAACGATTATGATCATGATGGGTCTCAAAGTAGGACAGTGTTGTTGGCGTCAGATCTGTTGTTGAGGACCTTTTACACAAGCAGAATGAACAGACTTCTTTGAATAGTCGGCTGTCAATTGACTAGTAACGAAACAATGCAGTTATTAATAAGAGGACTTGAAATTACTGCATGCAACATTTCATAGATCTATCTGGCTTTATCACGTTGAATTCACTGGTTCTCGCTCGATCACTGAAGTTAAGCAACGTTGAGCCTGGTCAGTACTTAGATGGGTGACCGCTTGGAAATATCAAGTGCTGTAAACGTTTAATGACAGATGTGCGTGCTTACGGCCATATCATGTTGAATACACCGGTTCTCGCTCGATCACTGATGTTAAGCAACGTTGATCCTGGTCAGTACTTAGATGGGTGACCGCTTGAGAATATCAAGTGCTGTAAACGTTTAATGACGGATGTGTGTGCTTACAGCCATATCATGTTGAATACACCGGTTCTCGTTCGATCACTGATGTTAAGCAACGTTGATCCTGGTCAGTACTTAGATGGGTGACCGCTTGGGAATATCAAGTGCTGTAAACGTTTAATGACGGATGTGCGTGCTTACGGCCATATCATGTTGAATACACCGGTTCTCGCTCGATGACTGAAGTTAAGCAACGTTGAGCCTGGTCAGTAGTTAGATGGGTGACCGCTTGGGAATACCAAGTGCTGTAAGCGTTTAGTGACGGATGTGCGTTGTGGTGCAGTGGATATCGGCTCGGAAAGAGAAATCGGTGAGCCGAGTTCGAATTCCAGTTGAATACCCTGCATTCACTTAAGCACTGGTACCCTTGTGAAAGGTATTAATCAGTCCTTTCCCTCCAGTTATGGGTTAAATAACAAGGGTAGGATTTGGGGACCCTGCCCTTAAAAACAAATGCCAATGAATCTTGATACTCGAAAAGAAAAATGTATTACTAGACACAAAACTTATATAAAAAAACAATGAATTGTTAAAAGAAAAAAGTATTACCAGTAATAAATAAATAAAATTTAGTTGGCAGTAAATGACCCGCCGAGGTGTTGATATGCCACAATAAAACCAACGAAAAATAACAGCTCTATCATCTCTCGTTCATAGTCAGCCTATAGTCTTTTCAACCTTCCCTCGTAAGTACTTAAGGATAGTTTATTTGTTTTTTTATTTATTTAAGTATGCTGAAACAAAGGATGTGCGTTGTAGTGCAGTGAATATTGGCTCGGACCGAGAAATCTGGGTGCCGAGTTCGAATTCCAGTTGAATTCATTGCATTCACTTACGCGCAAATACCCTTGGGAAAGGTATTAATCCGGCTCTTCCTTCCATTTATGGGTTAAATAACAGGACAGATTGGGTTCTATAGCCTTGGCACGCAACCAGTCTACCTCAGAAAGTAATGGCAACCTACTGCGGGATAATCTTCTGCCCAGTCAGTCATGTCTCTTTTGAGATACGATCGCCCAAAGCGTGTATCACGTATGGTACTTAACTGACTGACTGAATATAATAGTTGGAATAATGATTAAGGCTTCTAGTGGTCATAAAGTGGGGGATCAGTTTACTTCATAACAATAGGAAACCGACCACCCACTAATTACTACATCATAATATAATACATTTCTTTCCCCTCTAGCTATGCGTCAATTAACAGGACAGATTGGGTTCTATAGCCTTGTTCGGAACCAGTCTACCGCAGAAAGCAATGGCAACCTACTGCGGGATAATCTTCTGCCCAGTCAGTCATGTCTCTTTTGAGACATGATCGCCCAAGCGTGTTTCACGTATGGCACTTAACTGACTGATGCTGAAACGGCTGGGTTTTCTTAAGGTAAAGTGACAGGGAAACAAGTATCTGGAAAAGCTATTTCAACAGCAAAATAATGAGACCTAGTAAAGTGCTTAGATTCACGCGTCCGAGTTACAACAGAGAAAAATTCTTTGAATAATTGCCATTAAGATTAAGATTAAGAAGATCGGAAATCCCTATATCTGTGATGGGAGAATGACTAATGTCAAGATGCCAAATCCAGGCCGATAAACTTACTCCTGATTTTAGATTTTACCCAGAATGTCGAAATAATAACCCCAACTCTCCTGGAGCTTAGCATCAACCATTCTGATGGAAGGAGGAAAATATGGTTCCTTAAGATAATTAAAGGGCCTCAGTTTCAGTTTTGGAGTCGTTAATTCGTCAGTAGCGAACATAAAGACGTAAAAAAGCATATCAGATCGCGTGCGGACATGTTTGTTACCCCCATTTACATCCGAATTTTCTTTTTTTTAGCAGCGGAACAGCTTGACATGTTTAGATATGGAGTCTCTGTATAATTGCAGAGAGGCCCGTATCTAGATATGCCAAGATACCAGGTGTTTATAAAATGTCCCATGCTCATGAAAAATGACAGAAAATTAGCACTTGGCAAGACACAGTGTCTTGTGACGTCGGTTCCGTTGGCATTTTTATTTCTAAAGTTGCAATCGTTTCCGGGGAAGTGTTATTTTTGTTCCTTTTCCCGATCTTTTTTTTTTTTTTTTTTTAATCATATCACCCCACGCAAGGCGGTAACGCCACTGATGTGCAGGGGGCTACATAAGAGTGAGAAGATTAGAAAAGAGAAAACCGGAAACCACATCCCTTGCTGTGTATTAGTCCCGTAGTTGCTGCGAGAGCAATCGGTGATGTTTTACCCCTAGACGCAACACACCCTTGCCGTACATTACAACAAATCCAAAGCTCTTTCTTTCCTCAGACATTGATTAAGGGTCATTTGCGAGATCAGCTGCGAAGTTTCTTTGATCCAACCCATCGAACATACCGTTAAGACATGAGTAATTAGGAGTGTCTTCGGTATAAATACCTCGTTGGTAAATAATGACACCGAAAGTGTCGTTGATAAAGATAAAAAGTAGTTTCAACAGTAGGGCGTACGAGCGGCTATTCAATACGATTTTTGTTACACCATTTGTTAAGAAATATAAGGAAAACATTCCCCCGGAGTTAACGGTAACCATGAT
This sequence comes from Ascarosepion bandense, assembly GCA_037127315.1. Taxonomy (NCBI): domain Eukaryota; kingdom Metazoa; phylum Mollusca; class Cephalopoda; order Sepiida; family Sepiidae; genus Ascarosepion; species Ascarosepion bandense. Next base: position 2,047,501 of record JBBBDQ010000463.1, read on the forward strand.
CCAATCAGTTGTTACAAGAGTGTAGCGGTTATTTGTTTTCGTTTTTTGTTTTTTTCGCTATAATGACTAATCAATATATTTTCGGAATTCAAAAGGGAATATTAATTATTTTATCAGTAATTTATTTTGATTAATATCTGTTCCGTGAAACTTTGAAGTAACTTCTCTATCAAAAGAAAGTTATTTTTTGGAAGCGTTTGCTAATTAAGCTTTCGACAGAAATCGTCTGCTTGACAGAAAAGCCAATGGGATTATTTCAGTACATGATCTCTTAATAAATTTGGCTGCATAAAAGAGAGATGCCTACTCGATTCTATTTTTTAATTATTGTTTTATTCTGACGCTTGCATATTATTTTGTAAAGCTAAATTTATTTGGCTAATATTTAATAATGTTTGCTTTGTTTTCGCCTTTTCATTTGGTGACAATGCACTTGTCGCTTTGTGAGGATTCAGACCGTCCTATCAGGACGGATTTGAAACAATGGTCCATACTATTTCCGGTGAATGGTCAGTGAACAAATTTTCTGTCGGGTTATTTCAGTGTGAATATGTTTTTTACGTTACATAAACGATGAATAAAAACAATTTCTCATAAATGAGAAATGTCTTCAATCGTGTTAATTCAGTTTTAGAACATATTCATTTCAATTTGATCATTAACTATCAAGGGGTGGTTCGACGCTGGCCACAACCACCCGATTAAATAACTTTTTCCGGGTATAGTTTACTGTCACCCATGACGTTTCTTTTTGACGTTATTCCTTTTTACTAGTATGTGTTTCAGCAGATAAACATCAGCCTTCATTATTATTCAATAGGTTAAGTGCCATACGTGATACACGCTTGGACAATCATGTCTCGAAAGAGACATGACTGACTGGGCAGAAGATTTTCTATCCTGTTCTTTAAACTATAGCTGAAGGAAGAAGAGAAGGATTGTATTAATAACTAGTAATTAGTGGGGGATCAGTTTATTACTTAATAACAATATAAAATTAATCCCCAACTTTATGCCCAGTAGAAGCTTTACTTATGTTTCCAACTATTATCTTCATTCAGTCAGTTAAGTGCCATGCGTGATACACGCTTTGGGCGATCATGTCTCGAAAGAGATTATCCCGCAGTAGGTTGTCATTACTTTCTGCGGTCGACTGGTTGCCAGTTAAGGTTATAGAACCCAATCTGTCATGTTATTTAACCCATAACTGGAGGGAAGAGTCGGATTAATACCTTTCCCAAGGGTATTTGTGCATAAATTAATGCAAGTTCAACTGGAATCATGATTATTTTATCATTATTATTACGTTTCATTAAAACTTTTCATTTCAAGGTGAACTAATTTACTCATAACTATTTTATTGCGATGTTTCAGGTGATATTTAGGTAAATGTTCTTTTTTATTCCTTTCGCTTTTCCCCTACAAATTTATCCGGCTTACCGGTTTTCGTTCGTTCACCGAAGTTAAGCAACGTTGAGCCTGGTCAGTACTTAGATGGGTGACCGCTTGGGAATATCAGGTGCTGTAAGCATATAGTGACGGATGTGCGTCGTGGTGCAGTGGATATCGGCTCGGAAAGAGAACTCGGTGAGCCGAGTTCGAATTCCAGTTGAATACCCTGCATTCACTTAAGCACTGGTACCCTTGGGAAAGGCATTAATCCGTCCTTTCCCTCCAGTTATGGGTAAAATAACAAGTGTAGGACTTGGGGACCCTGCTCTTAAAAAAACAAATCCCAATGAATCTTGATACTTGAAAAAGAAATATGTATTACTAGACACAAAACTTATATAAACAACAATAAATTTTTTAAAGAAAAAGGTATTATCAGCAATAAATAGATAATGTTTAGTTGGCAATGAATGACCCACCGAGGTGTTGATATGCCATAAAAACAAAACAACCAAACAACCAAATCAAATTTATCCAAAATTATATGTGCAAATGTATATGCTGAACTCAAATCAAGTGTTAGCTATGGAAGAAATTTTTTTTTATCTAAATGTCCAAAAAAAAACGAACTATATCTCGCACTTTTTCTCTCCCGTAACTCTCACGAAGTCATGTAATTAACTGCAGAATTACATACTGCGCATGTAAACAAATTTTCGCAGAATTTTTGGCGATTTTTCTTCATTTACTGATACTTCCGGCGATGTACTTCCGGTAATGAAAGTGATGCGCTATTGTATTTCTGCGCTTATTACTTTCATAACAGGAAGTACATTGCCGGAAGTTTCGGTAAAGAAAGAAATTTGACCAATATTCGACAGAAAATTGCTGCCTACGTAGAACGTCATTCTGCAGTGAATTGCATGACTTCGTGAGAGTTACGGGAGAGAAAAAGTGCGAGATATAGTTCGTTTTTTTTATGGACTTTTCGAAGCACAAAAGGTAAATTTCTTCAATAACTAATTGTTGATTTGAGTTCAGCATATACATTTGCACAGAAATAATGCTATTTTGGATAAATTTGAAGGGGGGGGGGAAATGAAGGGAATTAAAACGAACATTTACCGATATTCTATCCGCCTGCTTCATTTTCTTAGATTTTATAAGAAACTCATTAAATGAGTTATTCGGAAAAATATAATTTTGTGGAATAAATTAATACTTTGCGGCCGATTTATTCTTCAGCCCTCCTTATCGTCTTATGTGATGAAATCAATATATGAGTAGTTCGGAAAAAAATTATCTTTGTTGTTTTGTTATTCTGTTTCGGTCGATGAATTCTTCGTCCTTCCCAGTTTAGCTTACGGTCTAATCACGTTCAATCACCGGTTCCCGTACAAACAATGAAGTTAAGTGTTATGTCGCCAAGTGTAAATGAATAACTCAACAACAGAATCAGAATATAAGTTGTATTCAGCGGAAAGACGGTTAGTATGTACAGAAGTGATTAGTAATATTTATAATAGAAAGATACAAGAGTCCAATCCATCGTAAGACGTGTGTATACGTGATTACTTCCGGTACGCCACCGGAAGTGTGACTAACTCTTCACTGACTCGCACTGACTCTTCAGTAACTCATTAGAGACTCTCAAGTGACTCTCTACGACTCCTTTAATCCATGGATTTGACGTTCTCACGTCATCTGCTGAGAAAGCTGAGTGCTTTGCCCGCAGATTCTCATCCAACTCCACACTCGACTCGTCCGGAGTGCACCCACCCGACTTCCCTATTAGAACTGAGGCCAAACTGCATGACGTGTATATTACCCCGACAATAGTATCCAGAGTAATTTCAAAACTCGACCCCCATAAGGCGTGTGGAGACGATGGAATCCCGGTGATAGTCCTTAAGAGGTGTGCCCCTGAACTTTCCCCTGTCCTCTCTAAACTGTTTAACTACTGCCTTTCTGCTTCCTGCTTTCCTGCATGCTGGAAATTCTCCTCAGTCGTTCCTGTCTTTAAGAATTGTGGTGAACCCTCGGACCCATCCAACTATCGCCCTATCAGTCTCCTACCAATATTCGGGAAAGTGTTCGAGGCTATAATAAATGCTGAAATAGTTCATCATCTCACCGCCCACAAGCTGTTCTCCGACAGGCAATATGGATTCCGATTTGACAGGTCCACAGCCGACCTGCTAACTACTGTAACGGAGTACATGCTACAGGCCCTTGATGAGTCTGACGAGGCTCGCGCGGTTGCTCTGGATATCTCCAAGGCTTTCGACAGGGTTTGGCACCCTGGCCTCCTATGCAAACTACGCGGTTATGGTATTACCGGTCGCCTGCTTGACCTAATCCAATCTTTCTTAAATAACCGCAAAATGAAGGTCGTTCTGAATGGGCGTGCCTCTTCGTCCTACAGCACGAATGCTGGTGTCCCACAAGGCTCTATCCTGGGCCCAACGCTCTTCCTTATTTTCATCAACGACCTCCCAGATGAGATCAGGTCCCAAGTAGGCATCTACGCAGATGACACTACAATATACTCCCGCTCCAGTAAGAAACCTGTCGTGGCGGACAGACATAATCTCGCTGCTGACCTTGAGCGGGATCTACACTCTGTGGTGAACTGGGGCAAGAAGTGGCTTGTCAACTTTAATTCCTCTAAGACCAAGCTGTTGTCTGTCAACCATTACAGGCAACCTCTTCTGCCTCCCATAAGCATGGACCAGATGATTCTCCCGGAGAGTAATACACTACGCCTCCTCGGACTTACCCTGTCCTCAGACCTCAAATGGAAGCACTATATTGAATCCATAGCAAAATCTACTGCTAAGAAGATTGGGTCACTATGTCGATCCAGGATGTTTTTTCCACCTGAATCCATCCTGCATATATACAAGTCAACCATCCGTCCGTGCATGGAGTACTGCTGCCATTTATGGTCAGGTGCCCCTGCCGTTCTCCTCAGTGTTCTTGACAAGCTCCAAAGGAGAGTCTGTAATGTGATAGGTACTGATCTGGCGACTCGTCTGCAGCCACTTTCCCATCGTCGAAATGTGGCCTCCCTCTGTCTCTTCTATAAATACTTTCATGGCTTCTGCTCGGATGAGCTTAAGTCACTGATGCCTCCTCAACAGGTGTTTACCCGTTCAACCAGACTGGCAACTGGGTCCCACCCATTCACAGTCAGGTTAGCCAAACGCAGACGACAATTCTACTCCTGCAGCTTCCTCTCTCGCACTTCCCGCCTGTGGAACTCACTCCCGTATTCTTGCTTTCCTGACGGCTACGACCTCCAGAAATTTAAAAGCAAAGTTAATACTCACCTACTAACCACTGGCCTCTAGCTCTCTCTCCCCTCCCCTGTATAAGCTTCCCTTTCTCTCCGCCCATGTACCTGTCATTGCACCTGCTTTCTCAGTTTTCTATTGTTCCTTTCTAACTAGCTTGTACTCCTCACTCTTTTCTAATTAATCTTTCTACACTTATGTAACCCCCTGCACATCAGTGGCGTTTCTGCCTTGCTCGGGGTGAAATGATTAAAAAAAAAAAAAAAAAAAAAAAAAAAAAATTATTTAGTCGTCCCTCCCAGTAAGGGCAACATATGACACATGGTCATTTTATATCTGGGATTTCCGGGCTATATGGCCCGGCCAAAAAATGTCTGTCTATTTTTGCCCAGTCGTGGTTCTACCCTTCGGCGGAACCACGACTGGGTTATTGCTCTCTGCTCGGAAGCAGAGAGCGCCCTCTACCCGAAGGCAGAGTGCTGACAGTGCCGTAGAGTCGTCAGTCTAGTGACTCCGTACGACATTATTTAGCTGTCCCTCCCAGTAAGGGCAACATATGACACATGGTCAGTTTATATCTGTGCTTTCAGGGATATATGGCCCAGCCAAAAAATGTCTGTCTATTATTCCCCAGTCGTGCCTCTACCCTTCGGCGGAACCACGACTGGGTTATTGCTCTCTGCTCGGAAGCAGAGAGCGCCCTCTACCCGAAGGCAGAGGGCTGACAGTGTCGTAGAGTCGTCAGTCTAGTGACTCTGTACGACTGTATTTACTAGCCTTCCCACGTAGGCTGGATGTGACACATGGTCATTTTATAGTGGGTATTCCCGGCCATATAGCCGGGCCAAAAAATGTCTGTCTATTTTTGCCCAGTCCTGATTCTACCCTTCGGCGGAACCACGACTGGGTTATTGCTCCCTGCTCGGAAGCAGAGAGCGCCCTCTACCCGAAGGCAGAGATCTGACAGTGTCGTACAGTCGTCAGTCTAAGTGACTCCGTACGACTATATTCACTAGCCTTCCCACGCAAGGCTGGATGTGACACATGGTCATTTTAATGTGGGTATTCCCGGCCATATAGCCGGGCCAAAAATGTGTCTGTCTATTTTTACCGAGTCGTGGTTCTACCCTCCGGCGGAACCACGACTGGGTTTGTGCTCTCTGCTCGGAAGCAGAGAGCGCCCTCTACCGAAGGCAGAGTGCTGACAGTGTCAACAGTAGCAGAGGCAAGTCTACTACTCAGTGACTCCGTACGACTCCCCTGTAGAGAATCCACCATTGCTATATATAGCAATGGGAACAGTCCATTTGTAGTCAAATAGGAGCGGCGCCCTAACATTAAGCAACGTCAAGACCATCAGTAACTTGAAGGGTGACAACTTGGGAATACCAGGCCCTGTAAGCTTTAATGTGTGAGTGGTGTAATGGGTGATGTCGTCAATCTTGTAAATTGAGTTTTAGACCAGATTAATTTCAACTCACAAAAGGTGATCTCATATTAACGGTCAAACTTGAATTTTATCTTTGTGTGTGTGTGTGTGTGTGTTGGGATGGGGGTGATTTTAAAAAAAAACACGTTGCAATATCTGAACCTCTATGGAGAAAGATACCTTATTCAATGTTAATTGCTTCTCAACAGGCTCCTGAATTTGTTGTTTTTCTTTATACTGTGTGTCCTCTATGAAACTTTGGATTTTCGACTAAAATTTGTCTAATGTTAATGTTATTTTGTCTGTTCATGACATTCAAAATTCCAGAAAACGATTCCAAACTTGAATTATTATTTTTTTTAAAAATCCTTTCACCCCAAGCAAGGCGGCACCACTACTGATGCGCAGGGGGCTACATAAGAGAGTATAAGAAGTTTAGGCAGGGGGAGAGTGAAGAGAAATACAAACCAGTTACAGGCGGTGTCAGAGAAAGGGCAAGAGATGTATGTGAACACAGGTATGAAGACGGTTGCGAAGATAGATAGAAAGGAAAAGAACAAGACATACGGGGTGATGTAGAAATGACTGGAGGCAAGTGGATAAGAGATGGGAATTGACATTGCATTTAAATTCTTGGAGGTTGTAGCCGTCAGGAATAGAAGTATACGGAAGGGAGTTCCACAGGTGGGAAGTGCGAGAAAAGAAGCTAACAGAGTATAATTCTCGTCTGCATTTGGTTGATCTAACTGTAAATGGGTGGGGCCTTGCCAGTCTAGTTGCACGAGTAAATACTTGTGTAGAGGGCACCGGTGACTTAAATTCGTCGAAGCAGAAGCATAAAGCCGTTGCGTAAATACACACAGAGAACAATCATTGAAAACGAATAGAATATCATTTTATTCGAAAGTACACGGAATAAAAAAAAAACAAGTTAATATGAATTTTATAAAAAAAATTGAGAAATCCAAAAAACTTATTTGGAAATTTAAAAGTTTTTTAAAAATGAGACAGATCTTTTTTAGATTATTTAACAAAACATGTTCGATATCTGTTATGGTGCCTTCCGGAAACTTTGAAGTCGGCATGACTCTGTTCAGTTAAGTTACAATACAGCGTTGATTCTATTAGCGTTGTATCTCTATCTCAATATCGAGCACTTTAAGGCAAAACCTACTTGCCAAAATGCCTTTCTATCAGTAAACCATGGAAAAAAAACAGCGATCTTGGTACTAAGCATCATCACAACTCAGTACTATATATATATTTTTTATAGGATGCAAATCCTATATAATCTAACAATTAATTCAAACGCAAAAAGTAAGTTTGCACACCCACAAAATCGGATCAAAACGACTGAAAGCATTTTGAAGTCAATGTTAAAAGTAAGATTTTGGATTTTGATTGGATAGGAAATCGCAAATCGATCTATAACCGCTATCAAATTTTCTTAGCACCTAAACAATAGGTATGCCTTTTGATCCAACCTTCTTCTTCTTCTATGTGCCCTGTCCCTTCAGGACGTAGGCGATCATGGATCTCCACGTCTCCCTATCCCTTGTGGCTCTTAGTATGTTTGCTCCTGTTGCTCCTGGCAACCCCCGTTCCGTTATCCACCTGATCAGACCCTGCAAATATGTCATCCGCTGCCTTCCTCTGTCTCTCCTTCCTTCTATCTGACCAGTCAGTATCAGGTTCTCCAGGCTCTCCTTCCTCATTGCATGTCCCAGGAACTTCAGTTGTCTCTTCCTGATGCTCAGCATCAATTTCCTTTTTGTTGCCATTCTTTCTAACACTTCGTCGTTGCTTGTATGCTCAGTCCACGATATCTGTAGCATCCTTCTGTAGAACCACATTTCGGCCGCTTCCAGTTTTTTCCTCATTTTCGATGATATTGTCCAGCATTCACAGCCGTACTGAAGAACTGACATCACGTAGCAGTGTAGCACTCTTTTCTTCGTTTCTATTGAGATCTTCCTGTGTGTTAGTATTTTGCTCATCTTCTGGAACGCGTCCTTTGCCACGCCAATTCGCCTTCGGATCTCCGTGTCGCACTTTCCATCTCCTGTTAGAACACTTCCTAGTTACTTAAATTCTTGGACTTGTCTGATTCTGTTATCCCCCACCTGTATTTGGCATTTTGGGTTGTATCTTTTGCTGATGACCATATCCAACCACATGACTAAAATTCACTATTTAATCATGTCTTGACCGGTCAAGTCAGTCCGAGATTGGAGTGATAATCTGAAGGACCTCGTCGCAATGTGACTAAAGAAGATTTAGTTTGCCGACCCGGACGTAAGGTCGCGTCACGAATTCGTTTTTATTCTCCTTTCAATTTTCCTTTCTTCGTCGTCTTCCACACACCAACAAAACAACAAGAAATTACTTCAACTGACTCCGATAAGTACAATCTCCTTTATTGCTTGAGTTTCCGTTTCACTCTTTAGCCGGCCATAAAAGATCTTATTAGTAACCTTTTAATTTTTCTACATTCTGCTACTATCGACTATGAACTTTAAATTTCTGTGGAACATTTAACTACTTACATTTCTCTTTTAACATTTAACTACATGCATTTTCTCTATTTTTTATTTGCCTTTTTACAATTTTGTTATACTGATAATAAAATTTTACTTCAATGTAAAAAAAAAAAACATTTATTCTTTCAACCATTCTTTCAACTTTCTGATATTTTAAATTATGGGTACTTTGGTTGTGTTTGGCACAAGCTTAAGTTGACAAACTTCACCGAGGCTCTTTATATATATATATATATATATATATTATGTCCCTCTAGCCATGTAAATTACTTGTTCATGGCTGGGTATTTCATACGTTTTTGTTTTCATGTTTTAATCCCAAGCAAGTTTGGAACTCCACTAGTGCGCAGTGGGTTACAATTAGAGAAAATACAGGGTATATGAGGAAAATATAAGGGTATATAGGGTATATAGAAGAAAATATAAAAATAACCGGGATTCCAGAAGATAAAAGAGTGCAACTGACGCTTCATTTAATTTGTGGGATTGCGAGAAAAGCAACTATTCGTGTAGATGAGGAGTTGCATTCAATTATTTCAGCGGTAAAAGGTTCGTATCTAGTTGCTAATCTAGTAGCACATTATAATTAATGTTAGTGGAGAACCAGACAAAAAAGCTCATTTAAATGGAGTAGATAGACTAAACTATCGCCCGGTTCACACTCCACCCACGTCTATTGAACAGGTAAAGAGTCTCATCCCTTGTTCCCTGTTTAGGATACGGTTTCCGGCTTTCTCTTTTCCAATCCTTTCACACATTTTTTTTCTGTTTTTTTTTTCAATTGGAGTAGATAGACTAAACTATCGCCCGGTTCACACTCCACCCACGTCTATTGAACAGGTAAAGAGGCTCATCCCTTGTTCCCTGTTTAGGATGTGGTTTCCGGCTTTCTCTTTTCCAATCCTTTCACACATTCCTTTTTCTTTTTTTTTCAATTGGAGTAGATAGACTAAACTATCGCCCGGTTCACACTCCACCCACGTCTATTGTACAGGTGAAGGGTCTCATCCCTTGTTCCCTGTTTAGGATGTGGTTTCCGGCTGTCTCTTTCCCAATCCTTTCACACATTTCTTTTTTCTTTTTTTTCAATTGGAGTAGATAGACTAAACTAACGCCCGGTTCACACTCCACCCACGTCTATTGTACAGGTGAAGAGGCTCATCCCTTGTTCCCTGTTCAGGATGTGGTTTCCGGCTTTCTCTTTTTCAATCCTTTCACACATTTCTTTTTTCTTTTTTTTTCAATTGGAGTAGATAGACTAAACTATCGCCCGGTTCACACTCCACCCACGTCTATTGAACAAGTGAAGAATCTCATCCCTTGTGCCCTGTTTAGAATGTAGTTTCCGGCTTTCTCTTTTCCAATCTTTTCACTCTTACGTAGCCCCCTGCGCATCTGTGGCGTCACCTTGCTCTGGGTGGTATGATTAAAAAAAAATAGAATAACACGTTAATATTTTAATCTCATCGAAATCCATCCTGCATCTTTCTAAATCTACCATTCGTCCGCGCATTGGATATTGTCACCATATCTTGTCTGGTGTTCCTACTAGATATTTTATGATTCTTGACAAAATTCAAAGGATGGTGTGTAATTTAAACAAACCTGACATGGCATCCTGTCCTCAGTAGTCACATTCTTATTTATAATTGTATTTACATTATTTGGACTATTGTCTTCATATTTGTTTCTATTATGTACGACGTTTCGGCCGTTGTACGCTTTGGTCTTCTTCAGGTTCCAAGAATTTCGAACCGAACACTTTATTACAATCACTGGAGTATATCATCCTCATGCTTTTCGTAAAGTCCCGATTGGAAGTCATGAGTTATCTAACCCTGCAAGTTTCTTGTTTACCACTGCTGTAGCCTGGTGTTGAACTCACAACTCTTTGAGTCAACTCACAGGAACTAACCATCGTCTATATCCACTAGGCCATGTGTCCTTAAGATAAACAAGTAACTTGCAGACATCTTCAGTTTTCAGTTTTTTTAAATTGAAAAAGAAACCAGAATCCGACTAAATCATTTTTTTCTCTATAACCGAACATTAAAAAAAAGACCTTAAGATCCCACTTTTTTGGCATTAAATAACTCATAGAGTTTGATATGCTGTTAAACAAATCTCAAACTCAGACTAAGTCAAAAGTTTAAATCCAACGTCAGTCGTCATTTTCTATTATCTTCAAACTCGTTAATCTTTTGTTCATCCTAAACGTCTTGTTTTCTTTGAATTTCACTCTCTGGGACGCCCTCTGTACTATTAGGTTGTCCCAAAAGTTCGTAAACACTTGCAAAAATTGAAATTTTACTCGCCAAGTAATCTAAGGTTACCAGAAAACACTTGTAAAAAATTGAAATTTTACTCGCAAAAACAACAAAAATTATTGCTCAAAATAAAGACCATCATTTTCCAAGACTTTCTGTCATCGATCTGCAAGCTTTCGGATCTGGTCAAAGTACCATTCAGCCGGCTTCGAATCAAAGAATTCTTGACATGCTTCCTCAACTTCATCAAATGAATCGAATCAGCGGTCCTTCAGAAAGTGTTGCATTGAGCGGAAAAGGCCTTAATCTGATGGAACACAGTTAGAACTGTAGGCTGGATGTGGCAGAACCTCAACGCCGTCCAGCTCTTCAAATTTGTCTTTGGTCTTCCTGGCGGTGTGTAGCTTGGCATTGTCCTGCTGCATCAAAGCGCGCTTTCGGTTAATCAGAGCCGGGTACTTTTGCTTCAACTTTTCGTAGACCCGCTCAAGTTGCTGACAGTAAAGTTCGGCACTGATAGCACGACCATTCGGAACCAACTCAAAATGTACGATTCTTTCAATGTTCCACCAAACACACAACATGACTTTCTTGCCGAATCGATCTTGTTTTGGAAAATATATGCATATATTTATTGTTTAGCCTCTTTAGTACTCCGTGAAATTAACGTCAACCTTGAGGGTTTGGTGTTTTTAGGCGTCTCCGTTGAACTTTCGTAATCTGAATGATTCTTTAATCCTCCTCGTGTATTTGGCGTTTATATAACTTCCGGTCATCCAGATATCGAGAGAGAGAGAGAGAGAGAGAGAGAGAGAGAGAGAAAGAGAGAGAGAGAGAGTGAGTGTGTGTGTGTGTGTGTTATAAACTCGGCTTGGCTCTCCTGTTTATGTCAGCGCAATCAACAACGATATCATTTAAAGCAGGATTCTGCCATTAATTGTTTTGATGATACCTAGAACAACCTTCTGGTACACTTAGCTCTATTAATGTTCTGTTGTGACACCGAGTAAAATCCTTACTTTGGTACGTAAACTGATCTCAGTAGATATTGGGTGTTAAACAGATATAAAATATTCCTGATAGATTCTAACATCAGGTATTTTCTGGCGTAAATCACATGCTACAAACGAATTATCTGATCAGGAATTGCCCTAAGCAATATTGATAGAATATTGGATTTTATAAGTATAAGTTTTCCAATTATTGATTCTTTCAACGATTAATATTTTCAAAAAGATTTAATACAGAAGTGTTGAACTTTCATCTGTTTACCGAACCATCAGTATCGCCGGTCAACAAAGACGTCAGTTCACGAAACCCCGAAGAGATAAATCATAACTGGAATAAAAACAGTAATACAAATTTTACATTTTCCTATTGATATATCATTTCCTCAGGGTTGGTAGCGCAGAGATTCTCTTTGGAGTAATTATTTTCTTTGTCAATCATTCGACGATTTCTTTAAAGCGTCCAAGACACGATTTTCTCAAATAATTTTCGATGTTAAGTTTTGGTAACTTTATGAAACCTGACAACGAACAATTTTCTAACTTTGTAAGAGTAAATTGAATGGGCGTCGTGGTGTAGTGGATATCTGCTCGGAACGAGAAATCGGGGAGTCGAGTTCGAATTCTAGTTGAATAACTTGCATTCATTTACGCGCAAATACACTTGAAAAATGTATTAATCCGTCTCTTCCCTCCAGTTATGGGTTAAATAACAGGACAGATTGGATTCTGTAGACATGGCTGGGACCCAGTCTACCGCAGAAAGCAATGGCAACTTACTGCTGGATAATCTTCTGCCCAGTCAGTCATGTCTCTTTCTAGACATGATCGCCCAAGCGTGTATCATGTATGGCGCTTAACTTACTGATTGAATATAATAGTTGGAGACATCATTAAGGCCTGCTGGGCATAAAGTGGGGGATCGATTTTCTATTGTTATGAAGTAATAAACCGATCCCTCATTTAATTTCTACATAATAATATAATACATCTCTTCTTCCTCTAGCTATGAGTTAAATAATAGGGCAATTGGGTTCCATAGCCTTGGCAGCCAACCAGTCTACCGCAGAAAGCAATGGCAACCTACTGCGGGATAATCTTCTGCCTAGTCATGTCTCTATGGAAACATGATCGCCCAAGCGTGTATCACCTATACTACTTACTTGTATGACTAAAGATAATAGTTTGAAGCGTATGTAAAGTTTCTAATGGGCATAAATTGAAGGGTCGGTTTTCTATTGTTATGAAGTAATAAACTCATCACCCACTTATTACTAATTATTAATACAATTATATAATATAATCCGTCTTTTCACCCTCCATATATATTTGGATGTGCGCAGTGGATATCGGCTTGGAACAAGAAATCCGAAAGCTGAGTTCGAATTCCAGTTAAATTTGTTGCATTCACTTACGCGCAAATACCATTGGAAAAGGCATGAATCTATTTCCCATCCCTCCAGCTATGGGTTGAATAGCAGGACTGATTGGGAAGCAACAGAGCAGATTAGGAAGCAACAGAAATATTGTCTCCTCCTGATGCTAAGTATAAGTTTCCTTTTCGTTTTCATCCCCTCTAAAACCACGGTGGATCATGGTCCATGGCATCCTTAGCATCCTTCTGTAGAACAACATTTCTTTTGCTTCAATTTCCTTCTTTATCTTTGGGCTTCTCCAGCATTCCCTGCCTTATAGGAGGACAGATATCAAATAGCAGTTCAGTACATTTTTCTTTCTAAGTAAATCTTCCTGTCTCTCAATATTCTGCTTAGATTTTGAAATGCATCCTTGGCCATATCAGTGTGGATTCGGATATCAGTGTTACACTTCTCATCCTCTGATAGGAATTAGAAAACTTCGATTTGTAGTTGGCATTTTAGGGACCTCTTTTTCCTGATAACCGTGTATTCAGTTTTCTAGAAGTTTATGTCTAGTCCTTTCTTCTCATTTTTGTATGTTTCTTTCCATGTTTGCTATCAATCCTGTGTCATCAGTCAGTTAAGTGCCATACGTGAAACACGCTTGGGTGATCATGTCTCGAAAGAGACATGACTGACTGGGCAGAAGATTATCCCGCAGTAGGTTGCCATTGCTTTCTGCGGTAGATTGGTTGCCGACCAAGGCTATAGAACCCAATCTATCCTGTTATTTGACTCATAGCTAGAGGGGAAAGAAATGTATTATATTATTATGTAGTAATTAGTGGGGGATCGGTTTCTTATTGTTAAGAAGTAATAAACTGACCCCCCCACTTTATGACTGTAGAAACCTTAATCATATTCCAACTATTATATTCAGTCAGTCAGTTACGTCCCATACGTGAAACACGCTTGAGCGATCATGTCTCGAAAGAGACATGAGTGACTGGGCAGATGATTATCCCGCAGTAGGTTGCCATTGCTTTCTGCAGTAGACTGGTTGCCAGCCAAGGTAATAGAACCCAGTCTGTCCTGTTATTTAACCCATAACTGGATGGAAGAAACGAATTAATACCTTTCCCAATGGTATTTGCGCGTAAGTTAATGCAAGGAATTCAACTGGAATTCGAACTCGGCACCCCGATTTCTCGTTCAGAGTCGATATCCACTGCACCACAACGCACATCCATGGATCTCTACTTGTCCCTAATCCTTGTTATTCTTAATACTTTTACTTATGGTATTTCTGCAAATTCCCGCTTTGCCATTCATTTGCTCAAGCCCACTAAGTATGTCATGCGTTGTGTTACTATGTTTCTCTTTCTCTCAAAAAATGCAAAGAAGAAAATATACAGACAATTGTTTTAGCAATAAAAAATAATTCTTCTTTCTTCTTTATGTGCCGTGTTCCGTCAGGACGTAGATGATCATGGACCTCCACTTATCCCTATTCCTATTCCTTGTCACACTTAACCCTTTTTCGATTCTTCTTCTATGTGCCGTGTCCCTTCAGAACGTAGGCAAACATGACTCTCCACATCTTCCTGTTTGTCAAAGCTTTTAATAAATTTTGTCTGGTTATTTCTCTGAAACCCTGTTCTTCTATCCTTTTTGCTCAAGCCCATCAAGTATATCATGCGCTGTTTTCCATTCTTCCTATTTCTCTCTAAAAATGCAAAGAATCAAAGACAATTGTTTTAGCAACACAGAGGAACTCGTCTTTCTTCTTTATGTGCCGTGTCCTGTCAGGACGTAGATGATCACGGACCTTTACTTCTCCCTATTCCTATTCCTTGTCATTATTAACACTTTTCCTCTTAGTATCTCACCCAAACCCTGCTCCGCCATCCATGTCACGAGTTGCTTTCCCTTGTCTCCCTTTCCCTCTCTCCGTCCTGTGAGTATCACATTCTCCAAGCCCTTCTTCCTCATTAGGTTTTCCAGAAACATCAACTGTTTCTTCCTGACAACAATACAAAATTATATAGAAAATGAAACAGGGAAGAGCCATAATCAACTACTGTCTGAAAGGATTCTTCTTCTATGTGCCGTGTCCCTTCAGGATGTAGGCAAACATGACCCTCCACATCTTCCTGTCTGTCATAGCTCTTCATAAATTTTGTCTGTTTGTTTCTCTGAAACCCTGTTCTGCTATCCTTTTTGCTCAAGCCCATCAAGTATATCATGTGCTGTTTTCCATTGTTCCTTTTTCTCTCTAAAAATGCAAAGAAACAAAGACAATTGTTCCTTGTGGCTCTTAACACCTTTCCTCTTGGTATTTCTCCCAAACCCTACCCCGCCATCCATTTCATGGGTTGCTTTCTCCTGTCTCCCTTTTCCTATATCCGTCCTGTGAGTATCAGATTCTCAAAGCCCTTCTTTCTCATTACATGTTTCAGAAACTTCAACTGTCTCTTCCTGATCTTAAATATAAGATCAGTAAGAGCCATAATTACCTACACTCTGAACGAATTCTTCTTTTCTGTTCCGTGTCCGTTCAGGACGTAGGCAAACATGGCTCTTCACATCTTCCTGTCTGTCGTAGGTCTTAATAAATTTTGTCTTGTTATTTCCCCAAAACCCGCTCCGCCATCCACTTGCTCAAGCCCATCGTCTTGCTTTTCTCTGTCTCTATTTCCCTCTATCTGTCCCGTGAGTATTAGATTCTCCAAACCCTCCTTCCTCTTTATGTGCCCCAGAAACTTTATCTATATCTTTCTGATGCTGAGTATAAGTTTTCTTTTAGCATCTTTTTCAAAACCACATCGTTACTTATATGCCCAGTCCATGATACTCTCATCATCCTTCTGTAGAACATCATTTTTGTTGCATCGAGTTTCCCCTTCAAGTTTGAGGAGATTTTCCAGCATTCGCTGATATATCGGAGGAAAGAAATCACATAATAGTCCAATACTATTTTTTGTTTGTTTTCAACGAAATTCTCTTGTCACTCAATACTCTACTTTGTCCATGCCAATATTGGATATTGTCACACTTTCTGTCCCCTGTTAGCACACTTCAAATAGATTTAAAATTCTCTACCTGATTGATTTTAGCATAACCCATAGATGGCATTTTGGGCTTCTCTTTCATAACCACAAACACATAAACGTCAACCCCTCCAAAAGCCAGAATACATCACTGTTGCCGTGTATCTCATAACATTCGAAGAACGTTGTCTATTACGAGATAGTTCTGCAAAACATGGCGTTAATTTCAGTCATGGTACCGTCTCCAATTGCAACGATTAAAGGCACATTAAAAGCAACTTAAAGGGGGTGATATGTATCTGGTGGAAAGGGCATTTCTGGTTACTTCACGTGGTTTCTTCATCATTCTCTGCCATATAGAAGGACAGATATCACATAACAGTCCACTAGTCTTTTCTTTGTTTTCAACGAAATTTTCCTGTCTCTCAATTTTGAAATGCGTCCTTGGATATTCAGGATTAAATAACCAAAAAACGGTTCATATTTAAAGTAACCTATCCAAGGCATTCTTCTTCAAATGGACTCAGCACTTTCTAAAAAATACTCTCCTGTGCAACAGCGAACCGTGCCAATCATGTATTTGAAAGATGTTTTTCTTCGGTTTGTTCAACCTGAGTGTGTGAGTAATATGTATCTGGTGGAAATGGTATTTCTGTTAATTCGTGTGATTTCTTCATCTTTGAGAAGTTTATCCAGCATTCGCTACCGTGTAGAAGGACATCTATCACATAACAGTTTACTACTCTTTTCTTTGTTTCCAACGAAATTTTCCTGTCTCTTAATACTCTGCTTAGATTTTGAAATGCGTCCTTGGTCATAGCAATGCGCCTTTTGATCTCAGTGTCGCACTTTCTATCTCCTCTCAGAATGCTTCCTAGATATTTAAATTTCTGTATCTGCTTGATTTTAGTATCCCTAACATGTATTTAGCATTTTTGGTTTCTCTTTTTGTTGATGACTATGCTTTTCTTGTAGTTTATATTTAGTTCTTTCTTCACCTCAGACGCTTGAAAACATATTGATAAAACCTCGTCGTTGCTCACATGTTCGGTCTATGGTATTCTCAGTATCCTTCTGTAGAACCACATTTCATTTCGAGTCTCTCCAGCTTTGAAGAAAATATCCAACATTCGCTGCCATATAGATGGAAAAATGTCACATAAGTATCCAGTGCTCATTTCTCTGTTTCTGTTGCTTCAAGTCTCTCCTTCGTCTTTGAGGAGATTGTCCAGTATTCGATGCCATATAGTAGGACAGATATCACATAACAGTCCAGTACTCTTTTCTTTGTTTCCAAGCCAAGATTTATATTCAGTTCGGTCAATTCTTTTAAAATATTTATTTGCATTTCGATGTGCTTGGTAATTTCTGGTTCGCGAACTTTGGTCCTGTACAGCAGGAACAAAACCTTCTCTTTCATCATTTAACTCTGCGCTACGCAACCACTATTGGCTGTAGGATTTGTCTACATAAGCTTGTTTGGTAGAAACTGAGCAATTACCATAAAGAGGTTTATTTTGCTATCGTTTCTGCCTTTGGTACATAGCATTTGATTTCGCTTTCTGCTGCAGTGGGTGTCTTTTGGCTTAGTTGCACTTCTTCACCCACTTGAAACTCCCTTTGAATTTTTATTTTGTCATTTTCATCATTATTCAATTTCTGCTATGGTCAAAAATATATGACGCTATATATATATGCATATCCTTTTTTATTTCTGACTTCAACCTGGTATTTATCTACCTTTTTTGACTTAGGTTACAGCAGGTTTCATATCAAGTCTTAAAGAAATAAAGCAGATCTTGGTGTGTTGTTATGGTTACATTTCATTTTTTCAATCTCCCATAACATCACTAGCGTTGCATATAGAAAGTTCCCCTTAGTGTGTGACTGTACTTACCAAGACAATTTTGTTTATATCTCTTAAGCTGGGGTTTCCAGCAATTTTTCCAATGTCCTGTTTTGTTCAATTTTTGTCATTTCAAATACTCCTAATATCACTGGCACGATTCTTGTTTTCAATTTTCACATTTTTTCTATTTTGGTTTCCAGGTTTTTATATATTTCATAGTTTTTCAAATTCCTTGATAATTAGCTGTATAAGAAAGTCGGTTCTCTGTGTAGGGCCAGGAGGGGTTTTTCCTGTCTGAAACAATCCTGCACATATATAAATCTACCATCCGCTCGTGCATTGAATACTGCTGCCATATCTGGTCGGGTGTTCCTGCTATCCATCTTGGTGTCCTTGACAAAATCTAACGGAGAATCTGTAATGGGATTGATCTCGACTTGGCATCCGCCCGTGCATTGAATACTGTTGCCATATCTGGTTGGGTGCTCCTGCTATCCACCAAGGTGTCCTTGACAAAACCCAAAGGAGAATCTGTAATGAGATCGGTCCCGACTTGGCAGCTCAGATGCAGTCACATCCTCACCGATGCAGTGTGGCTTCCCTGTGTCTCTTCTACAAAAACTTTCACCGCTTCTGCTCCGATGAACTTAGGTCACCGGTGTCCACTATATATGAATTTACTCGAGCCAAAAGATTAGCAACTAGGTCCCACCATTTTACTGTGAAACCAATAAAATGTAAATGCAAATTCTACTCAATCAGCTTCGATTCTCGCACTTCCCTCCTGTGGAATTTCCTTCCATTTATTCCTTCCTTGACAGCTACAATCTCCAAGAATTAAATGTAAAGTCAATAGTCATCTCATATCTCACTAACCTGCATCCTCTCTCTCATGCTCCCTTCTACGTCTACCTCACTCTCATCAGTATTCACACCCTTCATTAACCCATTTCCTGACACCCCCTATAACCTGTCACTGTTTCTCATATCTTTCCTTCTATGTAACCCTCTGCAAAACAGAGGCAGTAAAATGCCTTGCTTGAGGCGGTATGATTACAAAAAAAAGCCATATCAGTTAGTAAGCAAGTTTTTTTTTGTGATTTTTGATAATAAAGTTCTGCTTATTTGCTTCAATTTTCTTGTCTCTGTAGATGGACTAATCCTATAGAACCGGTGCTCGGTGATGTTCATACCAGTGATTTTTTAACATATTTTTCAAAGTTTTTATTATTATGTCAGTTTTCATTAAAAACGATTTCTGCTATGGTCGCACTACCTACCAAGTCCGCAAAAAGACCTAAGGCAGGTCGTGGTGTGTTGTTATGGCTCCATTTCACGTTTTTTCTATCTCCTCTAACATCCCTAGTGTTAGATAGACAAAGTTCTCTTTAGTGTATGGGCTGTGCTTAACAAGACATTTTTTGGGGATATCTTTTAGCCTGGATTTTCCAGGGATTCTTTCAGTGTGTTGTTTTGTTCCATTTTTTATCATTCCAAATGCACCTACTATCACAGGCACGATTTTGTTTTCAATTTCCATATTTTTTCTATTTCAATTTCCAGGTATTTATATTTTGATAGTTTTTTGAATTCCTTGGTGGCTATGTTACAATCCGCTGGACAAGCAATATCAATTATTAGGCTAGTTTTTTCTTTTTGGTTTTTAACAAGTGTCCGGCCTATTTGCTTCAATTTTTCTGCCTGTGTAGATGGTGTAATCCCATTGAATCGTGACATCTTTTATTTCTGTAGCCAGTGCTGGGTGATCTTCATACTAGTGTTTGTTTACATATTTTCCATAGTGTTTGCACATTGTCCAGTGTAAATATTGCCCCACTCTATCGTGACGATTTTTATATTTATTTGGGCCAAGTATTAACATCCTGAGATTAGATGATCTCTTGTTTCTTGGTATTTATCACAGATCCTGCATTTTGAATTCACATTATTATGCATAATATTTGCCTGTGTCGGAAATTTACAGATGTAACGGGTCTCCTGATTGGCTGATTTAACCCGAACCTCGTTTTGAACTTTAGGCGGGCTTTACCAGAGGTTTTATGTTTTTTTTCTGATGGTTTTGTGCTCTCCTTTTTTCAGCTAGCACGAACAGTATCGGACGTATTTGTGCCGCTCCGGATTTTTGTTGCAGCAGGGCCTAAATTGGCGCCCACTTGTCTCGCTATATCGAGACCATCTTACCAATTCTTTGTAATCTTTTAGGCTAATGCCACAACTTTGTAACAGAGAAAATCTCTTGTTACCCTTCTTACCTTAAAAAGGATACCCTATGGGCAAAGCCTTGCCTTCCTAGAGAAAAATTCTCTAAGCACTATCATCTTATACCAAGATAAGAAACTGTGAAAGAAGCTGACCCAGAAGAAAGTTCCTGTACGTCGCGGATCGCAGTTCCTTGTGTCTTTTCCATCCCACTCCTAGACGGAGGATACTATACCAAGCTAAGCAGAGAAAAGAGACTATACCAAGCTACACTGTAGCAGCAAAATTCAGCATATTTTTGCAAGACAAATAAATTGTTTTTCCTATACCAGGTATGTCTTGTTATGTTTGATAATTTCCTTTCACTGCTTAAGCGCTAAGCTATGTGAATATATTTCTCACACCTGAAAGTTCCTAGTGAAAAGACTTAGGTCTTGCGCTGCAAGAATAAAGTCTTCAGTCTCAGACTTTGATTCAGATACACGTAACCATCGATAACACCGGATTTATTGGCACGTTCTGGATATTGGCCATGTAGAGGTTTGTCTTAGCAAAGTTGTTTCATCTGTTCAAGAGCATTATCCTTGGCTTTCTTTTTCATATTTTTTACCACAATTGTTGGTTCTTGGCTTCTGTTTTGCTTTTCTACAGAATCTACGAAATGTATATCTTGTTTGTCATAATTGTCTTCTTTCATTATTGAATATTTTTTCTTTTTCTTTTCATGTTGTTTGACTAATTTTATCATCCAGTCCTTTGTTGTTTCTATGTATGTTAGTTAGCCTATCGTTGTTGTCTTGTATGACAGTTCTAGCTGAATAAGACCTCTTCCACCTTCTTTACGGGGTATGTATAGACGGTCTACATCAGACTTTGGATGATGCATCTTATGCTTAGAAAGAAGCTTTCTTGTTTCAGAATTCATTCATCTGATGTCGTTTAGAGTCCAGTTTAAGATGTTGAAACTATATTGGACAACTGGGATTGCAAGGCTATTAATGGCCATAATTCTGTTCTGAGAATTCAATTCAGTCTTTAATATCAGTCGTAGCTTTCTATAGTACTCTTTACGCACTATTTCTTTCATTTTGTTATGGTGAATTTTTTCATTCTCATTTACACCTAGGTATTTATAAGCTTTGTCTGGCTTTAATTCTTTTATTGTTACAGCAGGGTCTAAGCTAATTGAGGATGTTTGTTGTAGCGATCCTCGTAAAACTGTAGCTTTAGCACATTTATTCAAATTGAATTTCATTCCAATATCTTTACTGAAGCATTTTACAGTTTGCAGAAGAACTTTTAGCTCATTATCATTCTTAGCATACAACTTTTAGTCATCCATGTAAAATAGATGGCTTATTTTCTTTTGAGCTATTATTATTTTAATGTTGTCAATTTTCATCATATTTCGATTTCTGCTATGGTCGCACTACCTACCAAGTCTAGGTGAATACCTAAGGCAGGTCGCGGTGTGTCGCTATGGCTCCGTTTCATGTTTTTTCTATCTCCTCTAACATCCCTAGTGTTAGATAGACAAAGATCGCCTTATTGTGTGAGCTTTATTTAACAAGACAATTTTTTGTATATCTCTTAAGCTGGAGTTTCCAGGGATTTTTTCTATGTGTTGTTTTTTTCCTTTTTTTTTTATCATTCCAAGTGCACCTACTATCACTGGCACGATTCTTGTTTTCAATTTCCATATTTTTTCTATTTCCATTTCCAGGTCTTTATATTTTGACAGTTTTTCGAATTCCTTGGTTGTTATGTTACAATCCGCTGGACAAGTCATATCAATTAATACGCATTCATTATGATTATTATGTCATTTTTCATCATATTTCGATTTCTGCTTTGGTCTCACTACCAACCAAGTCTGCGAGGAGACCTAAGGCAGGTCGTGGCGTGTTGTTATGGTTCCATTTCATATTATTATTATTATTATTATTATTATTATTATTATTATTATTATTATTATTATTATTTTATGATTTTCTCTTTCAAACAGACATCTTTCATTCTGCGTATTCTCGAACTTATATATTTTGCAAAATATTTCTAAATCCAAGGGATACATACTTATAAAGAGACGAAGCACGTGCCATAATAGGGTTTTTATCTATTTTTCGTAATGTACGACCTCGTGTTTGCTAATATAGACCCCCAAAGCCTCCAGTGATATCTGGGGCAGTCGAAGCCTAGATTTTACATATTCTGATATATTCAGTTCGGAGTTCAGTGTGCTTCTCATGTTTTTCTTCATCAATATTATTATTGTCGTTTTCATTATATTCCTATTGTGGATTGCTATCTTGGCATTTGTTTTCTATCTTGTGAGGAAAGAAAACTGATTTAAGTTATCTGAATTCTTAGATAAAAAATTTGCATATCGATTTTTGACTATTGTGACGCTAGTTTGATCAAACATAACGAGAAAGAAAGAGTCTACTAGCTGGATGATAATATGTTGAAATTCACAGGAAGATGGCTCAAAATATTGGGAAAAAATGAAAAAATAAATGCGTTTAAAAATCATGTTTTTAAATAATTCAAAGGAAATTAAAACTATCCGAAATTCAGTAACAGGAAAATTGAAGCAAATATGCCGGACATTATTGCTAAAAACCAAAAGGAAAATCCCTGCTTATTAATTGAGATGGCTTCTCCAGCGGAATGTAACATAGAAACCAAGGAATTCGAAAAACGGTCAAAATACAAACACCTGGAAATTGAAATAGAGAAAATGTAGAAATTGAAAACAAGTATCGTGCCAGTGATAGTCGGTGCATTTGGATTGATAAAAAATGGAACAAAACAACACATTGAAAGAATCCCTGGAAACCCCAGGTTAAAAGATATCCCCCCAAAATATCTTGTTAAGCACAGCCCATACACTAAAGAGAACTTTGTCTATGTAACACTAGGGATGTTAGGGGAGATAGAAAAAACGTGAAATGGAGCCATAACAACACACCACGACCTGCCTTAGGTCTTTTTGCAGACTTGGTAGGTAGTGCGACCATAGCAGAAATCGTTTTTAATGAAAACTGACAAAATAATAAAAACTTTGAAAAATATGTTAAAAAATCACTGGTATGAACATCACCGAGCACGGTTCAAGAGGATTAGTTCATCTACAGAGACACGAAAATTGAAGCAAATAAGCAGGACATTATTATCAAAAACCACAAAGAAAAAAAAACTTGCCGACTAACTGATATGGCTTTTTTTATAATTATATCACCTCAAGCAAGAGATTTTACTGCCACTGATTTGCAGGGGATTACATAGGAAGAAAGTTATGAGAAAGACTGTCAGGCTATAGGGGGTGTCAGGAAGTGGAAAGAAGACGGATGAGAATACTGATGAGAGTGAACGGAGAAAGGGGCATGAGAGAAAGGATGAATGTTAATGAGATAGGAGATGACAATTGACTTTACATTTAAATTCTTGGAGATTGTAGCTGTCGGAAAAGGAAGTAAACGGAAGGGAATTCCATGAGAAAGAGGATGCAGGTTAGTGAGATAGGAGATGACTATTGACTTTACATTTAAATTCTTGGAGATTGTAGCTGTCAGGAAAGGAAGTAAACGGAAGGGAATTCCATGGGAAAGAGGATGCAGGTTAGTGAGATAGGAGATGACAATTGACTTTACATTTAAATTCTTGGAGATTGTAGCTGTCGGAAAAGGAAGTAAACTGAAGGGAATTCCATGAGAAAGAGGATGCAGGTTAGTGAGATAGGAGATGACGATTGACTTTAGATTTAAATTCTTGGAGATTGTAGCTGTCAGGAAAGGAAGTAAACGGAAGGGAATTCCATGAGAAAGAGGATGCAGTTTAGTGAGATAGGAGATGACTATTGACTTTACATTTAAATTCTTGGAGATTGTACCTGTCGGGGAAGCAAGTCAATGAAAGGGAATTCCACAAGCGGGACGTGCGAGAAAAGAAGCTATAGGAGTAGAATTTGCGTTTGCATTTTAATGGTTTCACAGTAAAATGGTGGGACCTAGTTGCTAGTCTTGTCGTTCTAGTAAATCCATATATAAGGGGCACCAGTGAGCTAAGTTTATCGGAGCAGAAGCCGTGAAAATATTTGTAGAAGAGACACAAGAAAGCCACATTGCGTCCTTCTCAATCTCCAGCTCATGGGTACAAGACCTACAGAAAGTAGCTGGCGAAAGTGACAAGAAAGGACTACTAATAAACTGCAAGAAAACCGATCGTGATCGCCCAAACGTGTATCACGTAAGGCACTTAACTGACTGATTTCGATAAAAGGATTGAATAGCAGGACAAATTGGGTTCGGCAACAAGTCTACTCTACTGAAAATGTTATTGCAACCTACTGTTGGAAAATCTTCTGCCCAGTCATTCTTGTCTCTTTCAAGACATGATCGCCCAAACGTGTATTATGTATGGCACTTAATTGACTGACAATATAATAATTGGAAACATAAGTGAAGCTTCTACTGATTTTAAAGTTGGGGATTGTTATTGTTTTTCTGTCGTTATGAAGTAATAAATTAAACCTCCAGTAATTACTACTTAATTATATAAAAATATAATATAATTTGTCACTTCTCCATCCAGCTATGGGTTAAATGGCAACACAAATTGGGTTTTATAGCCTTTGTTGACAAGCAGTCTATCCAGTTAGACATATTTAAAAAAAGACATAATCACCCAAGTGTGTATTGTGGTGATACCAAGCAAAAGCTATGGACCGGATGTTTGCGCTTTCACGACCAAAAAGCAAATGACCAGAAGTCATCGCTGCTTTGCCGGCTTCGCGCAGATGTTCCGTTTGAAAACCAAAAATTAATTAAATATTAAATTTCCAGTTCGCGAGCCTACACGAATTTTATTTATCATCCAATGGGAAGCCCAGAACCAAATACAAGTATGAAATCCCAAATGAGCTGCTGTGATCCAAAAAGAAGATATAAAAAACGGATGTAGAAAGCATCGGCAGACAGGCATACCGACTCGAGGAGAAGATAGTAATTCGTATCTCCCTTGACCAAAGTCAAGTGGCTTTCTATGCTCGCCTCCCTTACCTCTTTCCTTCTTCCCTGCCTCAAAAACTACTTACAGACCTAAGGAGCGAATACATCAAAGACATTCCTTACTTAAATGCTCCCAAATTTCTAAGCATTAATTCTCTTTCAGCATTTTATTGCCATGAACATTTTAACGTATTACTTCAATTGTAAATCATTAATTGATATGTGTTAGATATAAAATGTTATCTTTCAACTCAAATTGCGTTTCTTGATTTGTAATCATTTTATGACTTATAGTGGGCTATCTACAACAAGACCAAATTCCGTTAACCTACAAAAGTATACAACTACCCTTCACTAGAACGGAGTCCTCACTACTAACGGAAAAGATAAGCAAACCACTATAGTATCATGTATGGCACTTGACTGACTGAGTTAATATGTAAACATAAGTAAGGCCTCTACTGGGCATAAAGTAGGAGATCGGTCTTCTATTGTTATGAAGTATTAAACTAATCCCTCACTAATTACTACTTATTAATATGTCAATATGGTATAACATAATCCATGTGATCTCTCGCTATGTGTTAACTGGCAGGACAGATTGGGTTCAACAACCTAGGTAGGCAATTAGTCTACCGGAGAAAGTAATTGCAATCCACTAAGAGAAAAATCTTACGCCCATTCAGTCATGGATCTAAAGATATGACCACCCAAGAAATCTATCACGTATGGCAACTGAAACATTTATTCACCAGTGACTTAACTATTTCTAACTTCTAAAAGATTACGTAGTATGTGATGTAAACCTGGAAATAAGAAATGGCCGAAATCGAATTCAATGTTAATAAGGAGTCTTTGTTTCATTTGTGATGGCGCTGTTACTGCTAAGATATACTAAGGTAGATGTTGGATTTAATGTGACTCTATATGAACAAATGGAATCAAAGAGTTGACCTGGAAGGTGTGTATATAGCCACAAGGTGCAGACTGGTATAAGTGGCTGCTCCCGGCATCTTTTTCTATGTACCATGTCCACTCAGGTCATGACCATCCACAATTTTCTGTCCATTGAAGCTCTTCATATATCTTATGTATTTGTTATCTCTACAAAACGCTGTTCTGAAAATTTTTTCTTCAACCATTTACACAGGCTCATGCTTTATCTTCTCCGTCGTTCCTAATAAGGAATTACGGCACTCCACAATGTCCTCCTGTCCTTCGTAGCTGGTACTTTTTTCTTTTTATTATCTCTCCCAAACTTTGTTCACACATCCATTTAAAAAAAAAATTCATTTTTCTTCGTCGTCGTTACATGTTGCTTCATGACATAGGGCGATCATGACTCTCCACAATTTCCTGCCCTTCGTAACTCTTATGAATTGTTCTTACTGTTAATTTTTCTAAGCTTTGTTCCGCTATCCATTTACACGATCTCATCTTTTTTCGTCGTCATTGTGTGTTTCTTCTGGACATAGTGCGATCATGACTCTCCACAATTTCCTGTCTTTCGTAACTCTTAAGTATTGTTCTTACTGTTAATTTTTCTAAGCTTTGTTCCGCTATCCATTTACACGATCTCATCTTTTTTCGTCGTCATTGTGTGTTTCTTCTGGACATAGGGCGATCATGACTCTCCACAATTTCCTGCCCGTCGTAACTTTTATGAATTGTTCTTACTGTTAATTTTTCTAAGCTTTGTTCCCCCATTCATTTACACAATCTCATCTTTCTTCGTCGTAATTTCGTCTTCCTTCTGTACATAGGCGATCATGACTCTCCACAATTTCCTGTCCTTCGTAATTCATAATATTTTTTTCTTACTGTTATTTCTTCTAAACTTTGTTCCACCATCCACTTACACAATGTCATACTTCCTCGTCATCGTTCGATGTTTTTTTCTCGACATAGGCGATCATGACTCTCCACAACTTCAGGTCTTTCGCAATTCTTAACATTTTTTTTCTTTCTGTTATTTCTCCTAAACTTTTCACGCCACCCATTTACACAAGCTATTTCTTCTTTCTCTTCCTCATTTCATCACTATATATTCGATCATGGCTCTCTACAATTTCCTGTCCATTGTATCTCTTAATATTCTTTTGTTATTTCTTCCCTACCTTGTTCTGTCATCCATCTACTCAAGTTCATTCTTCTTTTTCATTCTATGTGCCGTGTCCCTTAAGTACTTAGACTGTCAATTATTTCATATTCTTTGTAACACATAATAATATGTGTGCTTTTTTTATTTCTTTTAAACCCTGTTCCGCTAACAGCATATTTTTCTCCTATGTACACTGTCTCTTCAGAACGTAAGCGATCATGGTTCTCCACTATTACCTTTTCCTGTATCTCAAATTCTCTTTTTTAATTGTTTTTCTTAAACTCGGTTTGCCTATTCATTTACACAAGCTCATTATTCTTATTCTTCTATTTGCCATGTTTTTTCGGGATGTTACCGATAATGGATCTCTTTTCATATTTTTATCATAAAACCTGTTTAAATAAACTCAAGATCATTCATTATTGATCTCTATATGCCATATACTTTTGTTATTTATCGTCAAATCTGTCTAAACATTCTATAACACTGTTATCTGCATGTGAAAAAATGTAATCCTAGTATTTTAGTATGTGAAAAAAAAAAAAAACGCAACCCAAGTACGATGGAGCGAAATAAATTATATAATCTTGGAAACTGACTGGAAAGTGAAAAAACATTTTTCAGGCTTAAGCGACAGGTCAGATGAGGTCATCATATTGTCAGCCATTATTTGATAAAGCGGGAGCTTTTGCAGCTGGTAAAACCGAAAAATAAACGTTAGCCAAAATATTGTTTCGGGGCTGTCACAAATTTTTGATGAGGTCAAGTAAGGTTAAATCCTTAAAATCCTGAAAACAAATTTTACAGTCGGAAAAAATAAGTGATGTAATCAAAAGGGAAGAAGACAAAAAGAAATGATGTCATTAAGAAATATTGTCACTTCATTCGTTAAACTAAGGGAATGGTGCAGCTCCACCTCAGTCCGATGGTGGGAGTAATTTAACTGGCTAAAGACTTGATTTGCATAGACACCTCTTATCCGTTATGCCTCCCCAAGAGAATCTAGGACAAGCATAAAAATAGGGCCACAGAGGGCCAAGATCACTCACTCACTCACTCACTCACTCACTCACTCACTCACTCACTCACTCGGGACTCGGGAGCGGAATCGTCACTCAGTCGGAAAGATAGGGTTGGAACTGAGTTTTGGGAACAGTCGACATGTAACGACAAAGGGAGAGACGGTTCTCAACCGGGAGCCACGACCGTAGAGACAGAGACAGTCGCCTCCGATAGAGCTCCTGACTAAAGATGTAAAGAAACGTAGAAAAGTCTGGCGCCGACTGACCATAAAAGAGTTAAAATCAAACAACGCGACTCCGATAGAGTCCTGGCTGAAGATGAAACAGAAAGAGCCGAGAAAGAGTTAAAGTCAAATTCAGAGAGTTACTGCGCTGATAAGACGAATTTGCTAAGGCAGATAAGACGAATTTATTGCCACCGTCATCCTCTCGCACACAAAGACCACTCTTCGACAGTGTCCGTAAAGCTTCGGAGGAAAGCTAGAATAAGACATTTTGAATCGACACAACTGAAAACTCCAATTGAAGTGATAGACGTTACCAAACGAAAACTTGAATTAATGTTGAGAAGACAAACATTACTCTTAAATGAAAACTTTCGTTCCGTTGTAAGAATAAAGAATTAACGACTGTTATATTCTATTTCTTTTTGTATTGTTTTGTTTTTTATATATAAATACTTTTCCGCAACTCATTCAGGCGTCCTTCGATTTACTTTTAGTACCGTTCTTATTAACCCAATTTTGCGCGCGCATCCGGTCTGGTTAACGTGGTAAATAGACAGCTAGTAAAATTTCAACGTGTCTTCCTCAGGATCAAAGTTCACAGCGTGGGTGAGGAAGAACACCTCTGTAATAGACGACTCGAAGACCAGCTACTGTCAAAGCCATCACGACTGGTGATCCGAGAGTGTCGTCACGTCTGGTGACGTGTTGACCAGGATAGACCCTGACTAACCGCATCACAAACTGGTGCCGGGACCAGGATAGACTCTGACTAACCGTGTTATAAGAGAGAGAGAGAGAGAGAGAGAGAGAGAGAGAGAGAGAGAGAGAGAGAGAGAGAGATTGATTGATTTCGTCGAAAAAGAAACGAGTGAAAATCAACGCAGAGCCGGGTAGCAGGTAGGACACTTTTTGGTTTCTCTCTGAAATTGTTTTTGCTTGCCACTTTTCCGTAAAGCGATTTCAGTCTCGTTTTTATTAATTGTTGATTGTCTTGCTTAAAGTAGAGAGAGTAACAGGTAATGGCAGGGTCGGAGATAGACGAGATAGAACACAGACTGTCTGGAAAGTTAAGGAGTCTGTTGGGGGGACCAAGAGTGCCGAGCTTTGGGGGAAACGCGAAGGAATTAAAAAGTTGGTTAGCGGCCGTAGACAAAAGTCAACTAATCTACGAGCTGACTGAGAGAGAGATGGCATGCGTGGCATTCTCCACCGCGACGGGGGAACCGTCCGAATTTATAGGTCGATTATAAGAAAAAGATCCTCAGGTGACGTGGGGGAATCTAAAAGAACGATCGGCAGTGGGACTGGCTAAAGAGAGCCAGGAGGTGTGGAATAAAGTTAAACGGTCTCGTACACACGACCTGGGTCAGGAGATAGCTAGGCAGAGGGACCTAGTGTTGGGGAGTCACCCCTATTTACACACACTATGGACTCTTCAATGGTATACAAATAATCCTGCCTACAGAGAAAGGGTTGTTGTTGTTAGAGTTGCTGAGACTCTTCAACTATAACACTGTCAGCCCTCTGCCTTCGGGTAGAGAGCGCTCTCTGCTTCCGAGCAGAGAGCAATAACCCAGTCGTGGTTCCGCCGAAGGGTAGAAGCACGACTGGGCAAAAATAGACAGACATTTTTTAGCCGGGCCATATAGCCCGGAAATCCCAGTTATAACTGACCATGTGTCACATGTTGCCCTTACTGGGAGGGACAACTAAATATAGTTGTTGTTAGAGTTGGTTATTGTCAGTGCAGTTGAACCGCCGCTAGTTGGTCAGCAAGAATATAGACTTATTACTCGGATTTAATTCTTTGTATGTATTTGACTCCTACTAACAAGCATTCCTGAATCTACTGACCGTATACAGGTTGTATATGTTTTAGTTTTGTTCAATATAGTTACATTTTTCTTCTCATATCTGTTTTGTGTTATTCTTATATTGTGTGGTTATCTAAACAAGAATTTACAACACCTAGGAAAGAATCCCAGCTGGAGGAAGCATCATAGAAGTTTTTATAGAATCAAGCCAAGTAGGAAATGCGGCAGAAATAGTTCCCATGTTGTTGTTGAACGAATCCGCTAAGACAGTTAAAGTAAAGAAAGGAAAGAGAGTGCTGAAAGAGGGTAGATGTATATTAGGTGAAAAACATCTTAGCCCCTGAAAACTTTAAGGCTAAATTAAAGGACCTGTTGGGGAGGGGGTTAAATGTGCTGTGGTTGCTGAATGAGATAAAGAGTTGATAAGACGAATAAAAACAGCCCAAAAGAGGGTGAGAAATGGAACGGTGAATGCCAATAAGAAGGTATTAGAATTTAGGGTTGGAAAACCTTAAGTACTACAAAATTCACTGGAAAGAAAAAAAAACTGGACAAGAGATGGGACATTTGTCCAGTGTCATATGTAATTTGGGACCAGATGGTTGGTCAAACAAAGAGACCTCATTCCAAAGTTAACTTAAAGTTAGCTGAGATGCTAATTGGGAAATGAGTGATCCAAAGGTCAAGAAAAGAACAGGGAGGCGACCCTTGTGGAGCCAGAAGGGATGGGACCAGATGAAAATTCCAACAGAGACGAAAAAGAAAAACGATAGAGAGATATAGAACGGCGACCCATTATAATGGACCTAATAACAGAATAGCGAGAGAAACCCATGAAGAAGTCCAAAAAGAGAAGCTGAAACTTCGTAAACTAGAAATCGAATCAAAAGTAAAAGTAGCGGTGGTTGGTTTTGATGGGCAGGCGGATAGCGTTTCGTGGTAGCAAATTGCTCTTCGGTGCTACAATTCATTTACTCAAGATCATTCTTTATCGATCTCTATATGCCATATATTTAAGTATAGTGATTTTCTGAGCGTATCTTAGATGTGGCACAAGGCCGAAAGAAAAGGGCATGGAGTGGGGATCGAACTCACTTGTAATAATTCTAGCGAGACAAGTTTACTAACCATTACACCACCTCGAGGTGCCCTGATAATATTTTTAAGCATGACAGATTTAGTTTTACGTTAAATTATCATTAAAACTCTACAGTTATATGATTGTACTGTTTATACCGTAGATAAGTAGTTTATCTTTAATGACCAAAAAGGAACAGATGTTGCTATCGACGTTATAATAAGAAAAAAATCCTTTCAAAAATTACTGTTTTCTACAAGCAGTAGTTTATGTATAATATCTTTAATGACCAAAGAGGAACAGGAGTTGCTACCAACGTTATAATAATAAAAAAATCCTTTCAAAAATTACTGTTTTCTACAAGCAGTAGTTTATGTATAATATCTTTAATGACCAAAGAGGAACAGGCGTTGCTACCAACGTTATAATAATAAAAAAATCCTTTCTAAAATTTCTGTTTTCTACAAGCAGTAGTTTATGTATATCTTTTTTTTTGTACCGTAAGGTTGTAAAAATACCAGGTTGGGAAACTGGCGCGGGATATCCTTCTTTCAATGAGGGTGAATGGGCCTCTCTTAAGCCGTGGTAAGCAACACATCTAGTGATGATTTTCACGATAAAAACACCCTTGGTAGCTCTGGCGAAGCATCAAGTATTCAGCTACTGACAAGATTTTGAATCTCGGCCGAGGCCGCTGAATGATGATGATGATACCGTGGATTTAAGAAATATTGAAGCTTTATTTGCAAAGAGCATATAAAATTTCAGCTATTTATGACGTAAGTAGAGGTAGTCCGTGATGCAATTCCAACTGGGTTCCGTTCCGACCATTTTTGTCGTGAGCAAGTTCTGACGTAGATTGAATACCTCCTGCAGTGAGTTGTCGCAATCGTGTCGTCTAACTCTAGTGTCGTAAGAATAGATTTTCTTTGTGTTCGAGGACCAGAAGCCATAAATAGTCGTAAAAAAGAATCGTATGTGACATGAGAGTTTATTGTAATAGTCATAAAGAAATTCTATAAAACAATTAGATTCTACATGAAGAGAAAATAGCAATTTACTGTGACGAAAAGGAATACTTTTCGACGACAAAATATCTCCGGTTCCATAAATTGGGCACGAAATTATTTTTCTACCGGAAATTTTACTCAGAATGGTACGCTGAATATTACAATAAAATAACACGAATTTCTGCTGGTTTTATAGACTCATGCTTCTTTTGTTAAAATGCGTGTGCTGCCCACGAATATCTTGTATTGTTTCAAAAGTGTCAGAAGTTGAGATATATTTTCTGCCTGAATATCTGGGATCATGAGTTATAATTATTTACAGTTATTTATATTCGGACGATTGTTCTCGTCTTTCTTGTTGCTATCTGTTGTGGATCCCGGGAATGGGAGCCGCACAAAATAAAGGAAAAACAAACCAGATATTGAGATAGAAAAATAAGTATATTAACGCAAAGATACAAACTTGAACGCAGGTTAGTAATCCAGGAATATGGTTAATAGGAATTATATATACAAGTCCCTGAAGTGAAGCCGTAGTAGAATTAATATGTTCACGTCGGAAGCTGACGGGAGCTGAGTGAACATAGAGCTACTATGAACTACTACGCTGTATTCTCCGTGAAACCTCATTATCTTTCGGGATCTGACGTCTTGCTTCTATGGCAGGAGAATATGTATACTCTAGACGAGTCAATTATCATGGAAAAAGTGGGAGAACCCACAACATTATCACGAATTTCCGGTCGTTGTGCTTTCTGATCACCCTCAGCTCTATATCGATCTGGATAAGCTACAGTAAAAGAAAATAAAGGGTTCAGTTAAGAATTCCCTGTAGGATATCTACATCAACACAGACCTGAAGAAAATGCCGAAACATAGTGATAACAACAACAGAATTGAGAACTACAGATAGAATAAGAAGTAGTGTAAATATTGATAACTTCTGATTAATATATATATATATATATATATATATATATATATATATATATGGGGCGAGTTGGCGTCTCCCTCTATCTTTTTCTACAAATATTTTTGAAGAAACTGCTCTAATGACTGCATGAATTTAAGCGCGCTACTAGATTGGCAATAGGTCTCAACATGTCTGTTGAACTAGGTGTATTTCGACGCATGAAGATCCGACAACTAGGTAGCTAACTACCTAGATACATAGATGTGAAAAACGATATATAGACTGATAATGGACGTAGATAGATAGATAGATAGATAGATAGATAGATAGATAGATAGATAGATAGATAGATAGATAGATAGATAGATAGATAGATAGATATGGCCAGACTGATAGATAGATAGATAGATAGATAGATAGATAGATAGATAGATAGATATGGCCAGGCTGAAATAGATAGATAGATAGATAGATAGATAGATAGATAGATAGATAGATAGATAGGATACCAGACTGAAATAGGTAGATAGATAGATAGATAGATAGATAGATAGATAGATAGATATGGCCAGACTGAAATAGATAGATAGATAGATAGATAGATAGATAGATAGATAGATAGATAGATATGGCCAGACTGATAGATAGATAGATAGATAGATAGATAGATAGATAGATAGATAGATATGGCCAGACTGAAATAGATAGATAGATAGATAGATAGATAGATAGATAGATAGATAGATAGATAGATAGATAGATAGATAGATAAACTGAAACATATTGGGATACATTTTCCTAAATAAGTGTAAGAAACAAAAACTACCAATATTTCCTCTCTGCCAACGACTTGCCTAAAAGAATTATTTTTGTTTGAAAGCTTTTAAACAAAATTAAATTTTTCTTCCTATCATAAAATTCAAATGAATGAGAAATTATTTATTATTTATTCCAGTGACTGTATATTTTAAAGTACCATAAATTTATCAAATTTTAAAGCATTTGAAATTCTCTAAACATCCAGTGATTATATATTTGGCAACTTCACCGAATGCTCCAAATTACACTCATTCTATTGCTAAGTCAATGCCTTTTCAGACGTGGAGACGACATATTTGATTTTCCTTAATATTAATCAGTTGCCTCTTTGTAAATACTTTATTATCAAAATGTATGGACAGTAATGATTACTTTTTTTTTAATCATTTCAGTCCGAAAATAGACAATAAAGCCATTATGGCACGAGGAGTTACCAATGTGAGAGAATTTCTGAATAAAGAGTTGTTATTATTTACAGTTATTTCTAATCAGACGATTGTCCTTGTCTTTGTTGTTACTATCACTTTTCTGGCTGTTGTATAGTCTGGCCTTCCCCAGGTTTATATCGATAAATATAACTTAGAGTTAAACCGCCGGAGATAAAATAAGGAATTCAGTTCAGAACTCCGTGTAAATTCCACAGACCAGAACAGACCTGAGGTAGGTCACCAATCCAATGGCCGAAACAAATTGATAATAACAACAAAAATGAGGATAACAGTCCGAATATAAATAAAATAAATAATGATAACTACTGACATACTTAGAGGAGTCGAAAATAGTTGGCGTGGATATTTTTTTATTTATATTTATTGAAGCAGGGTTTTTATAATTAATGTAAGTTTGCATGTTTAATCTTAACTTCGGATTTAGGGAATATATTTTTTGTATTAAATTTTAAATTTTTGATTTTTAATTAGATCCTACTTTGGAAACCGTTTTCTCTATTAAATTTTTAATTTTAAATTTCTATTCTTATATCTAGTCAATATATGATTCATCTAATTATGGTTATGGTTATGGTCATTAACCTGACTCTAATTATGCTTATGTTTATTAACCTTACTCTAATAATGGTTATGGTTATTAACCTTACTATATATATATATATATATATATATATATATATATATATATATACTATTACTAATATTACTAATATATATATATATATATTATTATTATTATATATATATATACTATTACTAATAATTATTAACTAATATATATATATATATATATATATATACTATTACTAATATTACTAATATATATATATATATATATATATATATATATATATATATTCATATAGATAGGTGTGAGTTTGTTACAAACTTACACCTATCTATATGAATATGTCTGCTCTATCACTGATATTGAGCGCTTTTAAATAAGAACCACGCATATATAATATGTAAACAATATAATATACATAACAAATTGCATATATATATATATTGATATTTATAATTATATACATATATTTTTCGCACGCACACACACACACACACACACACACACACACACACACACACACATATATATATATATAGTCATTTGCAGACAGATCTGTTTCGATGTAGCAGATGTATCACAGCTCATCAGTACGGTTAGACATCCGATTACTTTTTATCCAGGATTGAAACCCGACCGAATTCGACCTCTGAGGTATGGGCGCTCAGTAGAGGGAGACAGACTTTTAGCGTGTGATATATTATGTATACATACGCCAACAGCTGAGAGTGTTCTAATATATTACTGAATAAACGATGCGTAGATGCCAGAGTAGCTACTGTTTGATATATATATATATATATATATATATATATATATATATATACAACCACGGACGAAAATGTTATAAATTCTTCTAATTTTGAAAATTGAGCGTTCAAATGAATTCCCCGTTACGTGAGCGTTCTTAAAATAAACGGTAAAATCAATTATTGCCAAAATAACAATTAGGTCGCGTAATCATTCGTTTACAAATGAAAAATATTCAAAACTTCTACAATATAACTGTATTGAACACATTTTAATACAACTGTTTACTCCTCTAATTTTATTATGACCAAATTAAATAATTATATATATATATATATATTTTCTAGACATATGCTATTAAATATAAGAGACAATGAATGTCTATTATGTTTAATCATGAGCCGTTCTAAACGTCGTATTTTTGCTTTAATTTCAGTTGAAAATAAAGACAAAAATTCTCCAACATTTGGATAATTATTTATTGATTTTCTTCTAAGCTTTCGGCTCACACGAGCCATCTTCAGAGAGGTAGTTTAAACTGAAATATTATAAAATCCACCATCACCGACGATTTTATTTTGTGTTGACATAAAACTCCGCTTGGCAACGGCAATAGTTACCAAAAATAATAAACGCAGTTCTTAAGTTTGCGATGCGGTTTTATGACGTCACACCGCGGGATAGCGCGAAATGACAACAAAACCATCTAGTCAAATGCAATGTAATATGTTATTTCCTGTTTTAAAGTTGATTTTATTGAGTGTTGGTTGTTTTGATTTGATGTACATGGCCTCCAATATCTGCAGGTTCCTCTTACTGTGTGTATGAGTAAGGATCACCGTATTGTTGACCAAAATCTGTCTGATATTACCTACATGTTTATGTTTTTCAGAGAAATGTTGTTTAATAGTACTCTGATCAGAAAGATGACATGTAAGTCTACGGGAGAGCGTGGTTGTGGTAAAACCAATATATGTACTAGGTTTTTGAGTAGTATCAGAGATGCAATCTCTGAATGGGCATGTAAATTGGTACACTACATTGGTTTTTTGTAAAGAATTTAGTTTAGTGCCTGTTGGGTTATTATAGACTATGAGGTCAATTGTTTTAAACTTTTTATAATATATATTGAGTTTAATTTGATTATTACTTTCGACTGGTTTAACATTTCTACGTATTATGTTTTTGAGAGTTTTTTCATCTTGTTTATAATTATTATGTATTTGGTTGCAATAGTATAAGTTAATAGTGTTATGTTTATTTTGATGTAAACCATTATTATTAATATTATCATTATTGTTAGAGCTATTGTTAAGTTTGTTGAGATACATTTTAATTTGTTGATCAATAACGGAGTTAGGAAATCCATTATTGACTAGTGTTTGCTTAATGTTGTGTAATTCTTTATAAAATATAGATTTGGAAGAAGATATCATTTGTGTGCGTTGAAGTAAGTTTTTTATAACAGCTAACTTATATCGTTGGGGACATTCACTATTATAATTAAGAAGACACGAATTTATGCTAGTTGGTTTCCTATATAGAGAAGTAGTAAATTTATGTGTGCTAGAATCAATGAATACATCAAGGAATGGGAGTTTGTTATTAATATTAAGTTCTAATGTAAATTTGAGGACGGAGTGACTTTCAAATTTGTTTTTAAGATATTTAATTTGATCGATATTCTTAGCTAAAACAAAGATGTCATCTATATATCTTATATATATAGAGGGTTTATTGTTGTCATTAATTATTTTATTTTCTAGATTTGCCATATAATAATTAGAAAAGAGGGGACCTAAAGGAGATCCCATCGCAATACCATCTATTTGTGTATAAATATTGCCTAAGGGATCGTGAAAGGGTACTTGTGTGGTGCATGCTAATAATAGTTTTTTTAATATAGTGGGTTTAATATTGATTGATGGGAGAGTAGCATGGTTGTATACATCGCGGATAATGATGTCAATTGTTTCATGGACGGGAACATTTGTGAATAAGTTTTGAACATCCAAAGATGCAATCATTTGATTATTAGGTTTTACGGAATGGAGAATCTGTAAAAATTCGTCCGTGGAGTTAATGCTATATTTACCAGGAAGATAGGGAGTAATTAGTTTGTTAAGTGTTTTGGAAAGGTTATATATTGGTGTGGGTATTTGAGAAATGATAGGTCGGAGGGGATGATCTTTTTTATGGATTTTTACATTTCCATAAAGGTAGCCGGGCTGATAATCACCTATAATCTTTTGAAGTTTATAGGATCCTATTTCAGCATTGTTTGCAGAAATAAG
Source organism: Ascarosepion bandense (assembly GCA_037127315.1). Lineage (NCBI taxonomy): Eukaryota > Metazoa > Mollusca > Cephalopoda > Sepiida > Sepiidae > Ascarosepion > Ascarosepion bandense. Next base: position 2,085,963 of record JBBBDQ010000463.1, read on the forward strand.
TTTATTAATATGTTTTTTAAGTTGGGTTGTGGTATTACAAGTTAATTTTTTAAATTTGTTGTGATCGTCGAGAATGGCCTGTAATTTGGAGTGATATTCCTGTCTGTTTAAAATAACAAAAGTATTGGTTTTATCGGCACGTTGGATAACAATATTTTTGTTATTTTTGAGATGTGTGGCTGCTTTTATGAGAGGCATATTTATAATATCATTAGGATTTTTATGGTAACGGTGTTTGATTGATTCAGCTTTGAGTAGTTCTTTTAAGCCTACCTGTGTAGTAATATGGTTGTCCTGTTCGAGTTGAAGTATTTGTTGGTATAAAGCTTCAATTTCCATTTGTTTAAACATTGAATTAGGTTTCTGTGCGACATGAAAATTTGGTCCGAGATTAAGGAATTCTATTTCATCTGGAGTAAGTTGGTAATCCGATAGGTTAATGAAGTTGTCATTGATGTTTGGTAAGAGTATTTTTCCTTTATATAATTTGTTTAGCTTTTTTTGGATGACTTGTTTATGGGATTCATGTTCCTTTTGTGTTGTATTGTATAATAAATCCAATATTTCCTTGAATTTTTCACTTGTGGTAGAAGACTGTAAAATTTCTTTGATGTGTACAATTTCAGTGTTGATTTCTTGTAATTCCTGTTTGGCTGTGTGCATTTGACGTTTTATGAGGTTCCATTGCAATTTCTTAGCGGTGGGATCATTTAATGCTGCGACATCATGTAACTTAAATTTAGTATATCGAGGCAGCAAGTAATTTTCTAGACATATGCTATTAAATATAAGAGACAATGAATGTCTATTATGTTTAATCATGAGCCGTTCTAAACGTCGTATTTTTGCTTTAATTTCAGTTGAAAATAAAGACAAAAATTCTCCAACATTTGGATAATTATTTATTGGTTTTCTTCTAAGCTTTCGGCTCACATGAGCCATCTTCAGAGAGGTAGTTTAAACTGAAATATTATAAAATCCACCATCACCGACGATTTTATTTTGTGTTGACATAAAACTCCGCTTGGCAACGGCAATAGTTACCAAAAATAATAAACGCAGTTCTTAAGTTTGCGATGCATCACGGACGAATTTTAATTTTAATGCAACTGAAATTAAAGCAAAAATACGACGTTTAGAACGGCTCATGATTAAACATAATAGACATTCATTGTCTCTTATATTTAATAGCATATGTCTAGAAAATTACTTGCTGCCTCGATATACTAAATATATATATATATATATATATATATATATATATATATTGTAATTTTGTTAATACAGTGGTTTATATAAACATAATATGACTACACAAAAAGTAAATGTACTGGTATTATACTTTTATAAACCATTGTAATAACAAAATTACAATATTAATCTCTACTCTGCATCGAGCACATTTATAAAAAAAAAAGGTTAAAAGGTGTGTTTTTAAATTATGTGTTCTTTCACTTTTTACTTTTGCCCTGACGATCCGTAGTGTGAAACCGCGGTAGGTTTTGGCTCGCTTTAGATTTTTTGTGTGTATATATATATATATATATATATATATATATATATAAAGACAGGTAGAAAAGAGTGTCTTTAATCTAATGTGTTTCACTTTAAACTTGCTTTTTCAGAGATTTTTAAAGACAAATCATTTCGTCTTTAAGAATCTCTGAAGATTGATCTATACATATATCTATATAACATAGTACACTTGGTATGTAATCCGGGTAAATCCCAAAATAGACGAAGTCGAGAGAACTCAATGTTAAATTTATTTATTTAATTTAACAGAGTAATATTTTACAAAGGATTTTTGATTATTACCTCGGGTGATACATATTTCACCGCTTTGATGTTCTTAACGCGGCTAATCAGATCCAGATGGTACAACTGTAGGCAATCGAAATATCACCCCCCCCCCCCCCACCCAAGAGAAGAAATTTATTTTTGTGGGGGTGATATTTCGATTGCCTACAGTTGTACCATTTGGATCTGACGAACTGCGTTAAGAACATCAAAGCGGTGAAATATGTATCATCGAAGCTAATAATCGAAAATCCTTTATAATATATATATATATATATATATATATATATATATGTGTGTGTGTCTTTTCTACAAATATTTTATTGTAACTGCTCTCTAAAACCACTAAGACACGAGGGGTCACTGATGTGAGAGAACATGTGGAAAATACTATTAAAGAGCGGGGTTGAATAGATGGATAAGATTTAAGAAGACAAAACATCACACTTGACATTGCACTTAAATTTTGGAAGATCAAAATTGACTAGAAAGTAAGAAGCCAGTGGAGATTTCCACAAGCTCGGGAAGAAACTGTTAACGTAGAACTTACGGTTGCGACTAGCCATTTCAACTCTAAACCGACGAGACCCTTGCTACCAATCTAGTCAGCTAGTTAAGTGCCATACGTGATACACACATTTAGGCGATCATGTCTTTTCGATCAGTTAAATGCCATACGTGATACATTTCGATGTATGACTTCAAATATTTCTTAACCCTTCTAAAAATAAGTTTTTTTGTTGATTTTGTCACCCATAAATTAAAGCATTATTTAGATGCAATGTTATTCGGTATCTTTTTTACCTGATGCCCAGTCCACGTGAATTTAAGCGTGCTCCTAGATTGGCATCTATGTCTCACAAGGTAATAAAGCCACTAAGACGCAAGGGATTAGAAAATATGAAAATAATTAGTTATCGAGAGAGAAAATATAAAAAAAAAGAATAAAGAAATATGACTGACTGTGTAGAAGATTTTCCTGCATTGAAAATTACTTTCTGCGGTAGACTGGTTGCCAATCAAAATTCAGTCTGTTCTACTATTTAACCTATAGTGAGAGGGAGAAGAGACAGCTTAATATCTTATTTGCGGGTAAGTGAATGCAACGAATTCAACTGGGATTCATTTCGGATCTCCGAGTTCTTCCTTCGAGCCACAACGATTATCTGTTCGGAATTATCGCCCGGTTCATACTCCATCCACGTCTAATGAACAGGTGAAGAGGCTCATCCCTTGTTCTCCTGTTTAGGATGTGATCTTCGGCTTTCTCTTTTCCAGTCCTTTCACTCTTACGTAGCCCCCTGCACATCAGTGGCGTTACCGCCTTGCTCAGGATGATATGATTAAAAAAAAAATAATTGGGAGATAAAAAAAAATTGACTTTTTGATCTACTCAAGAAAATAAGTTTTTAAATTTTCTCTTTTGCGTGATACATTCCACCCACGTCTATTGAACAGGTGTAGAGGCCCATCCCTTGTTCCCTGTTTAGGATTTGGTTTCCGGCTTTCTCTTTTCCAATTTTTTCACTTTTCTTTTTTTTTTTTTTTCAATTCGAGTAGATAGACTAAACTATCGCCCGGTTCACACTCCACCCTCGTCTATTGAACAGGTGTAGAGTCTCATCCCTTGTTTCCTGTTTAGGATGTGGTTTTCGGCTTTCTCTTTTCCAATCTTTTCACTCTTACGTAGCCCCCTGCACATCAGCGGCGTTACCGCCTTGCTTGGGGTGATATGATTAAAAAAAAAAAAGAAAAAAAAGCGTCACAAACTTTTTTTATAGATATTTTAGAAGTTGACTTTTGCATAATAAATTTGTAAGGTTTAAGGCTTTATTCAAATTGGTGGCATTTGTAAAAGTTTTCGTTTTAGCTGGCTGGAAAATGAGCATTCGTTATCATGGAACTGGTTTATTGCCATATGCAAACCATTTGGGAGCTCCTTGTCTTTAGCTGTTATCATTTTCTGCGTATTTATCACTGTTTGGTTGTTTCTAGTCAAGATAAACACAACGTCACATCGTCAGTGTTTAAGCACGTCACTTTAAATCTTCGCTGTGCATAATCTATAGATAATTCGTGAACATTCGTTTTATATTTTTATTTTAAAAAAAAAGCCCTGTGCAGAGGACAACTATTTACATGATTGGTTACCATCATAGAAACTGAATCACACACCCGTACACACACACACACACACACACACACACACACACACACACACACACACACACACACACAAGGAAAATAGGTTGACCGAAAGATAACTTGCACGAGTGCCATCTGTATCGCCATATTTCTGTATAAAATATTATTCTCTCTTTAATAATATCCAGTCAATCAGGCAAGTGCCATACGTGATACACGCTTGGATGATCATGTCTCGAAAGAGACATGACTGATTGGGCAGAAGATCTTTTATCATGCTCTTTTATCTGTAGCCGAAAGGGAAAGAGACGGATTGTATGAATAAGTAGTAATTATTAGGGGACCAGTTTATTACTTAATAACAATAGATAACTGATCCCCCACTTTTTGACCAGCAGACGCTTTACTTATGTTTCCAACTATTATCTTCATTCAGTCAGTTAAGTGCATTACGTGACACACGCTTTAGGCGATCATGTCTCAAAAGAGACATGACTGACTGGGCCGAAAATTTTCTACCCTGCTCTTTAAACTATAGCTGAAGGGTGAAGAAACAGTTTGTAGTAGTAATTAGTAATTACGGGGGATCAGTTTATTACTAAATAACAATAGAAAACTGTTCCCCCACTTTTTGCCCAGTAGAAGCGTTATTTATGTTTCCAACTTTCGAGACAGGACTGACTGGGCAGATTTTCTATTCTGCTCTTTAACCTATATCTGATGGGGGAACAGACGGATAGTATTAATAAGTAGTAATTACTGGGGGATCGGTTTATTACTATGTAACAATTGAAAACTGATCCCCCACTTTTTGCCCAGTAGAAGCGTTATTTATGTTTCCAACTTTCGAGACAGGACTGACTGGGCAGATTTTCTATTCTGCTCTTTAACCTATATCTGATGGGGGAACAGACGGATAGTATTAATAAGTAGTAATTACTAGGATATCGGTTTATTACTATGTAACAATTGAAAACTGATCCCCCACTATTTGCTCAGTAAAAGCTTTACTTATGTTTCCAACTATTATATTCAGTCAGTCAGTTAAGTGCCCTGAGTAATACGCGCTTGGGCAATCATGTCTCGAAAGAGATATGACTGACTGGGCAGAAGATTTTCTCTCCTGCTCTTTAAACCATAGCTGAAGGGAGAAGAGACGGATTTTATTAATAAGTGAATAATTAGTGAAAGAGACGTGACTGACTAAAGAAAATATTTCCAGCATTAAGTTGCCATTGATTTTTGCGGTAGACTGGTTGCCAGCCAAAGCTACAGAACCCAATCTGTGCTGCTATTCAAACCATCGCTGGATGGAAAACGGACCGATTATATTATATTATATTATATTATTATATAAATTAGTAATTAGGAAGAATCAGCTTATTATTTAATAAAAATAGAAAACCGATCCCCCACTTTGTGTCCAGTAGAAACTTTACTTATATTTCCAACTATTATCTTCATTCAGTCAGTTAAGTGCCATACGTGATACACGCATTAGGCGATCATGTCCCAAAAGAGACATGACTGACTGGTCAGATTTTCTATCCCGCTCTTTAAACTATAGCTGAAGGGAGAAGAGACAGATTGTAATAATAAGCAGTAATTAGTGGGGGATCAGTTTATTACTTAATAACAATAGAAAACTGATCCCCCACTTTTTGCCCAGTAGAAACTTTATTTATATTTCTAACTATTATCTTCATTCAGTCAGTTAAGTGCCATACGTGATACACACATTAGGCGATCATGTCCCAAAAGAGACATGACTGACTGGTCAGATTTTCTATCCCGCTCTTTAAACTATAGCTGAAGGGAGAAGAGACGGATTGTAATAATAAGCAGTAATTAGTGGGGGATCAGTTTATTACTTAATAACAATAGAAAACTGATCCCCCACTTTTTGCCCAGTAGAAACTTTACTTATATTTCCAACTATTATCTTCATTCAGTCAGTTAAGTGCCATACGTGATACACGCATTAGGCGATCATGTCCCAAAAGAGACATGACTGACTGGTCAGATTTTCTATCCCGCTCTTTAAACTATAGCTGAAGGGAGAAGAGACGGATTGTAATAATAAGTAGTAATTAGTGGGGGATCAGTTTATTACTTAATAACAATAGAAAACTGATCCCCCACTTTTTGACCAGTAGAAACTTTATTTATATTTCTAACTATTATCTTCATTCAGTCAGTTAAGTGCCATACGTGATACACGCATTAGGCGATCATGTCTCTTTCGAGACATGACTGACTGGTCAGATTTTCTATCCCGCTCTTTAAACTATAGCTGAAGGGAGAAGAGACGGATTGTAATAATAAGCAGTAATTAGTGGGGGATCAGTTTATTACTTAATAACAATAGAAAACTGATCCCCCACTTTTTGACCAGTAGAAACTTTATTTATATTTCTAACTATTATCTTCATTCAGTCAGTTAAGTGCCATACGTGATACTCTGGGCAGAAGATTACCAAAGGTAAGTGCTTGTAAGTGAATATAATGTATCGAACATTTCTGAGTCACATCCAAACTTCCAGCATCTGGTATCCCAAACCAATTACTTTATCTGACCTGGCTCAACATTGTTATAACACCGGTAACTGGTGTTTCAACCTGATAGGGCTGTAAGCAAATTCAAGTTTTCTACATCTGATAATTCCTAAGCTGTCATCCATCTAGTAACTTACTATGCTCTACAAAAAAGCTTCGGCGATCGTACAGGAGAGGGTGTTTCAACTTGATATTGCAGCACAGGAAAATACAATCTTAGATCACCTGGTATACACAAGCTGTTACCCATCTAGATATTGACGTTGGCTCAATTTCGTATGGGACGGACGATGTTTCAACGTGAAGTGGCCATACGCCTAACCCCCCAGAAGGGAAACACAATGTCTACTCAGTCAAACGTAAATATACTCAGTTATGATCTGAAATTTTTGGATATTAGATGCAACTCCATTGCATCTAATATCCAAAACAATCTATCTCATATAAAAAATACATACATAGTAACAACTACTTCGAAAACTATTATGGACATTATCAGTTCTAAAAATAACCGAAATCAAAATGATGAACAAGCAGGTGTATATAAAATAAATTGCCGGGGTTGTTCGTCCATCTCCATCGGAGAAACAAGTAGAAATCTAAAAAAAACGTATATATGAACACAAAAGAGACATCACTAATAATAATCTTACAAATGCATTAGTGATTCACAGAAATAAATTCAACCACAATTTCGATTTCAAAAATGCCACACTAATAAAAAGAGTAAACAATTTATTCAGAAGAAAAGTTCTCGAGACCGCCGCCATCCAGTACTACCAAAACATCAATTTGTGCCACGGATTTTTCCCAATCTGACCTTTACTTATGGAAATTATACTAAAACAGACTAACATACATAATAAAAAATTTCAAGGAAAACTATTGAATACCCTTCATTTTAATATCTCGTGACTTTGCACTACACATGAAGAAATTCTAAAAACTAAAATATTCTGTTGATCTTTTGAAATGATTTGTGAGCGTCTTTGTGGTTGCCAACACTGTTTATTTATAGATACGTAATTTAGAATAAAGCTCATTTCGTCTTTTTGCCTTGATAAAGTCCATCACAAGATGAAACGCGTAGGCAATTTAAAATACAGTTTTCCTCTTGTCTTTATTTTATTTAACCATATATATATATATATACCATTCATCTTTACCGCATACAATTTAGTGTTTCTGTTCTGTATTTGCAGATTATTGATAAAATCCAAAAGAAATCAGCAATGTTAGCGGTCGTCAGTTGGCATCTCTGGTTTAGTCACTTTTCCTCTGCTGTAACCTATATTTCCTGTGCAATTCCTTTAAATACTTAAAAAAACACTTGCAATGTTAGCGGCCTTTACTTGTCATCTCGGATTTAGTCATTTTATCACTCCTGTGAAACATCATTCAATAAGTCCCGGGCCTGACATATAGATGGCGTCAGCAAAAAAACAATCCATATGTTTGTTTTTTTAGTACTAATCTTCAAATGGCACGTGACAAAATTTGGGCCCAATCAGATTAATAGTTTACAAATTACAGTTATTTGAGTGAAGCTCCTGTTGCATATTTTTAAAACGATAGAAAAATCTGAATTTTATTGCATTCTTATTGGAAAAATACTGTTCAAGCAAAGCAATGGTCTGATAATTGTTATTTGGACACTGATCCGTCGGAAACAACTCTTAAGAGATAGTATACTGACTTTAAACTCGGTCGTACAGATACAAATGATACTAAACGCTCAGGTCGCCCAACATCAGCAGTTGTCCCGGAAAACACCAAAAATCCACAACCTCGTTTTGGCCGATTGAAAGTACGTGAGTAGTTGAACATTTTTTTTTTTAATCATTTCACCCCGAGCAAGCCAGAAACGCCACTAATGTGCAGGGGGTTACATAAATGTAAAAAGATTAATTAGAAAAGAGTGAGGAGTACAAACTAGTTAGAAAGGAACAATAGAAAGCAGGTGCGATGACAGATACATAGGTGGAGAGAAAGGGAAGGTTATACAGGGGTGGGGAGAGAGCTAGAGGCCAGTGGTTAGTAGATGAGTATTGACTTTGCATTTAAATTTTTGGAGGTTGTAGCCGTCAGGAAAGCAAAAATACGGGAGCGAGTTCCACAGGCGGGAAGTGCGAGAGAAGAAGCTGCAGGAGTAGAATTGTCGTCTGCATTTGGCTAACCTGACTGTGAATGGGTGGGACCCAGATGCCAGTCTGGTTGCACGAGTAAACACCTGTTGAGGAGGCATCAGTGACTTAAGCTCGTCCGAGCAGAAGCCATGAAAGTATTTATAGAACAGACAAAGGGAAGCCACATTTCGACGATGGGGAAGTGGCTGCAGTCGAGTCGCCAGATCAGTACCTATCACATTACTGACTCTCCTTTGGAGCTTGTCAAGAACACTGAGGAGAACGGCAGGGGCACCTGACCATGCACGGACGGATGGTTGACTTGTATATATGCAGGATAGATTCAGGTGGAAAAAACATTCAGTATTTTGTAAGAACTGAAGATTTGCATCCCCACCAGCGAATACTGGCTGCTTGCAAACCTCAAAATTGTGTTCCAAGGAAAGTGACTTAGCTTCAATGAAGACGGGATATAGGAAGCTGGGGCGTATTTTGAGGCCAAAAGCAAATCGTTCAACAAAAAAAAGGCATCGAATTGTTAGAGAAGCGTCGGAATCAGTGTATCATTCTCGAACGAGACTATGTTGATGAATAAAGTCGAATTTTGCTTAAAATTTGTTGTTTTCTTAATTAGGTCAGGGATTTATTGAGTGATGTGTTAAAAGATCTTGTAAATAAATGTGTTAAAGTATCTTAAAAAGTTGAGTCTATCCATTAGTGCCCAAATTTTCTTTTCTTGAAAATTTTGACCAAAAATCTTTAATTTGTATAAATTTAATTAAGACTAAACACATAAAAATTTTCATTGCATTATTCTAAGAAAAGAATAATTTTTTAATTTGGTTCTTATTTTAGGAACAAACTACAAATTTATTAATTAATTTATTTATTATTCTAAAGGGTGTGCGTTGTGATGCAGTGGATATCGACTCGGAACGCCAAATTGGGGAGCCGAGTTCGAATTCCAGTTGAAATCCTTGCATTCACTTACGCACAAATACCCTTGGGAAAGGTAATAATCCGTCTATTCCCTCTAGTTATGGGTTAAATAATAGAACAGACTGGCTTATATCGCCTTGGCTGGCAACAAGTCTACCGCAGAAAGCAATGGCAACCTACTGCGGGATAATCTTGATCACCCAAGCGTGCATCACGTATGGCACTAAATTGACTGAATGAAGATAATAGTTGGAAACATAAGTAACGCTTTTACTGTAAATTAAGTGGGGGATTAGTTTTCTATTGTTACTAAGTAATAAACCCACTAATTACTACTTATTTATACAATCCGTCTTTTCTCCTTTCAGCTATAGTTTAAAGAGCAGGATAGAAAATCAGTCAGTCATGTCTCTTTCGAGACATGATCGTCCAAAATCTGTATCGCGTATGACACTTAACTGACTGACTTATTTTAGGACGAAACTTATAGAGTAGGTATATTTCAGTAAAATTACTTTCATACATTTTCTTGGCTTTAAAAGACAGTTAGAACATTCATATATACTCTATACAAATATGAGTTAGATATAAGTAAGACTTACCAAAAAAGTTTTTGCTTGAATGATGAGATGAAATTGAGTGTATCCTCCTCCTCCTCCTCCTCCTCCTCCTCAAGATTTTCACTCTATACTGAAAACTGAGACGTCAGTGTTGCCAATATACATCAGACAGTAGGTGATATATTTGAAAGACACTTCATTCTTTAGGATTAACCAAAAATATATCTGAAAATTGCAGGAATTGCTGAAATCTGGTAAATTATCCCACTGGTCCTAAAAAAAAACAAAAATACATATATATATATATAGTGATCCACAGACAGATCTGTTTCACTGTATCACAGCTCATCAGTTTGGTTAGACTCCGATTGCTTTTTACCCAGGATTGAAACTTGACCGGCGATTCTATCTCTGAGCTATGGGTACTCGGTAGAAGGAGGCAGACTTTTTAGCGTGTATATTATCATTATTCACACGCCCAATAGCTGAGAGTGTTCTAATTCATTGCTGAATGAATGATGCTTAGATGCTAGAGTAGCTACTGTTTTTGAAAGTCTACCATTCTTCCTGAGTGTTAATATGTTAAAAAATCACTGATATGAACATCACCGAGCACTGGTTACACAGGCAGGAAAATTGAAGCATTATTGTTAAAAACCAAAAAGAAAAAGTTGCCTATTAATTGATATGGCTCGTCCAGTGGATTGTAACATAGCAACCAAGGAATTTTAAAAATTGTCGAATTATAAAGAACTTGAAATTGAAATAGAAAAAATGTGGAAATTGAAAACAAGAATAGTACGTGTAATAGTAGATATATGTGGGGGCATCAATATGCATAGAAATGTTTGGTTTGAATTTTAAATGGCACAAGGCCATTCCCAAAGATTTCATAACTAAATTTCTGCATTCCAACAAAAAATTTATACGGTTGGAATCAATCATCAAATTAACAAATGAAACATTGAATAAATGATCAAAGCATTATTTGTTATAAAATAAAGTGTGTTTACAAATAACAAGATTTACGTACTTTGTACAGACGTTGAGTGTGTCTGGTTAAAATGTCTTTCATTTCCTGCAGAAGACTGTGTTAAAGTTTTTAGGTAAGTTGCAAATTTCTTTGTTGCTGGAAGACTTAGCTGCGTCAAATGTAATATTGATAGAAATTTGCTGTAGAATACTGAATTTGTGAATAGATTCATCTTGAGATTTATAGAAGATTGATTCAGTAAGAGAAAGTGATTTGGACTTACGTGTTATACCGACGAGAAATCGTATGCCAGCTGTAGTAATTTGTACAATTGTTATATAAAGAAATAAAAAGGCATCTACCTGCGTCTTGGAGGCGGCTGTGAACTGCCTTTCTTTGTGTTCTGTGGTTCGGCCGCAATTCCTGGGTGTACCACGTGTCTGCTCCTTATACATCCCGTAAAAGGGCGGGAAAGCAGATTATCACGTTATTTTCGCGTGTGTATACGTACAATGAGTGAATGTGGTTGTGTGGAAATACACGTGATCATAGATACACTTGGAATGATAAAAAATGGGACACAACAACACATTGAAAGAATCTTTAAAAACCCCAGTATAAGAGATATACAAAACGTTGTCTTGTTAAGTACAGTCTACGCACAAAGGAAAACTTTGTCTATGTAATGCTAGAGATGTTATCGGAGATAGAAAAACATGGAATAGAGCCATAACAACACACCACAACCTGCGTTAGGTCTTTCAGCAGACTTGGTAGGTAGTGTAACCATAGCAGAAATCAAATGATGAAGAAAAATGACATAATAATAATAATACTAATAATAATGATAATGATGATGATGATGATGATGATAATAATCCCAAAAATTGAAATAATATTCCAAATAATAATACAAGTATTCCAAATAATAATCAAAATAATAAAATATTAATAATTATTTAAATGACACTTCATATAATAAAATAATAATAATAATAAAGAAAAATAATTATCCAAATAATAATAATAATGATGATAATCTGAATACTAATCCAAGGATGTGGTTTCCGGTTTTCCTTCTTTTTTTCTCCATTCTTCACTTTTTTTCTCTCTCTCTTTTTTCTTTCTCAATTGGAGTAGGTAGACTAAACTATCGCTCGGTTCACACTCCATCCATATCTATTGAACAGGTGAAGAGGCTCATCCCTTGTTTCCTGTTTAGGATGTGATTCCCGGGTTTCTCTTTCCCAATAATTTTACTCTTAAGTAGCTCCATGCGCATCAGTGGCGTCACCGCCTTCCTTGGGGTGATATGATTAAAAAAAAAAATAATAAAAATAATAACGATCAAAATAATAATCAACATAATAAAACATTAATAATTATTTAAATGACACTTCATATAATAATAATAATAATAATAATAATAATAATAATAATAATCCAAATAATCCAAATAATAAAAACAATAATTTTCCAAATAATAATAATAACATTAATAATAATAATCTGAATACTATTCCAAATAATAATAATAATCCAAATAATAAAGAAAAATAATTATCCAAATAATAATAATAATGATAATCTGAATACTAATCCAAATAATAATAATCCAAATATTTATTCAAATAATCCATATAATAATCCAAAAATAGTCTAAAGAATATATGTAACAGAAATTCAAATAGAAAAAGCAGAAAGATGTGGAGAGCCATTTTTGATCACGTTCTGAACGGAAATGTAAGTCGGGGTGAGTAGATGTCAGTCTAAGGGGAACAGTACATCTACAAGATAGAAGTCAGTCAGTCAGTTAAGTGCCATACGTGATACACGCTTGGGCGATCATGTCTCGAAAGAGACATGACTGACCGGACAGAAGATTATCCCGCAGTAAGTTGCCATTGCTTTCTGCGGTAGACTGGTTGCCGACCAAGGCTATAGAACCCAATCTGTCCTGCTATTTAACCCATAACTGGAAGGAAGAGACGGATTAATACCTTTCCCAAGGGTATTTGCGCGTAAGTGAATACAATGGATTCAACTGGAATTCGAACTCGGCTCTCCGGCTTCTCGTTCCGAGCCGATATCCACTGTACCACAATGCACAAGATGTATCCTAATACTGGAAAGAAATTTCACAGAAAAAGAAAAAGTAATTCTCATACAACAACAGATTAACCATGCGTCCCTCACATACTGGCTCCTCGTTTTGTTTACATTAATCACTCGTACTCGTTGACAGTAAATATACTATGCATCTTTCATTGTCCAAGTTTCAGTTTGAGTTTTGTTTAATGGCATATCAACCGCTGTGGGTTATTTAATGCCAAAATGGTGGGGTTTTAAGGTATTTATTTAATGTTCGGTTATAGTGAGAAGGTTGGTTTAGTCAGTTTGAGTTTGAGTTTTGTTAAACGGCATATCAACCTCTGTGGGTTTTTTAATGCCAAAAAGGTGAGGTTTTAAGATATTTTTAAGTTTGGTTATAGTGAGAAGGTAGATTTAGTCAAATTTTGATTAACTTTTTTTTTATTTTAGAACACAGAACATGACTTCTAGTTTTATATTCAAAAATGTATTGCTGGTAATATTTTTTCCTTCAAAAATATATTACGGCAATAATTTTGTTTTCCTGCTAAAATGTTATGGTAATATTTTTTTCCATTCAAAAATGTATTGTTGGTAATATTTTTCCTTCAAAATTACACATTTTTCTATAAAAGTTTATTTTTATATATATATTTCTATAAAAGTCTATTGTTTTATAGGTTTTGTAATCGGAGGCCACAGTTTGAACAACATATGATACACAGCTGATACAGTGCTGATTGCAGACACGGAAAGGAAACTACAAGACCTCCTACAGAAGGTAGCTAAAGAAAGTGACAAGAAAGGACTACAAATAAACTGTAAGAAAAAATGAAAACATCAGTAAAAAGAGCAACTCAAAATGCCAAATACAGGTGGGTGATACGAGAATCAAGCAAGCAAAAAATGTTGTTTCTATGGCAATGACATACTAGTTAGCGGTCAGTAAATATACTATGCGTCTTTCGAAGTTTAAGGGTAGTTTTATTTTCATAAAAATGAATTAAAAATGTAAAAATATGGATGTAAAAATATAAACAGTCAAATAAACTTTCTTCTTCCTCAAATCCTAAAAACTCGTCACGGCTGAATTCATGTAAAAGCTCTAAACTATCTTCTGCAGAGACATCACTACTGTCAGTCATGTACAATAAATGATCCTCACTACCATCCATGTCATGGTGCTAAACATGGTGCTAACTTATACATTCGTCTTGGGAGATGCATACGTATTTATCAGGGTATTTTTTAGGAAAAAATGCGTCTTGTAAACCGAAAAATACGGTAAATCTTTTATCAACAGTATTTACATTATTCGGACTACAGTCCTCATCTTTTTTGCCATTTGTATGACGTTTCAGCCGTTGTACGCTCCGGCCTTATTCAGGTGCTAGGAACTTCGAACCGAACTCTTTATTTCAATCACTGGGGTATATCATTCTCATTCCTTGAGTTGTAATGTATCTGTTGGAAGTTATGAGTTATCTCCCTCTAACCCTGCAAATTACTTGTTCACCACTGCAATTGCTTGGTATTGAACTCACAACTCTTTGGGTCAATTCACAGGAACTAACCAACGTCTTTATCCACTGAACGGAAATGCAAGACAAGCTGAGTGGATGCAAGTCTAGGATTGATAGTAAAATGTTAAAGGTTACTTAAAGACGAGGTATTTTGTGCACTCCAGTTACCCTCTATATCCACTGTGGATATAGACGTTCGTTAGTTGACCTAAAGAGTTGTGAGTTCAATACCAGGCTACAGCAGTGGCGAACGAGTAAATGCGTGGTTGTAGTAAAACCAATATAAGTACTCGGTTTATTATTAGTACCAGTGTATTGGGCCGCAGATAATTTTCTAAACATATACTGTTAAACATAAGAGACAATGTATGTCTATTATGTTTAATCATGAGCCGTTCCATACATCGTATCCTGGCTTTAATATCAGTTGAAAACAAAGACAAAAATTCTCCAACACTTGGACAACTCCTTATTAAGTTGGCTCCAAGCCCTCGGCCCACATGAACCATTCTCAGAGAAGCCACAAGGACGTTAACACAAATAATAAGCTTAATAAAGAGTTGTCCAATTGTTGGAGAATTTTCTCTTGGTTTTCAACTGAGATTGGGGCCAAAATACGATGTTTGGAACGGCTCATGATTAAATCTAATAGACATTCATTGTCTGTTATGCTTAACAGTATATATTTAAAAAATATATATAGTCATCCGCAGACAGATCTGTTTTGCTGTATCACAGCTCATTTGTACGATTAGACATCCGATTGCTTTTTAACACAGGATTGAAACCCGACCGAATTGGCAATTCTACCACTGGGTTATATATATATATATATATATATATATATATATATATATATATATATATATACCCTCCTCAAACATATATCAAATATACACCCTCCTCCATAGAATATAGAATTGGTAAAAACTCGTACATTGAAGAAATATTTAACAAACACAAAAGTCACTACAATAAGTCCCGGAAAAAAGTGGCTACAAAAACCAAGACATCCAGTCTATAACAAACTATAACCATAACAGGAAAAATAGAAATAGAAAAATCATTTGGTACACACCTCCTTTCAACCAAATGATAAACACCAAGTTAGGACAGAAGTTCCTCAATTTAATTAAAAAACACTTTCCCACCAATAACCCCCTTAGTAAAATCTTCAACAAAAATACACTTAAACTAAGTTATAGTTGCACAAACAACCTAGAGAAAATCATAACAAACCATAACAAATATATCCTAAATCAACTCGTAGATCAAAATAAAATTAACTACCAAAATAATAAAGAAGACAACAATAAAAACCTATGTAATTGTAGAAACCCCAACAACTGCCCACTACAGAATAAATGTACAATAAACTCAATAATCTATCAATGCAATATAACATCAATTGAAAATCCCACTATAAATAAAGTGTATATCGGATCAACTAAGAACACCTTTAAGAAGCGTTGGTACATGCACTTAACTTCATTCAAAAACAACTTATACCGAAACCAAACATCCCTTTCCGCATACTTTTGGAAGATAAAGGACTCAAAACAGAAAACAGAGTAAAATGGAAAATCCTATAAAAAACTAGATCTAGCAACTCACTTAACGATATCTGCCCTTTATGTTTAAGTGAAAAGCTACACATTCTAAAGTACCCCAACAGTAGCGAACTATTAAACCGTAGAGACGAATTAGCAGTATTATGCAAACATCGCAAATATTTCTCATTAAAATTTAAATAAACAAAAAAAAAAAACACCTCATCCACACAACACCCCCACCAAAAATGTAATAAATACACATAATCAATCCTCTAAATAAATAGAACAAAAAACGTAGAAATAAAAGAAAATAAATCCCACACAACACCAACAATAATTCTATCTACCTGTAAATAGTAGTAAAATCAAAACTATCGTCACTGCATAAAAAAAACCCTATATCCCAATATAAAATACCTAAACTAAACGAAAAAGCGACCTGCCCAAAACTAAGCTATCCAACACCCTTCTCTTAACCCAATAGCAGCACATCTAGAAACACGAACGGACGACTAGACCATTCTAAACTCCCACACCACAGTTATTTACATCGTTCTCAGTAACAGCGACGCCACATCCACCACATCCAGACAAAATAAATAAGGAGCCTGTCTTAAACAGAATCAGAATAAGCTCCCAACCTTGCATTCACTTAAACATCATATCACCATAAATAAAGCGTTTTCACCACTGAATTTTCATTCCAACGTTGTCATCCGATGAGAAGCACGCAAAACATCTTCGAAACGCGAAAATTTTTGTGTAGTAATACTATGAATTTATAAACCATTGTAACAACTATTACAATATATATATATATATATATATATATATATATATATATATATATATTTTAATTACGCTCTCACACTAGAAGTAAGGTTGACTTTGAAAAACAGTAGCCACTCTAGCGTGTACGCATCGCTCATTCAGTAGCTATTGGGCGCGTAATATGATATTCGCTAAAAAGACTTCTTCCTTCTTCCACCCAACGCCTCGTGGCCCAGGGGTAGAGTCGCCGACTGACGCCAGATCGGTCGGGTTTCGAACCTTGGTTGTGTAGCAATCGGAGTCTAACCGTACTGATGAGCTGTGATACAGCAAAACAGATCTGTCTGCGGATGATAACTATATATATATATATATATATATATAAAGCTTACTACGACTCTTCTAATGTTTTATAGTCTAGTCACAAACAGTATCCTGTTCAACAGATTTTTAGCGATATTATTTTTCTTAAATTTAATTTAATTTATATCGTAAATAAAATCTCAAGGTTTTATTATTCAAACATTTAGCTGACAAACTTTCAAAGATATTTATTTTCCAGAGAGTGACACGTCATTTGTCTTAAAGATTTGCATCTTTTTGGCAAAGATTCTAGTATTATGTTTTTGGTTTTATCTTTAAAAGCCATCCAATTTAGAAATTATCACAAAAAATTTCCACATGGCCTTTAACTTTGAAAACACACACAAACACACAATTTATTCGTAGATAATTAATACCGAAATAACATAAAGTAATTATTGCCCCCCAAAAATATTTAAAATAAATAAAAGATATATTTTACTGTGTCCCTTCGGCAAAAATATTGACGTTCTGTCATCAATGGGGAGTTGTAAACTAGAAGATTTATAACCGAGGGTGATACGTGGCTACGAATATTGAAATTTATATGAAAACATTTGAATATTAGGGTAGAAAAAATACTTCTGGATAAAGAATGATGTGAGCGTTTGAAATTTGTTTTTATAAAACTAGCATCATAACCCGGCGTTGCCCGTGCAACTCAGAACATTTTAGTAGTAGTAGAAGATGCCACTTTTATTTTATATGTTTTGTTTTTGTTTGAAAAAAATTTTTTTTTAATTTCTTTTGTTTCAAAATTACGGGGATAAATATTCACATATTTTGTTGAACAAATGAATTTTTAAAAAGTCGAAATAAAAATTCAATATAGAGGCTTATTTATTTATTTTTTATATATATATTTTAGTCGCGTTTGACACGTGGGATTTGATTTCTGTGACTTAATTTAGCAACCATCTTAGATCTTAGATGTTTTACGGGGCAAATGTAAACAATTGTGTCCATTGACCCAAAAGTGCGAAAGGGAAAATTACTGAACTTAAACTCAAAAAGAATGTGTCGACCTGGCTTCCATGTAGAGATGTAGATATGTAGATATAAGCTTTAAAACTAATCCATGGTCCTGGAGCTCAGACTCTTTGGACGTTGACACGAAAGCCTAAAACGCAACAGTTGTTTCCAGTTAAAGCGAAACCATAGACTGAAAGAAAAATGAATGGATGTAAGTCAAATTTTGATTTCCTGCTATCGATATCAAATAAGTTTTTTTCGTCGTAAACTGCATTTTGAAGGCTAAATAAATCCTCTGAGTAAATGGTATCATGACTGTGACTAAGAACTACAATTATACCTACTTAGAGCCAAACCCGAAGCAAAAACTAAAATAAAAGTGCTGAAAAAACTACATACAGGTAGATAAACAGACACACACACATACACACAAACATCTTGCCTTTTATATATATATACTAGCAGTATAGCCCGGCGTTACTCGGGTCTAATGAAAGCTTTAAAACTAATCTATGGTCCTGAAGCTCAGACTCTTTGGACGTTGGCATGAAAGACTAAAAAGTTTCCAGTTAAAGCGAAACCGTAGACTGAAAGAAAAATGAATGGATATAAGTCAAACTTTGATTTCTTGGTATCGATATGAATATGTATATATATTATCTATTGCAAGAACTGCAACCTTAAAACTTCTGAATATCGTTTCTGATGTCTTTATCTATGAGTGTACCAAATTTGATTAAAATCGGACCATTCCTTCTATAACCTGATGTTTTCGATTATCGATTTTCGATATTTATCAGGGGTACCTCGACAAAAAACCTAGCTAAGAACACTCGCAGACGCTTATAGTACAACTGTGTAAATTTTCCGGAAAATCGGTTCAGTCGTTTCGGAGTCTATAGGTAACGGACACAGACACATACAGACACACGCACATACACACACAAAGACAAAGTTCCATTGATGAATAAGTTTAGAATTCATCTCTAATCCCCCCCTTTTTTTTTCTTTTTTAATATCTCTCTTCTATATTCTTTCTTTCTTTCATTGTCTTTCCGTCTATCGTTCTTAATATGTTTTCTTTCATAATATACCTCTCCTCATTCTTTCTTTTTTTCTTGCTTAATATCTTTCATATCTTTCATTCTTTCTTAAACTACTGGTCAAAAATCAGCATTAATAATGGTAGACATTTTAAGAATAATACCAGAGTATAATGCGCATTCGTCAATGAATTCTGGGTATTTTCTTTTGATTAATTAAACATATTTACGATGCCTAACGGTGTAGGATAATTTCACTAGAAACAAAGAAAAGAGTGCTGGATTGCTATATGATGTCAGTTCTTCAATACGGCAGTGAATGCTGGACAATATCATCGACAATGAGGACTTAAATCAGCGGAAATGTGGTTCTACAAAAGGATACCGCGGATATCGTGGACTGAGCATGCAAGAAACGATGAGGTGCTGGAAAAAATGACAACCAAAAGGAAATTAATGCTGAGCACCAGGAAGAGACAACTGAAGTTCCTGGAACATGCAAGGAGAGTTTGGAGAACCTGATATTAAGAGGCCAGATAGAAGAAAAAAGAGACAGAAGAAGGCAGCGGATAACATATTTGCAGGGCCTAATCAGGTGGATGACGGAACGGGGGTTGCGAGGTGTAACAGGAGAAAACATACTAAGAGCCACAAAGGATAGGGAGAGGTGGAGAACCATGATCGCCTACGCCCTGAAGAGAAAGGGCACATAGAAGAAGAAGAACAGTGTCAAATGTTGCTAAGCATATACAGTAGTCGGCTAACAGTTGAAACAGTCAGTTTTGGTTACCGTCACTGACAACACCCTAACCCTAGTGCTTGTGGTATCAAGATTAGAAGTCATAAGGATTTCAAACTATAAAACCAGATATAATTATTCATCACTACGGTAAACCCTATCGTTTGTTTTAAGCTCCACATAAATCAAATTTAACCTTATTTTTATAACCAAATTTACATGTATCTAATTTAAAATTAACGCTCCATTCTGGTTTGCGAGAAAATCGTCACGATCCGTGTGGATTTCAGTATGCAATAAGATTCAGGTTTCAGTGACATTATACATTCTAACTTTTCTTCGGGTTATTAGATTCGTTTAAAAATTCAAATACCTGGGAAGTGTTTTGACAGAGTATGGAAAATGCAACACGAAGATTCAAAGATTTGTTGGCATAGCCAAAGATGCATTTAAGAAGCTAACCAGAGTACTGAGAGATAGGAAAATCTCATTAGAAACAGAGAAAAGAGTGCTGGATTGCTATGTGATATCTGTCCTTCTGTATGGAAGTGAATGTTGGAGGATATCATCAAGGATGAAGGAGTGGCTTGAGGCAGCAGAAATGTGGTTTTACAGAAGGATGCTGAGGATACCATGGACAGAGCCCGTGTGCAACGATGTGGTGTTGGAAAGGATGGGAACGAGAAGAAAACTGATACTAAATATCAGGAAGAGACAAATGAGGTTCTGGGACACGTAATGAGGAAGGATGGCCTGGAGAACTTGATACTCACAAGTCAGATAAATGAAAGCAGAGACAGGGGAAAGCAGCGAGAGACGTACTTGTTAGGTCTGAGCAAATGATTGACGGGGTGGGGCTTGGGATAGATACCAAAAGAAAATTATTGAGAGCGACAAGAGACAGGGGCAAGTGGAGGTCCATGATCGCCTACGTCCTGAAGGGACACGGTACATGATTCTCACTGAGTGTCCCATACATTCGGCCTTCTACCACATGTAAGCGGTGCTTATAAAAACAACTGGGCACCTCGATTTGGTGTAATGGTCAGCAGGCTTGTCTCGCTAGAATCATTACAAGTGAGTAGTGAGTTCGATCCTCACTGGGTGTCCCTTACTTTTGGACTTGTGCCACATCTGAGCAGCGCTTAGAAAATTAATTTGGGCACCTCAGTGTGGTGTAATGTTTAGCAAGCTTGTCTCGTTAGGACCAGTCACAACTGAGTAGTGAGTTCGATCCTCACTGGGTGTCCCTTACTTTTGGATTTGTGCCACATCTGAGCAGCGCTTAGAAAATTAATTTGGGCACCTCAATGTGGTGTAATGTTTAGCAAGCTTGTCTCGTTAGGACCAGTCACAACTGAGTAGTGAGTTCGATCCTCACTGGGTGTCCCTTACTTTTGGATTTGTGCCACATCTGAGCAGCGCTTAGAAAATTAATTTGGGCACCTCAGTGTGGTATAATGTTTAGCAAGCTTGTCTCGTTAGGACCAGTCACAACTGAGTAGTGAGTTCGATTCTCACTGAATGCCCCATACTTTCGACCTTGTGCCACAACTAAGGAGCGCTTAAAAAATCGAGAACGCCACTGGATTATTTTTCTGCGAAATTCACGAATTCTATTTCAAGTCAAATTTTATTTAAAAGTTGACACTCAAAATCAAACCGTCTTTAGTTTTAAAATAAATATTATTCCGAAGGTGTTACTGGTTGATTTAAATGCAAAAATTCCTGTCTGCAATAATCAAATCTCATGAACCGGTCATGTGGGTCTCGTTGATCCTCGGACAAAGTTGCCAATTTAGAGAAATAAAATTTCTCAAAAATCCCGGGAGGAAAAACTTATCCGACGCTTAATATGAAATATTCTTTATCACATGATTTGAGATATTTTTCCGACATTAAATTCTGGGATATATACATATTCTTTTTGACTGAAATGGAGCGCGATTAACTCAATTCATGTCAAGTAAGGCGACAATGCGACTAAGACAATGGGTCGGGGGGCAGTGAAAGAGAATTGTGGTTTTCTACTCGTAGATATATATATACATATATATATATATATATATCGAAACTTATTTATGGAACTTCGTTTCTGTGTGTGTGTGTGTGTGTGTGTGTGTGTGTGTGTGTGTGTGTCCGTTACCTATAGACTCCGAAACAGCTGAACCGATTTTCCTGAAAATTTACACAGTTGTACAATAAGCGTCTGCGAGTGTTCTTAGCTAGGTTTTGTGTCGAGGTATCCCCGATAAAGATGGATAATCGAAAAAATCGGGTTATACAAGGAGTGGTCCAATTTTAATCAAATTTGATACACTTATAGACAAAGACATAAGAAACGATATTCAGAAGTTTCAAGGTTGCAGTTTTTACAATAGTGCAGAAAATTTGATATCGATAGCAGGAAATCAAAATTTGACTTACATCCATTCATTTTTCTTGCAGTCTACGGTTTCACTTTAACTGGAAACAACTATTGCTTTTTAGTCTTTCGTGCCAACGTCCAAAGAGTCTGAGCTCCAGGACCATAGATTAGTTTTAAAGCTTTCATTACACCCGAGCAACGCTGAGCTATACTGCTAGTTAATATATATTAATAATAAATAATAACATTCATTTAAAACATTCTTTTATTTTTCTATGTGCCCTGACCTTTTACGTAGACGATCATGGCTTTCCACGTCTCCCTGTCCCTGGTGGCTCTTAGCACGCTTTCTTCTCTTACACCACGCAACCCCCGTTCTGTCATCCACCTGATCAGGCCCTTCAAATATGTTATCCGCTGCTTTCCCCTGTCTCTTTTTCCCTCTATCTGGCTTGTTAGTATCAGATTCTCCAAGCCCTCTTTCCTCATTGCATGTCCCAGGAACTTCAGCTGTCTCTTCCTGATGCTCAGTATTAATTTCCTTTTCGTTTCATTCCTTTCTAAAACCTCATCATTGCTCACATGCTCGATCAATGATATTCGCAGCATCCTTCTGTAGAACTACATTTCAATTGCTTCAAGTTTTTCCTTCATCTGCTTGATTCTAGTATCCCCGACCCGTATTTGGCATATTGAGCTGCATTTTTTACTGATGACTATGCATTCGGTTTTCTTTCAGTTTATTTGTAGTCCTTTCTTGTCACTTTCTTCAGCTATTTTCTGTAGGATGTTTTGTAGTTTCCTTTCTGTGTCTGACAATCAGCACGGTATCATCTGCGTACCTTATGTTGTTAAAATTGTGGCCTCCGATGACAAACCTTTCCTTTTTAATTCTATTAATTAATCACGTATTTTAATATGGTTTATTATGAGTTGTTTTACTCGTGTACATAAATATTCCATAGAATTTAGTTGTTAAATACAAATTTATTTTAAGAAAATTAATTTTGCTTGAGAATAAAGCACAGATATTCACTGATTCTATAATACAAATCATAACCTCATGTATTAGTAATAAAAACCAAAAGCTTTTTTTTTCGTTGGTTGGTTATGGGTGTCCATCAAAAAGAGTCGCTTTTCAAAATGTCGATTCTATTATTATATCAATTAGTTTATATTAATATATAACTATTTTATTTTAATAATATTTAAAATTAATATTATTATTTATCATTAACATATTAAAATAATAACAATAATAATAATAATAATAATAATAACAATAATAATAATAATAATAACAATAATATTATTATTTATCATTAACATATTAAAATAATAACAATAATAATAATAATAATAACAGTAGTAATAATAATAATAATAATAATAATAATAATAAATTATGCATAATAATATGGATCCAAAATGCAGGTTTTGTGATAAACACCAAGAAACAATAGACCACCTAATCTCAGGCTGTTCTGTGCTTGCCCCAAATGAATATAAAAATCGCCACGATAGAGTTGGGCAATATTTACATTGGGCAATGTGCAAACATTATGGAAAAGCTGTAAACAAACACTGGTATGAACATCATCCAGCACCGGTTACAGAAATAGAAGATGTAACCATTCTATGGGATTACACCATCTACACAGACAGAAAAATTGAAGCAAACAGGCCAGACATTATTGTTAAAAACCAGAAGGAGAAAACTTGTCTATTAATTGATATGGCTTGTCCAGCGGATTGTAACATAGCAATCAAGGAATTTGAAAAACTGTCAAAATATAAAGACCTGGAAATTGAAATAGAAAAAATGTGGAAATTGAAAACAAGAGTTGTGCCAGTGATAGTAGGTGCACTTGGAATGATAAAAAATGGAACAAAACAACACATTGAAAGAATCCCTGGAAACCCCAGCTTAAGAGATATACAAAAAATTGTCTTATTAAGTACAGCCCACACACTAAGGAAAACGTTATCTATGTAATGCTGGGGATGATAGGGAGGATAGAAAAACATGAAATGGAGTCATAACAACACGCCACTACCAGCCTTAGGTCTCCCCGCAGACTTGGTTGGTAGTGAGACCAATGCAGAAATCGAAATATGATGAAAAATGACACAATAATATGATTATTTATCATTAACATATTAAAATAATAACAATAATAATAATAATAATAATAATAATAACAATAATAATAATAATAACATGTCTATATGGAAAACAACCCTTTACCTCAATCATATAAATGGAACCTATAAGTCTGATGAAATAAACATCAAAAGAGGTATATTTCAAGGTGATTCTTTATCTCCCTTACTATTCTGCATATCATTAATAGCACTAACCAGTCAACTTAATAAGACAGGATGTGGTTATAAAATAGGCCAAAAGAAAATAAGCCATCGTATTTTACATGGATGACTTAAAGTTATATGCTAAGAATGATAATGAGCTGCAAACTGTAAAATGCTTCAGCGAAGACATTGGAATGAAATTTAATTTGAATAAATGTGCTAAAGCTACAGTTTTACGTGGATCAATACAAGAAACATCCTCAATTAGCCTAGACCCTGCTGTAACAATAAAAGAATTGAAACCAGAAGAAGCTTATAAATACCTAGGTGTAAATGAGAGCGAAAACATTCACCATAAAAAAATGAAAGAAATAGTGCGTAAAGAGTACTATAGAAGGCTACGAATGATATTAAAAACTGAATTAAATTCACAGAATAGAGTTATGGCCATTAATAGCCTTGCAATCCCAGTTGTCCAATATAGCTTCAACATCTTAAACTGGACTCTAAACGACATCAGGCGAATGGATGCTAAAACAAGAAAGCTTCTTTCTAAGCATAGGATGCATCACCCAAAGGCTGATGTAGACCGTCTATACATACCCCGTAAAGAAGGTGGAAGGGGTCTTATTCAGCTGGAATTGTCATACAAGACAACAACTATTGGCTTACTAACATACATAGAAACAACAAAGGATTGGATGTTACAATTAGTAAGGCAACATGAAGAAAGAAAGAAAAAATATTCAATAATAAAAGAAGGCAGTAAATACAAACAAGATTTACAGTTAGTAGATTCTGTAGAAAAGCAAAACAGTAGCCAAGAACCAACTATTGCGGCAAAAAATATGAAAATGAAAGCCAAAGATAAAGCTCTTGAAAAGATGAAACAGCGCTGGCAAGACAAACCTCTGCATGGCCAATATCCAGTACGTGCCAATAAATCCAATGTTGACAAAGTTAATACTCATCGATGGTTACGTGCATCTGGATTAAAGTCTGAAACTGAAGGATTTATACTTGCAGCACAAGACCAAAGTCTTTTCACGAGAAACTTTCAGGCAAATATTATGCATAATAATATGGATCCAAAATGCAGGTTTTGTGATAAACACCAAGAAACAATAGACCACCTAATCTCAGGCTGTTCTGTGCTTGCCCCAAACGAATATAAAAATCGCCACGATAGAGTTGGGCAATATTTAAATTGGACAATGTGCAAACATTATGGAAAAGCTGTAAACAAACACTGGTATGAACATCATCCAGCACCGGTTACAGAAATAGAAGATGTAACCATTCTACGGGATTACACCATCTACACAGACAGAAAAATTGAAGCAAACAGGCCAGACATTATTGTTAAAAACCAGAAGGAGAAAACTTGTCTATTAATTGATATGGCTTGTCCAGCGGATTGTAACATAGCAATCAAGGAATTTGAAAAACTGTCAAAATATAAAGACCTGGAAATTGAAATAGAAAAAATGTGGAAATTGAAAACAAGAGTTGTGCCAGTGATAGTAGGTGCACTTGGAATGATAAAAAATGGAACAAAACAACACATTGAAAGAATCCCTGGAAACCCCAGCTTAAGAGATATACAAAAAATTATCTTATTAAGTACAGCCCACACACTAAGGAAAACTTTATCTATGTAATGCTGAGGATGATAGGGAAGATAGAAAAACATGAAATGGAGCCATAACAACACGCCAGTACCTACCTTATGTCTCCCCGCAGACTTGGTTGGTAGTGAGACCAAAGCAGAAATCGAAATATGATGAAAAATGACATAATAATAATAACAATAATATAATTATTTATCATTAACATATTAAAATAATAACAATAATAATAATAATAATAATAACAACAATAATAATAATAATAATAACAATAATAATAATAAGACAACGAGAATGACGTGCTTTTCTGAGGCTCCTGAAAACGTAACGTTTTTTCTTTTTTTCTTTTTTTTTTTTTTTTTATGTAAACATTAATTTCTCATTTCACTATATTAAACTATATTAAACATAAACATTAATTTTTCCCTTCGTATATAATTTTAGTTGTATGTTTCTTCTTTTAATGATCCTTAAAGAGATTTATTAACTAGTTTTCTAAAGCAAGACAACGATAAAAAATATGACGAAAAGCGCTCTGTTCGATCGACGATATTCATTCTTAGAAAAAATATGTAATAATTTTTCTTAGAAAAAATTCTTTCTTAGAAAGAATATGTAATAATTTATTTATATTTGTTCGTTCATTTTATATATTTGTTTATTTTTCGATAATCTTATTCTCGTTGGATTTCATGAAAGAATAACACAGAATACAGTAGGCCAACAAATTATTTTTAAATTTTACGGTAGTAAACTCAAATGTCCACTTTTTTCTTTCCTATTAAAAAAATTTTTTGAGATTTTTTTTTTTTTTTTTTTAACGTAAACATTAATTTTGAATTTCACTATTTTAAACATAAACATTAATTTTTTCTTCGTATATAATTCAAATTGTATGTTTCTTCTTTTAATGATCCTTTAAATAGATTTATTAACTAGTCTTCTAAAGCAAGACAAAAAAAAAAAAAAAAAAAAAAAAAAAAATATGACGAAAAACACTAAAAAAATGTTCGATCTAGGATATTCTTTCTTAGAGAGAATATGTAATAATTTATTATATTTAATTTGTTCGTTCATTTTATATATTTATTTATTTTTCGATAATTTTATTCTCGCTGGATTTAATGAAAGAATAACACAGAATACAGTAGGCCAACAAATTATTATTTTTAAATGTTACGGTAGTAAACTCAAACTCAAAGGTATGTCCACTTTTTTTTTTTTTTTTTTTTTTTTCATATTAAATTAAATTTTGAATTTTTTTTTTTTTGCAAGGACAAAGGTTAATAGTAGCAATAAATGTTTTTTTTTTTTTTTTTTTTTTTTTAACAATACTCTCTAAGTGCAGTGATGTTTTTTTTTTTCTCCGATGAACGGCCGTTACATCCAAGTTTGTTTGTTTTTTCAACCAGCGTCTCTCTCTTTGAATTTTTCTTTTTCTCAATATGAAATTCTGTTTTAATATAAACAGGATTTTTTCTTTAGATATTAGGGAATAATTTTTATTTTTATTTTTTTTTTTTTTTTTTAACAAAATTCTGCTTTATTTTAATTTATCTGTTTGTTCTTTAAATTAACCTAAATAAAATCATCCGTATTATATTTCCTTTAGCTGTCGATATTTCGTGTAAATTATTATTTTTTTTTTTTTTAACTATTATAATTTTCTTAAAAACCAAACAAAACAAGAAAATAAATTAAATCCGATGAAAAACAATTTATATGGTATTATTTTATAGAAAGTCTACGTATTTTTTTTTTGATAAATTTATTTTTATTTATTTATTGTTTTAATTTACTTATTTAATTTATCTTATTATGATAATCCAATATTGACCAACGACTTTGTTGAAAAAATGAAAGATAAAGTGGACGAACAAATTATTACATTTTTTTTTTTTTTTTTTTTTTTTCAACAAACGTCTCTCTATTTGAATTTTTCCTTTTCTCAATATGAAATTTTGTTTTAATATAAACAGGATTTTTTTTTTCTTAAGATATTATAATTTTTTTTTTTTTTTTTTTTTTTTAAACAAACTACTCTAGTAATATTGATGTTTTGTTTCGTTGAGCCGTCTTTCTCCTTGAATTCCAATCGCGTCTATGTCAGATGTTGCTTGGCAGCCCATTTAGGAGAAGGAAAACTCCGAACAACAACCCGCAACTCAAGGTGTTAATCGTGCCGAGGAGTGAATGGCTACTGCGTTATGAGGTCACAAACGATTCCCTACAGGCTTCGGGACCCTGTTTGTAAAAGACCGTTACCCAACGTGCCGGGCAACTTTGGGTGGACTTTTGGACCCGTGCGTCACTCGTGGGAAAAACATGAAAAACACAAATAGAAATAAAAAGTCCAGTATGGCTCTTCCAGTGGATAAACAGGGAGCCCGTCCTTCAGGAGGGAACCTACCTGAGGTCGAAAAATCTGCCATAGGAACAAACTCCTACACAAAGAATGTATCTTCAGGTCCCCACAACCAGGATAATCCTAATGATGGTCCTGAAAATTCACCAGCTAGATCTACAACCGTATATTTAAAGAAAGAAAAAATAAAATGGTCTCGTGAGGAGTACAAAGTCGTTATGACTGCATTTCATGAAGCGTTACTCAAACCTCAAAAAAACATGACTCGCCAAACATATGACATTTGGCGTGAAAAAGTTGGTCAAACAAATAGAAAGTATATTGACGAAAATAAATTGGCCAATGTACGTAGGTACATTATTCGTAATAACCGACTGTCAGAGGCTGAGATTCACGAAATTAAAAGAATTGTAACAAGAAGAGTCGAATCAACAAAATATGAAAAGGAACCGGAACCAGAAATAAAAAGTAATAACATCAAACAAATCACAGGTCATAATGTAGAAACCGTGAAACACGCAAATCACTGCGAAGATAATGATGTAAGTCTAAAAGTGCTGGAAAGGTGCGATCTGAGTCTGAGTCAGTTAAAAGACAAAAATAAAATTAGTTCAGAACACATCGAAGATAATTATTTGACCGAAAATAACAATATACAGGAAGCCAAGATAGAAATAAAAAACCAGCTAAGTCAAATACAAAGTATTACAATGGAGGAACGTGAACAGCTCCCAAAATTCCAACCAACAAAACAAAACCTCCGAACTATTAAATTGTACAATGCAGCACTAAAATCAATACTGGATGAAGACCCGAATACAAATCTTAACGAAGTAATATATGCATCAGCAACAGCAGCAACAAAAAAATTAAACATCAAAATAAAAACAAGGCAGTCACGCAGACGTGAAGATCCACCTTGGAAAAGAAAAATCGAAAAAGAAATCGAACAACTAAGAAGTGAACTGTCAGTACTGGATGAACTGAGTAGAGGAATAAATGTAAGAACTAGGAAAAGAAGAAGAGCCGAAAAAAAATATAACATCAGGAATGAAAATGACGTCTTATCAAATAAAGAAAAAATAAAGCAAAAAATCCAACTGAAGGCTCAAAGAATAAGACGCTATGAAAAAAGAGCAAAATTTTACAGACAAAACAAGATCTTTCAGACTGATACAAAGAGATTTTACAGGGAAATAGGTAAAAAAAGAATTGAAGTGACAGTACCCCCCAGAATGGAAGAAGTCACACAGTTCTGGGAAAAGATATGGGCTTGCCCTAAAGAACCTAGCAAGGAAGTACATTGGATTACGCAGGAGATAGAACGAATGAAGAATAAACCCGAACAGGCATGGTCTGGAATTACAGAAGATGATATTAAATTTGCACTAAAAAAAGCACACAATTGGAAAACTCCAGGTATAGATAAAATTCCTAACTTTTGGCTATATTATTTAAATGCAGCACATAAAAAATTAGCCAAAGAACTCCAAGAAATGGTTGACGATCCCACTAAAATTCCTGCATGGATGACAAAAGGAATTACATTTCTTCTACCCAAGAATGGTGACACAAACAACCCGAAAAACTACAGACCAATTACATGTCTTCCGACAACATATAAACTACTAACATCTATTTTAACAAAACAAACATATTTATTCTTAGAAAGAAATGACATGATACCGCTTGAACAAAAAGGGTGCAAACGTGGCTGTTATGGCTGTAAAGACCAATTGCTAATTAACAAAATGATCCTGGAAAACTGCTACAAGACAAAGAAAAATCTTAGTACTGCCTGGATAGACTACAGAAAGGCATTCGATAGTGTGCCACATGAATGGATTTTAAAGACTTTAAATATATACAAGATATCGCCCGTCATCATCAATTTCATCAAACAGTGCATGTCTATATGGAAAACAACCCTTTACCTCAATCATATAAATGGAACCGATAAGTCTGATGAAATAAACATCAAAAGAGGTATATTTCAAGGTGATTCTTTATCTCCCTTACTATTCTGCATATCATTAATAGCACTAACCAGTCAACTTAATAAGACAGAATGTGGTTATAAAATAGGCCAAAAGAAAATAAGCCATCTATTTTACATGGATGACTTAAAGTTATATGCTAAGAATGATAATGAGCTGGAAGGTCTTCTGCAAACTGTAAAATGCTTCAGCGAAGACATTGGAATGAAATTTAATTTGAATAAATGTGCTAAAGCTACAGTTTTACGTGGATCAATACAAGAAACATCCTCAATTAGCCTAGACCCTGCTGTAACAATAAAAGAATTGAAACCAGAAGAAGCTTATAAATACCTAGGTGTAAATGAGAGCGAAAACATTCACCATAAAAAAATGAAAGAAATAGTGCGTAAAGAGTACTATAGAAGGCTACGAATGATATTAAAAACTGAATTAAATTCACAGAATAGAGTTATGGCCATTAATAGCCTTGCAATCCCAGTTGTCCAATATAGCTTCAACATCTTAAACTGGACTCTAAACGACATCAGGCGAATGGATGCTAAAACAAGAAAGCTTCTTTCTAAGCATAGGATGCATCACCCAAAGGCTGATGTAGACCGTCTATACATACCCCGTAAAGAAGGTGGAAGGGGTCTTATTCAGCTGGAATTGTCATACAAGACAACAACTATTGGCTTACTAACATACATAGAAACAACAAAGGATTGGATGATACAATTAGTAAGGCAACATGAAGAAAGAAAGAAAAAATATTCAATAATAAAAGAAGGCAGTAAATACAAACAAGATTTACAGTTAGTAGATTCTGTAGAAAAGCAAAACAGTAGCCAAGAACCAACTATTGCGGCAAAAAATATGAAAATGAAAGCCAAAGATAAAGCTCTTGAAAAGATGAAACAGCGCTGGCAAGACAAACCTCTGCATGGCCAATATCCAGTACGTGCCAATAAATCCAATGTTGACAAAGTTAATACTCATCGATGGTTACGTGCATCTGGATTAAAGTCTGAAACTGAAGGATTTATACTTGCAGCACAAGACCAAAGTCTTTTCACGAGAAACTTTCAGGCAAATATTATGCATAATAATATGGATCCAAAATGCAGGTTTTGTGATAAACACCAAGAAACAATAGACCACCTAATCTCAGGCTGTTCTGTGCTTGCCCCAAACGAATATAAAAATCGCCACGATAGAGTTGGGCAATATTTAAATTGGACAATGTGCAAACATTATGGAAAAGCTGTAAACAAACACTGGTATGAACATCATCCAGCACCGGTTACAGAAATAGAAGATGTAACCATTCTACGGGATTACACCATCTACACAGACAGAAAAATTGAAGCAAACAGGCCAGACATTATTGTTAAAAACCAGAAGGAGAAAACTTGTCTATTAATTGATATGGCTTGTCCAGCGGATTGTAACATAGCAATCAAGGAATTTGAAAAACTGTCAAAATATAAAGACCTGGAAATTGAAATAGAAAAAATGTGGAAATTGAAAACAAGAGTTGTGCCAGTGATAGTAGGTGCACTTGGAATGATAAAAAATGGAACAAAACAACACATTGAAAGAATCCCTGGAAACCCCAGCTTAAGAGATATACAAAAAATTATCTTATTAAGTACAGCCCACACACTAAGGAAAACTTTATCTATGTAATGCTGAGGATGATAGGGAAGATAGAAAAACATGAAATGGAGCCATAACAACACGCCAGTACCTACCTTATGTCTCCCCGCAGACTTGGTTGGTAGTGAGACCAAAGCAGAAATCGAAATATGATGAAAAATGACATAATAATAATAACAATAATATAATTATTTATCATTAACATATTAAAATAATAACAATAATAATAATAATAATAACAATAATAAGAATAATAATAATAACAATAATATTATTATTTATCATTAACATATTAAAATAATTTACATAATTTCTAATATTTATTCAATTTTTCATTATCATTCAACCACGGCAGTATATTATATTCTTAAGTCCGACATTGGGTGAGTTTAAGTTTAAGTTACACCTTTAATTCAATTTACATTTAGAAGACCTTAGTTACATTTTGAAAAAAAAAAAAGTATTTTGGTTCAGTAGAAAAAAGTTACATCAAAACATGAGAAGTCCGAAAGTGAGTGACTCACGCTTCTAATAATAAATCTTATTCTTTATATGTTTTTACTGTTTAATAATTTTGCATGCGCTTTTCAACATTTAAATTCTGATGATATCTTTTATCATTTTTGTCAATCAATCTTTGCTTATCACTTATCGTTTTACCATCAGAATTAATTATCTGAATTAATTATAAATAATCAATTTTTTATTGATCTTTTTTAATCAATTGCATATAAATTTATTTTTTTATAATTTTTGAATCCGGTTTTCAGCATTAAATTTACATTAAATTAATAGCAGTGCCTGGAAAAATCATGGATTACATGGAAAAATGCGCGCACGAAAAGTAATATTCTTAAGATTATATTAAACCTGGAAAAGAACAGGACAAAATATTAAACCTGGAAAAGAACAGGACAGGTTATTAAACCTGGAAAAGAACAGGACAAATTATTAAACCTGGAAAAGTTATGGACAAGATATTTTAGTGAAGTAAAAAATAAAAAAAAATCTTTACTTAAATATTACATTCAAATTTTATTTTAACTGTAATATTTTAACTAAGAAATTTTTTATTTTTTACTTTACTAGAATATCTACTTTTCCAGGTTTAACAATTTGTTGTGTTCTTTTCCAGGTTTAATTATTTTATGCTGTTCTTTTCAAGGTTTAATATAATCTTAAGAATATTACTTTTCATGCACACATTTTTTCCATGTAATAAATAAAATGTTTATCTGGAACAGATTTTAATCTTTTAAATAAATTTAATCAAATTTGGATGCTAGTTGGGACTCTTACGCCGATAAGTGTTATTATTCAATTCTACATTCTTAAATCCGATATTGAGTGAATCTAAGCAGATTTTAAGGGTCACTACTAATTCAGTTCTAAACCAAATTTCAAATAGTTTGCAGAGTTAAATAGAACACCTCCTTAGCTACATTTTGAAAACACTTTTGAAATTTGATTCAGTAGAAAAAAAGTACATAAAAATATATGAAGTTTGAAAAGGAGACTAACTACATAAGTACATAAATGATTAACGCTTCTAATTATAAATCTGATTCTTTCTAAGTTTTTCTCTGTTTTTTTTTGCATGCAGTTTTCAACATTTAAATTCTGATGATATCTTTTATCATTTGTGTCAATCAAATTTTGCTTTAATTTATATTAAACCTGGAAAAGAACAGGACAAAATATTAAACCTGGAAAAGAACAGGATAGGTTATTAAACCTGGAAAAGAACAGGACAAATTATTAAACCTGGAAAAGTTATGGACAAGATATTTTAGTGAAGTAAAAAAGAACACCTTCTTAGCTACATTTTGAAAACAATTTTGAAATTTGATTCAGTAGAAAAAGTACATAAAAATATATGAAGTTTGAAAAGGAGACTAATCATACAAGTGGCTGCAATGATTAACGCTTCTAATTATAAATCTTATTCTTCTAAGTTTTTCTCTGTTTTTTTTTGCATGCAGTTTTCAAGACAAATTGATGATATCTTTTACTGAGTTTGTGTCAACTAAATTTGCTTAATTTATATTAAACCTGGAAAAAGAAATAGGACAAAATATTAAACCTGGAAAGAACAGGATAGGTTATTAAAAACGGAAAAGAACAGGACAAATTATTAAACCTGGAAAAGTTATGGACAAGATATTTTAGTGAAGTAAAAAAGAACACCCCCTTAGCTACATTTTGAAAACAATTTTGAAATTTGATTCAGTAGAAAAAAAGTACATAAAATATATGAAGTTTGAAAAAGGAGACTAACTACATAAGTACATAAATGATTAACGCTTCTAATTATAAATCTGATTCTTTCTGTTTTTTCTTCGTTTTTTTTTTTTTTTGCATGCAGTTTTCAACATTTAAATTCTGATGATATCTTTTTATCATTTGTGTCAATCAAATTTTGCTTTAATTTATATTAAACTGGAAAAGAACAGGACAAAAACATTAAACCCTGAAAAGAACATAGGTTATTAAACCTGGAAAAGAACAGGACAAATTATTAAACCTGAAAGCAGACAAGATATTTTAGTGAAGTAAAAAGAACACTCAGGCCACATTTTGAAAACAATTTTGAAATTTGATTCAGTAGAAAAAAAGTACATAAAAATATATGAAGTTTGAAAAGGAGACTAACTACATAAGTACATAAATGATTAACGCTCTTAATTATAAATCTGATTCTTTCAAGTTTTTTTCTGTTTTTTTTTTTTTGCATGCAGTTTTCAACATTTAAATTCTGATGATATCTTTTATCATTTGTGTCAATCAAATTTTGCTTTAATTTATATTAAACCTGAAAGAACAGGACAAAATATTAAACCTGGCAAGAACAGGATAGGGTTATTAAACCTGGAAAAGAACAGGACAAATTATTAAACCTGGAAAAGTTATGGACAAGATATTTTAGTGAAGTAAAAAAGAACACCTCCTTAGCTACATTTTGAAAACAATTTTGAAATTTGATTCAGTAGAAAAAAAGTACATAAAAATATATGAAGTTTGAAAAGGAGACTAACTACATAAGTAACAAACAGATTAAATTTAATTATAAATCTGATTCTTTCTAAGTTTTTCTCTGTTTTTTTTTTTTTGCATGCAGTTTTCAACATTTAAATTCTGATGATATCTTTTATCATTTGTGTCAATCAAATTTTGCTTTAATTTATATTAAACCTGGAAAAGAACAGACAAAATATTAAACCTGAAAAGAACAGGATAGGTTATTAAACCTGGAAAAGAACAGGACAAATTATTAAACCTGGGAAAAGTTATGGACAAGATATTTTAGTGAAGTAAAAAAGAACACCTCCTTAGCTACATTTTGAAAACAATTTTGAAATTTGATTCAGTAGAAAAAAAGTACATAAAAATATATGAAGTTTGAAAAGGAGACTAACTACATAAGTACATAAATGATTATCGCTTCTAATTATAAATCTTATTCTTTCTATGTTTTTCTCTGGGTTTTTTTCTGCATGCAGTTTTCAACATTTAAATTCTGATGATATCTTTTATCATTTGTGTCAATCAAATTTTGCTTATCATTTTATCAAAAATGATTATCAGAGCTAATCATGCATAAGCAATTGTGTTATTTTTTTTAATCAATTGCATATAATTTAAAAAATATTTTTCAATGCAGACTTCAGCATTAAATTTATATTAAAAAAATAGTGATGCCTGG
Organism: Ascarosepion bandense; assembly: GCA_037127315.1. NCBI lineage: Eukaryota > Metazoa > Mollusca > Cephalopoda > Sepiida > Sepiidae > Ascarosepion > Ascarosepion bandense. The sequence goes on from JBBBDQ010000463.1 coordinate 2,122,129, forward strand.
AAAGATCATGGATTATATGGAAAGATCCGCGCATGAAAAGTAATATTCTTAAGATTATAGTAAACCTGGAAAAGAACGGGACAAGTAATTAAACCTGGAAAAGTAAAGGACAAGAAATTTCTTATTTTTTACTTCACTAGAATGCCTTGTCCTTTACTTTTCCAGGTTTAATAATCTGTCCTGTTGTTCTCCAGGTTTAATATAATCTTAAGAATATTACTTTTCATATTTGTCTATATTTCTGAGATGAGGTAGTATTTACAGTATTTACATTATTTAGACTATTGTCCTCTTCTTCGTTGCCGTTTGTACCACATTTAATAATAGATCATTCTATTTGTCTATATTTCTGAGATGAGGTAGTATTTACAGTATTTACATTCGTCGGACTATTGTGCTCATCTTTGTTCCATTTGTACGACGTTTAATAATAGATTAGTCTATTTGTCTATATTTCTGAGATGAGGTAGTATTTACAGTATTTACATTCGTCGGACTATTGTCCTCATCTTTGTTGCCATTTGTACGACGTTTAATAATAGATCATTCTATTTGTCTATATTTCTGACATGAGGTAGTATTTACAGTATTTATATTATTCGGACTATTGTCCTCATCTTTGTTGCCATTTGTACGACGTTTAATAATAGATCATTCTATTTGTCTATATTTCTGAGATGAGGTAGTATTTACAGTATTTATATTATTCGGACTATTGTCCTCATCTTTGTTGCCATTTGTACGACGTTTAATAATAGATTAGTCTATTTGTCTATAATTCTGAGATGAGGTAGTATTTACAGTATTTACATTCGTCGGACTATTGTCCTCATCTTTGTTGCCATTTGTAGGACGTTTAATAATAGATCATTCTATTTGTCTATATTTCTGAGATGAGGTAGTATTTACAGTATTTACATTATTCGGACTATTGTCCTCATCTTTGTTGCACTTGTAAGACGTTTAATAATAGATCATTCTATTTGTCTATATTTCTGAGATGAGGTAGTATTTTGCAGTATTTACATTATTCGGACTATTGTCCTCATCTTTGGTACCATTTGTAAGACGTTTAATAATAGATCATTCTATTTGTCTATATTTCTGAGATGAGGTACTATCTAATATGTCAGGATGTGATGAAATATTGAATTTCATATATGAGGAATATATAACTTCCATGAGTTCAGTTCTTAAAATCGAAAATATATCGCGGAACGTTCACTTGTTCGTAGTTTATTTACAAGAAAAAAATGACGATATATTTGAAAGAATAAAATAAATAACTGTTGTCGCGGATCCTGTGATTTTTTTCAAGTTTTGTCCTTTAACGTAGACAGTCTATAAAATCTATCGATTTACTATAAGCTTAAGTGGTGAAATATTGCTAAAAAATATCCTTAAGTTGACCAGGATATGTCCGAAAGAAGCCCCCGAAAAAAAATCGCTCCTGTAGCGGAATATTTGCTGACGAAAAAATTGTTTTCAATAAGATCCGTCAACGATTTCTGGAAGAATTTGCTGTTAGGATATCAGAAAGTTCCTTAGAGATTATTTGGGGCCTGGAGAAATGTCAGGAAAGACACAGACGATTGATTTTCTTTTAAATTATACGTGAAATGGATTTGCGTTGTGGTGCAGTGTTTATCGGCTCGGAACGAGAAACCGGAGAGCCGAGTTCGAATTCTAGTTGAATTCTTTGCATTCACTTACGCACAAATACCCTTTGAAAAGGTATTAATATGTCTCTTTCCTCCACTTATGGGTTAAATAATAGGACAGATAGGGTGCTATAGCCTTAGCTGGCAACCAGTTTACTGCATAAAGTAATGGCAACCTACTGCGGGAGAATCTTCTGCCGTGTCAGTAATGTCTCCTTCAAGACATGATCGCCCAAAGCGTGTATCACGTATGGCAACTAACTGACTGAATGAAGATAATAGATGAAAACATAAGTAAATCTTCTGCTAGGCATAAAGTAGGGGATCAGTTTTCTATTGTTATTATGTAGTAAACTGATCCCCCACTAATTATTTATTACTTATTGATACAATCCATCTCTTCTCCTTTCAGCCATAGTTTAAAGAGCAGGAAAGAAAATCTTCTGCCCAGTCAGTCATGTCTCATTTAAAACATGATCGTCCAAGAGTGTATCACGTATGGCACTTTACTGACTGGCTGAGATGGATTTAAAACTGTTCTGAGAGTTACTCATTTTATTAAAAAACACACGTACGCACAAATACACAAATATATATGGGTTGAATATATAGATCGGTATCCAGTAATATGATAGAATAAAGTAAAAGGACAAAATAGGAAACGTATCTCGACTTGTAAGAGAACCGAATGCATGGTCATCAGCAGAAAAAAATCGACCCAAAATACCAAATACAGGTGGGGGTTACTAAAATCAAGCAGGTTAAAACATTTAATTATCTGGGAAGTGTTCTCACAGAAGACGGAAGTGCGACACAGAGATCCGAAGGTGAATTGGTATGGCGAAATACGCTTTCCAGAACTTGAGTAGAGTATAAATAGACAGGAAAATTTCAATAGAAACAAAGAAGAGAGTACTGGATTGCTATGTGATGTCAGTTCTTCAATATGGCAGTGAATGCTGGACAATATCATCAAAGATAAAGGAAAGACTTGAAGAAACTGAAATGTGGTTCTACAGAAGAATACTGGATATAAAGTGGAGGATCAATGCCATATTACAATCAATATATAAGCTGACCCCTCACTTTGTGGTCACAGCAGTTTCTATACGTTTATATTCCTGAGAGCCAAAAGCAAAAGGAGGCATTCCAGAAGTTGAGTAAAGTATAAAGATGAAGGAAAGACTTGAAGCAACTGAAATGTTGTTCTACAGAAGAATACTGGTTATAAAGTGGAGGATCAATTCCATATTACAATCGAATGAATTGAGCATGTGAGCAATGATCAGGTTTTGGAAAGGATGGAAACGAAATGGAAATTAATACTGAGCATCAGGAATAGACAGCTAAAGTTCCTGGAAAAAGCAATGAGGAAGGAGTGCTTGGAGAATCTGATACTAACAGGCCAGATAGAGGGAAAAAGAGACAGGGAAAAGCAGCGGATAACATATTTGACGAGCCTGGGTAGGTGGATGACAGAATGGGGTTTGCATGGTGTAACAGGAGAAAGAGTGCTAAGAGCCACCAGGGATAGGGAGACGTGGAAAGCCATGATCGCCTCCGTCCTGAAAGAACAAGGAACATAGAAGAAGAAGATCTCCACTTGACATGTTTCACTTTTATTAAAGATTCTTCAGAAACCAAGATGACAAATTAACAAAGAGACTGTATACTGATATGTTGTTAGGTAGTGTTAATTCCCTTTTTCGTCAGATATGTGTCACGTGTATTAAGGAAATTGATAATTATTTTTAAATGTATGTTCGTGGAATATTTTGTGTATAATTGTGCATCCTTGTATAGAAACGGTTGTGTGTTTAGTTAATATATGTTTATATGTGTGTGCAGATATTAATGCATGTGTCACGTGTATTAAATCAATGTATAATTTCAAATATATAAATAAAGGTGTAATGAAAGCTTTAAAATTAATCCATGGTCCTGGAGCTCAGACTCTTTGAACGTTGGCACGAAAGACTAAAAAGCAATAGTTGTTTCCAGTTAAAGCGAAACCGTAGACGGAAAGAAAAATGAATGGATGTAAGTCAAATTTTGATTTCCTGGTATCGATATCAAATAAGTTTTTTCGTCGTAAACTGAATTTTGAAGGTTAAATAAGTCCTCTGAGTGAATGGTATCATGGCTGAGACTAAAAACTACAATTATATCTACTTAGAGCCAAACCCGAAGCAAAAACTAAAATAAAAGCGCTGAAAAAAATACAGACATACAGGCAGATAAACAGACACACGCACAATATATAATATATATTTACATATATATAATTTCTTTAAAGAAATTATATATATATATATATATATATGTGTGTGTGTGTGTGTGTGTGTGTGTGTGTGTGTGTGTGTAAAAATTAAGACAGGCACTTTATTCCAGGGTTAAGCGGAAGTGTATGCCTATTTCAGGTGAACCATCTTCAGCTTCTGTGTTTATTGTACAGAAGATTTGACACGAATCAAATAATTCCACTTAATCATGGAATAACGTGTCTGTCTTTATTTTTGTATATTTTGCTCTGTCTGTATTTCTATACATATATATTTTGAGCTCTCCTAGAGAGTTATCCTACCATTTTATGTACAGGATATGCCTTTGAATTTTTCTATATCTTCAGCGGATATATATATATATAAATATATATATATATATATCGCTGACTGACGCTAATTCTGTCGGGTTTCAATCCTGTGTTAAAACAGTCGGAGTCTAACCGTACTGATGAGCTGTGATACAGCGAAACAGATCTGTCTGCAGATGACTATATATATATGAGCAGCAAATACTAAATTCCATTAGACGTACTGAAATAGCTTTGCATTTGCCGACTTTCTAATTTATGATATATTATCCAATTTTCAAAATTCTGCAAATAAACTGAGCAGACCTTAGTGACAGTATTTGGAGAGAGCTCATTATATGGCATGATCAATAATCTGGACAAGACCTGCATGCTCAAACCCTCGGTCACGATGACGCGTGGGCGTTGTACTAGCAAAACCATCGACGGCACCCAGTTTCCCTCACAAAGGGTTAGGTCAATATGTAGTAAGGTTTTCAGGTTTATGTAAGTAGATAGAATTGTAGTTCTTATTCTAAGCCATGATACCATTTACTCAGAGGACTTGTTTAGCCTTCAAAATTCAGTTTACGACGAAAAAACTTATTTGATATCGATACCAGGAAATCAAATCATGAGAAATCGACGGAGGGATTCGATATTGAGATTCGGAGGTGAATGACCTAACCACTCCGTCATGCGCCTATATATATATATATATATATATATATATATATATATATTGTCATCCGCAGACAGATCTGTTTCGCTGTATCACAGCTCTTCAGTACTGTTAGACTCCGATTGCTCCCTAACCCAGGCTGGAAACCCGACCGAATTGGCGTCAGTCGGCAACTCTACCCCTGGCCCACTGGGCGTTCGGTGGAAGAAGGCAGTCTTTTTAGCGCATATCATATTACGCACCCAATAGCTAGAGTTCTCAAATTCATTTTTACTGAATGGGCGATGCGTACACGCTAGAGTGGCTACTGTTTTTCAATGTCTACTATTTTTCCAGAGTGCTCAATCAGGGATTGAGAGCGTAAATATTGTCATCCGCACACAGATCTGTTTCGCTGTATCACAGCTCATCAGTACGGTTAGACTCCGATTGCTTTTAACCCAGGATTGAAACCCGA
>JBBBDQ010000463.1:2137500-2242500 GCA_037127315.1 Ascarosepion bandense
CGCAACACTCGTTCTGTCATTCACCTGGTCTGGTCCTTCAAATATGTTATCCGCTGCTTTCACCTGTCTCTTTCCCCCTCTATCTGGCTTATTAGTATCAGTTTCTCCTAGCCCTCTTTCCTCATTGCATGTCCCAGGAACTTTAGCTGTCTCTTCCTGATGCTCAGTATTAATTTTCTTTTCGTTTCATTCCTTTCCAAAACCTCATCATTGCTCACATGCTCGATCCATGGTATTCGCAGAATCCTTCTGTAAAACCACATTTCAGCTGCTTCAAGTTTTTCTTTCATCTTTGATGATATTGTCCAGCATTTACTATCATATTGAAGAACTGACATCACATAGCAATCCAGGGCTATTTTCTTTGTTTCCAGTGAAAATTTCCTGTTTCTTAATACTTTACCCAGCTTTTGAAACGCATATTTGCCATGCCAATTCACCTTCGGTAGCACTTTCCGTCTTCTGTTCGAACACTTCCCAGGTATTATAATTTTTGTACTTGCTTGATCCTAGTGTATTCCTCAATCCTAGCTTGATTCTAGCATTCCTCAAATGTATTTGGCATTTTGGGTTGTTCTTTTTATTGCTGACCATGCATTCGGTTTTCTTGCAGTTTATTTGTAGTCCTTTTTTGTCACTCTCTTCAGCTACCTTCTGTAGGAGGTCTTGTAGTTTCCTTTAAGTGTCTGCAATCAGCACTTTATCATCTGCTGTTGTTCACATATTGGCCTCCGATGACAAATTCTGGCATAATATCTAGGGTCATCAGAATAGTCTCGCTGTACAAGTTGAAAAGATCCGGTGAAAAGACACATCCTTGTCTTACGTCCCATTTCTATCTTTGTAAATCTACTGAATTTGTTACCTGTCCGTATGCAGGCAGTTTGATGCCAGTAGAGATTCTTCATTACTCTAATGTCTTTCCAAAATATGTCGAAGTTCCTGAGCATCTCCATCAATTCTTAGTGGCATAATTTGTCGAAGGCATTTGTATTGTTAATTGATGTAATAATAAAAATAAGCATTAATTATGTAATAAAAATGAATTTTTTTGGAATATATTTATTTCTTGTTTATTTGTAGTCCTTTCTTCACATTCTCGTATATTTTGCAAAATTAGTCAAATTCGTGAGCAGTGAATTGTGTACCATTATCCGATCTGTGAACTCGCAAAATCTATACGAATTTTGACCAGGTAGTAGGATGTGCGTTGTGGTACATTGGATATCGGCTCGGAATGAGAAGTCGGGGAGCCGAGTCCGAATTCCAGCCGAATTCATTGCATTCACTTACGCGCAAATACCCTTGGGAAAGGTATTAATCCGTCTCTTCCTTCCTGTTATGGGTTAAATAACAGGACAGACTGGGTTCTATAGCCTTGGTCGGCAACCAGTCTACCGCAGAAAGCAATGGCAACCTACTGCGGGATAATCTTCTGCCCAGTCAATCATGTCTCTTTAGAGACATGATCGTCAAAACGTGTATCACGTATGGCACTTAACTGACTGACTGAATATAATAGTTGGAATAATGATTAAGGCTTCTACTGGTTATAAAGTGGGGGATCAGTTTATTACTTCATAACAAAAGGAAACCGATCCCCCACTAATTACTACATAATAATATAATACATTTCTTTTCCCTCTAGCTATGAGTCAAATAACAGGATAGATTGGGTTCTATAGCCTTGGTCGGAAACCAGTCTACCGCAGAAAGCAATGGCAACCTACTGCGGGATAATCTTCTGCCCAGTCAATCATGTCTCGAAAGAGACATGATCGCCCAAGCGTGTATCACGTATGGCACTTAACTGACTGACTGAATATAATAGTTAGAATAATGATTAAGGCTTCTACTGGTTATAAAGTGGGGGATCAGTTTATTACTTCATAATAAAAGGAAACCGATCCCCCACTAATTACTACATAATAATATAATACATTTCTTTTCCCTCTAGCTATGAGTCAAATAACAATACAGATTGGGTTCTATAGCCTTGGTCGGAAACCAGTCTACCGCAGAAAGCAATGGCAACCTACTGCGGGATAATCTTCTGCCCAGTCAATCATGTCTCTTTAGAGACATGATCGCCCAAACGTGTATCACGTATGGCACTTAACTGACTGACTGAGGATCTGTGTTTGGCTGATTTTTTCGTGGGAGGAGATTTTGATGCCAGATCACAACCTCTACAGACTTTTACTATTTTTTCTTGTCTTAATGCATTTTGTCTAATATATTTAATTTGTCATGAGATCTTTCTACCTTGAAATTTTGTGATATAAACCATAAAATTAATATAGTATCTGCTTTTTTTAATATACGAGGTATGGTACCTCCACTAAATCGGAAAAAAATGGTAGGAATAAAAAAGGTCCCAAACTTATTAAAAATTAACTTTTTCCATCAAATGTTTTATATGATTATTAAGAGGAAAGATCAAAGAAAATTTTAATTATCTTAAAAAAAAATTTTAATTCCTTCTAACATTTTCGAAATTTTGGCAGAAAATCTTGTTTTGATTGGAGTTAGCGGATAATCAAAACTGTTTACAATGGAAAGCGTAATGATTACATCACCCACTTTTATTCCGGTGACAAACACATTAATTTGGAAATTCTCGCAAAAATCAAATTACTGTCGGATTTTAACGAATATTTCAATACTCATTCACAAATGAATGAAATTATTTTTGAATCTATTATTTTTTTTAAAAGTTTTGGTAAAACGTTTTTTTTACCTCTGTTACCCACTCCACGTAAATCCATGAGATTTTAATAAATTTTATTTTGTTGAGATCTATGGTTTTATTAGTTAAATGCAGGACTCATTGGGGAATATAAATCATCCATTTAAAAAAAATTCTCTCTGTATCCGAAAATCTGCGCGTAAGAGTAAAATAAAAAAACTTCAATAAAACTGATATTATTTAATTTGATAAGCTTGTAATTGTTTAAATACATAATAAAAGTGAAGGTCATTATAGACTGAAGAAAAAATTTCGATTTCTAATGAAGTTTTAAAAGAAGTATTTTCATTTCTTTTTTATTATAATAATTTATAAAATTTAAAAATTATTTTTAAAATCATTAACGACTTGTCGCATTTAGATTTTTTATTTAAGAATTGATTATTATATTGCCTATCGAATATTGAACAGTTTAATAAAAATAGTTTTGCCTCCATATTTTTAAAATACTTAATTTTTGTGTGTGTTTGAAGTTGTTTTTTTTTTTGTATGGTAATTTCTATGGGCCAATTAAAAAGTCACAGTTTCCTCCCTTACCCCAAAAAAGTTGTACAACTTTGGCACTTATGAAATGCATACACTTTTATCTCATTTTTAATCGGGAACCGGTCAACACGTTTTGATATACGAGAACAGGTCAAAAAGTTCAAATCTGTGTTTAAGAATTAGTTTTATTTTAAATTTCACGCTATAAATAAGTAGTACTGATGCAAATTAGATTAATTTAACATAAAATTTGCTAATTTTAAAAAAATAACGTGTTGCGGATGTATATTTTATTTTTGCAAGATCTTTTAAAACCGAAAATTAACTTTTGTTTACAAATGTGTCAACTGCTCAAAAATGGTGGCAAAATTAAAAAATTAAAAAAAAATCTCAAACTTATTCCAGTCAATATAATTTTCATTTGAAATAAACCAAAGTATTTTGCTCACTGGAAATAGTAAATTTAATCATTTAGCTTTCAATTAAAACTTAAATAATGGCTGCCAGCAAGTCCGGCTCCTAACACTACTGGCGGCCCTGAAAATATGTGCTAAACAGCAGAAAACCTACCATCCCTCGTTTAATCAATAAATATGAGGTCCTCACAGCTACAGCGGACAAGGCTTAGTGCTTTGCTCGCAGATTCTCCTCTAACTATTCACTTGATTCGTCTGAAATAACCGCACCCTTCTTCCTCAACAGAACGACGTTTACATTATCCCCCCTGCTGGTCTCTAAAAAATTTCAAAACATGACCCACATTAGGCGAGTGGAGGTCATGGAATCCCAGTCATCGTCTTAAAGAAATGTGCCAATGAATTCTCCTCTGTTCTCTCCAAACTCTACAACTACTGTCTCTCTGCTTCTTGCTTCCCTGCCTGCTAGAAGTTCTCATCTGTGGTTTTTGCTTTAAGAACTCGGGAAAACCCTCAAACTCCTTCAATTATCGGCTTATAGCCTTCTTCTAAGTTTTCGAGGCCATCATTAATGCTGAAGTGGTTCAACATCTCATAGCCCCCTGCCTATTCTCCGACAGACTGTATAGCTTCCGCTTCACTAGGTCTACCGGTGACATGCTAACGACCATCGCTTGATTAGAACAGCGAAGCTCGTGCTGTTGCCCTGGATATCCCCAAAGCATTTAACAGAGTGTGGCACGCTGGCTTTCTGCGCAAGCTACGGGCCTATGGTATATCTAGGCGCTTGTTTGACAATCATTCCTATTGCGTAATGAAGGTAATATTATAAGGGCATGTTTCCAGATCTTATAATAGGAACACGGGTGTCCCTTCTAGCTCCTACGATTTTTCTGATTTTCATCAACGATCTCTCTGTTGTAACCAGATGCCAAGTAGGCATTTACGCTAACAACACCACCATTTACTCCTGCCTCGTCGAAAAAATCCGCCGATGCCTACAAAAGAAACCTTGCCGCTGCTCTCGAAAAGGAACTCCAGGCAGTGGGAGACCGGGTTAAGAAATGGCTCATAAATTTTAATGCTTCCTAAAACAATCTGCTATCCTTTAACCACCATAGACACTCTTTCCTACTCGCCATCAGCATGGATCACTCTAGTCTCCTTGAAAGCAATACATTTCTCCTCCTCATCTAAAGTGGAACGACTACATTGAATTAATAGCTAAATGTACTGCTAGGAAGGCCGAATACTCGTGTCAGGTTAGGAAGTTTTTCTCTTCTGAATCCATCGTGAACATTTATAAATTTACCATCCGCCACTGCATTGAATATATATGTGATATCTAGTCGGGCGTTCCTGCGGTTCATCTTCAGGTTCTCGAGAAAATCCAAAGAAAAATCTACAATGTACTCAATCCTGACCAGACGGTCCGATTTCAGTCTCTCTCTGTCTCACTAACAGTCCGAACAATGTAGACAGTGTAATTAATTGCATTATCTCATCTAAAAAATATAGACAGATGGTGAAGATAAATATGGCAACAAAGATGAGGACAACCGTCTGGACAATGTAAATAGTGTAAATAATTACAATACCTCATCTCAGAAATATAGACAGATGTTGAAGGTTAATATGGCAACAAAGATGAGGACAACAGTATAAACAATGTAAATAGTGTAAACAATTCCAATATCTCATCCCAGAAATATAGACAGATATTGAAGGTGAATATGGCAACAAAGATGAAGAAAACAGTTCGAATAAAAAAATAGTGTAAATAATTACAATACCACATCTCAGACTTATAGACAGACGTTCAAGCTGAATATGGCAACAAAGAAGATGACAACAGTCACAACAAAGTAAATATGGTAATTAATTACAATACCTCATCTCAAAAATATAGATAGATGTTAAATAAGAATATGGCAACAAAGATGAGGGCAACAGTATAAACGATGCAAATAGTGTAAATAATTACAATATCACATCTCAGAAATATAGATATATCTTGATGGTGAATATGGCAACAAAGATGAGGACAACAGTATAAACGATGCAAATAGTGTAAATAATTACAATATCACATCTCAGAAATATAGATATATCTTGATGGTGAATATGGCAACAAAGATGAGGACAACAGTATAAACGATGCAAATAGTGTAAATAATTACAATATCACATCTCAGAAATAGAGATATATCTTGATGGTGAATATGGCAACAAAGATGAGGACAACAGTATAAACGATGCAAATAGTGTAAATAATTACAATATCACATCTCAGAAATATAGATATATCTTGATGGTGAATATGGCAATAAAGATGAAGACAACTGCCCGAAAGATGTAAATAGTGTAAATAATTATATCACATCTCAGAAAAATAGACAGAGGTTCAAGCTGAATATGGCAACAAAGAAGATGACAACAGTCCCAAAAATGTAAATTGTGTAATTAATTACAATACCTCATCCCAGAAATATAGATAGATGTTGAATTTAAATATGGCAACAAAGATGAGGACAATAGTCCGAACAATGACAATATGGTAAATAATTAAAATACCACATCTCAGAAATATAAGTAGATGTTGATCGTGAATATGGCAACAAAGATGAGGATAACAGTCCGAAAAATGTAAATAGTGTAAATAATTACAATACCACATCTCAGAATTATATTTTGATGTTGAAGGTGAATATGGCAACAAAGATGAGGACAACAGTCGCAACAATGTAAATATTGTAAATAATTACAATACCACATCTTAGAAATATAGATAGATGTTGTGGTGAATATGGCTACAAAGATGGCGACAACAGCCCGAACAATGTAAATAGTGTAAACAATGACAATACCATATCTTAGAAATATAGATAGATGTTGTGGTGAATATGGCTACAAAGATGGCGACAACAGCCCGAACAACGTAAATAGTGTAAACAATTACAATACACCTCAAAAATTTAGATAGATATTAAATTTGAATATGGATTCGAAGATGAGGACAACAGCCCGAACAATGACAATATGGTAAATAATTACAATACCACATCTCAGAAATATAAGTAGATGTTGAAGGTGAATATGGCAACAAATATGAGGACAACAGCCCGAACAATGTAAATAGTGTAAATAATTACAATACCACATCCCAGAATTATATTTTGATTTTGATGGTGAATATGACAACAAAGATGAGGACAACACCCCGAACAATGTAAATAGTGTAAATACTTACAGTACCTCATCTCAAAAATATGGATTGATGTTTAATTTGAATATGGCAACAAAGATGAAGAAAACAGTATAGTGTAAATATTGTAATTAATTATAGCATCTCATCTCAGAAATATAGACAGATGGTGAAAGGGAATATGACAACAGTTAGAACAATGTAAATATATTTTAATCTTAGAAAGATGTTGAATGCAGTTGAGAGTTTTGATATTTTTCAACGGGTTTGGCCAAATGGATGCCATTTGCATGCAAGTGTCGGTTTGACGAAGCTTTTCAAGAACATCCCACGAGGTTTCGCGTTGATGTTTTGGTTCCGTAATACCAAATATATATGCGTATGTGTGTCTCCCCTCACCTGCGTTTGCGCGTAAACAAATAGTTATTTATGACTTTTTTTAGTCCTCAAAAATTGAAAAGTTGCAAAAATCACGATCTCTGTATCCAAGAATATCAAAAAACGACGACTTCTGAAAGGGGACGTTAGTGTAATTACGCTGCAAATGGCCGATCACGGATCAAATTGTCAGATTCAATTCATTCGTTAGTCGATATAAAAAGGTCACGATGCAAACTTACGTCGAGAAAAGCGAACATGACGAGTGGGTCTTATTCATAAAACGGGGAGAGCAAGAAAACTTACGCGTATAGCTATTTGATTTTTTTTTTTTTTTTTACGCAACAAATAATGAAAAGAAATATAATTGTTAAGGAGCCTCGCTTGCATTTTGCTGATCTTAATATGGAATTAGAAGAAAAGGTAGTAAAAACGTAAGATTGGCTTCGTCTTTAAATCCACATCGTGCACTTCACTCAATGAACACAATATCTTCGCTGTATTAACATGGCGTTTTATGACCCAAAATCTGCCTGTGTCTGTCTGTTAGACTACCTTTCTTCTCTATCTCTTTCACTCTATCTCTCTCTCTCTCTCTCTATATATATATATATATATATAGTGTATCGGGGCAGAAGATGATGATCTAAACATATACAGTTAAATATAAGAGTCTATATGTCTATTATATTTAATTATGAGCCTTTCTAAACATCGTATTTTGGCTTTAATTTCAGGTGAAAATAAGACAAAAATTCTCCAACATTTAGATAATTTTTTATTAAGTTGGTTCTAAGCTTTCGGCTCACATGAGCTATCTTCAGAGAAGGTTACAAGGACGTTAACATAAAAATATCCACCCTGAAAGACGATTTTATCCTTGATATAAAACTTTGCTAAGCAACGATAACAGTTACTAAATAGCAAACGCAGTTCGTAAATTTGTGATGGTTCTATGACATCCTTGTAACCTCGCTGAAGATGGCACATGTGAGCCGAAAGCTTAAAACCAAGTTAATAAAAAAATATCCAAATGTTGGAGAATTTGTGTCTTTATTTTCATCTAAAATTTAAACCAAAATACGATGTTTAGAACACCTCGTGATTAAACATGATAAACATTCATTGTCTCTTATATTTAACAATATATATATATATATATATATATATATATATATATATATATTATCATCCGCAGACAGATCTGTTTCGCCGTATCACAGCTCATCAGTACGGTTAGACTCCGATTGCTTTTTTACCCAGGATTGAAACCCGACCGAAATGGCGTCAGTCGGCGAATCATATATCAGTCAAATAAGTGCTATACGGGATACACGCTTGGGTGATCATATCTCGAAAGAGAGAGGACTGACTGGGCAGAAGATTTTCTCGCAGTAGGTTGCCATTACTTCTTGTTGCCGACTAAGGCTATAGAACCCAATTATTTAATCCACAACTAGACGGAAGATAATACCTTAATACCTTTTTCAATGGTATTTGCACGTAAGTGAATGCAAGGAATTCAACTGGAATTCGACTCGACCCCCCCCCCCCCCGCGTTGTCGTTGCGAGTCGATATCCAGTGCATCACAAGTGTGATGCACTGGATATCGGCTTCGAACGAGAAATCGGTGAACGTATGCAGATTGTGACAGGAGAAAAAAATTAGCTGTTATGTTGTTCCCAGAAAAAAAAAAAATTTAACTGGAAGATCAGAAATTATGTTCAAATGTAATAATATCTATAAATAGTTACTAAGATCATAAAAACGTGGAGGAAAATGTTATAAGATTTTTCAAAAAGTCTGCCCAAATTTTTTCCAGTTGTTTGAAAATTTCAATCGCCCGATCGTAAAAAATCCTCTCAAAAATTTTGCCTTCATATATATATAGTTATGTATCAACTGTACATTTATCTCTATAATACTCATTATATTGAGCACTGTTTATAATAAAACAAATAACAGAGCAATCAAAAAAAAAAAAGAAGTCCTCTTCACCTGCAATTAGATATATATATACATACATACATACATACATACATATATATATATATATATATATATATATATATATATATATATATATATACGACAGTCTTTATTATAATAAAGAGTGTATATATATATATATATATATATATATATATATATATATATATACAAACTTATTTATAAATGGAACTTTGTCTATGTGTGTGTGTGTGTGTGTGTCCGTCCGTTACCTATGGACTCCGAAGCGGCTGAACCGATTTTCTTGAAAATTTACACAGTTGTACGCGTGTGTATATGTTCCGGTATAAAGCTATCACGCCGTCGACAATAGTAATGCGTATTCATACAAACATGGTGTCACAGTTTAATGCACACAAATAGACATACGTGCGCACGCACGCACACTTATCCCATACCCCAACACACTTTATACCGGAACACATACACACACATATACACACACACGTATATATATTTACACACACACACCAACATACTATACACTGAACACACACACATATACATATATATTACAACACACTATATACCGGAACACACACACACACACACACACACACATATATATATATATATATATATATATATACGTACACACAGATATCTATACACACACGCACACGAACACATGATACCATAAAAGATATATAGGTATATACATATAAAATGATCACAGAGGGAAAATTAAATAAAAAAATAAAAAAATAAAAAAATAAAGTAATTAAAAAATATAAACAAATAAAATAAAATAAAATTCAAGAAGTATACGCACATAAACACGCATACATGACACACTCACCCACACGCACACACGAGAACGAATACAGGACAACCAAAAAAAAAAAAAAAGTAGAAATAAATACGCCAATCAAATCAGAGAAATATAACCTCCTCTTATATTTTGGCAAAAGTCAAACTAACGGTCAGGTCAACGCATACTTAGATAAACTACATATTAAAGCAGACTGATATAATCAGACTGTAAAATGTTCCCAGCTATCAATCACATATCACTCAATAACACACACACACACACATATATATATATATATATATATATATATGTGTGTGTGTGTGTGTGTGTGTTTAAGGTTTATATATATATATATATATATATATATATATATATATATATAAACCTTAAACACACACACAAGCACATATATGCTCTAACAAACTTCTACACACACAGACACACACGCACTCACTACAATTAAAGACAGCATCAGCAGCCAGGAATGACCATTCGTTGAAAGGCACGAACTCGAACACAAGCTCTCCTACCATTCTGAAGATGAGATTTTGATCTCGAAATATTAATGTATAATAAATAGGTAATACCTAACAGCTTCTTTACCTTCCTTTATGTCATGAGGAAACCCACCTATTCCGCAGAAAATAGACTCTCCTTCCTATATTGATAAGAGTTAAGGGAAGTTCATAGGAGTTCTTTAGACTTCTATTGGAGTTCAGTTGAAGTACGAGGCAAGTGATATTAGTCGGCAGTTAGCTGTATACTAAGGAGTCAGCTTTCAGTGGAAGATTACCAAGTTATGAACATTTTGGGTACGTTAAGTCGACATAGCACGATTATAAACTTCAGTGCGAAAACTACTCCACAATACTTTATTTTACTAAATGAATTGTGATAACCTTCAAGACCTAACCAAACACCAAATAAACATATGTTAGAAAATATATTAGAAAGAAAATATACAATCAGATAATTGTTGCAATGAAATATTGTTTCTGAATTGATGCAAATATTTGCAAAAAAAAAAAAAAATGCATTGAAAATGATTTTTAATTTTTTACGGCTTATCAACCCATTGCAGGTTATTTAAACCCACAACGTATATTTTCATGGCTTCTGTTCCAACGATATTGAGATATTGATAAACAGCGCGTGACATATTTGATGAGCTTAAGAAAATGATAACAAAGCAGGATTTGGGTGAAATAACAAGACCAAATACATGAAGAGCTACAAGGAACAGGAAGATGTGAAGAGCCATGATTGCCTAGGTTCTGAAGGGTTGCGACACATAATATACGAATATCTTTTTTTTTAAATGGACCATTTTAATTCTTAATTCCTTTAGTTGACACCCATAACCCTTTGATGAAAAAAAAACTTATTTTATTTTCTTTACGATTAGATAAGTTTAGGAAATTTCCAATTGAATTCCATGCATTCACTTAAGTGCAAATACCCCTGGGAATTGTATTAATCTATCTCTGCCCTCCAGTTATGCGATAAATAACAGGACAGATTGGGTTCTATAGCGTTGGATGGTAAACAGTCTACCACAGAAAGTAATGTCAACAGTAATGGCAATGAACAGGGTTGACAACGATAAAAACGCTCACAAATCATTTAAAAAGTTTAACAGAATATTTTAGTTTTAGAATTCCTTCATGTGTAGTGCAAAGTCACGAAATGTTAAAATGAAGGGAATTCAACCGTTTTCTTTGGACCTTTTATTATTTATGCTAGTCTGTTTTAGAATTCTTCATGTGTAGTGCAAAGTTGTAGTTGCCAACACTGTTTGTTCATAGATACGTAATTTAGAATAAAGCTCATTTCGTCTTTTTGCCTTGATAAAGTCCATCACAGGACGAAACGCGTAGGCGATCTAAATACAGTTTTCCTCTTGTCTCTATTTTATTTAACCATCCTGTCCTTAATCTCAGATCATAACTAAGTATATATATATATATATATATGTATATATATATATTAGGACAAGAACTATTTTATCTTTTATGAGGCATCAAAATAAAGTTTAAAATCACTCCTGTCCTAACACTTTTTGCACACCACCGGTAGTGTGCAAAAGTATTAGGACAAGGGTGATTTTCCTAAAAACCTCACTGAAATTCAAATACAGGGTGAAAAGGCAAACATTGTAAGAATTATTTAACTAAAAAGGAAGAAAAAGGAAGGCTTCGGAATTTAAATTGGCCCCCACAAAGCCCTGATTTCAATCCTTTTGAACATCTATGGGATATTTTGGATCAAAAATTGATAAATCTCATGTTACTTCGCAAGACACACTTTGGGAACAAATACAAACTGCTTGGCAGGGGATACCATTAGATACATTGAAGAAGCTTGTGATGTCAATGCCTGACAGAATGAAGGCTGTGATCAAAGCAAAAGGCTATTATACTAAATATTAAATTTATTTTCTAATAAGTATTTTTTCTTGTTAAAACATTTCTTGAGTAAATCAAATAAAATTTCTTTAATTAAATTGTTTATTTTCTGTCCGTATGCCTCATAAAAGATAAAATAGTTCTTGTCCTAATACTTTTGCACAGTACTGTATATATATCTAAACTTATTTATAAATGGATCTTTGTCTATGTGTGTGTGTGTGTCTCTTTGTGTGTGTGTGTATCCGTTACCTATAGAAAACCTATTTTCTCGAAAACTTACACAGTTGTACTATAAGCGTCTGCGAGTGTTCTTAGCTAGGTTTTGTGTCGAGGTACCCCCGATAAATATCGAAAATCGATAATCGAAAAAATCGGGTTATAGAAGGAGTGGTCCAATTTTTAATCAAATTTGGTACACTCATAGACAAAGACATAAGAAACAATATTCAGAAGTTTCAAGGTTGCAGTTCTTAAAATAGTGCAGAAAATCGATAATATATATATATATATATATATATATATATATAAAAGGTAAGATGTTTGTGTGTGTCTGTTTATCTGCCTGTATGTCTATTTTCTTCAGCCCTTTTATGTTAGTTTTTGCTTTGGGTTTGGCTCTAAGTAGGTATAATTGTAGTTCTTAGTCTCAGCCATGATACCATGTACTCAGAAGACTTATTTAACCTTCAAAATTCAGTTTACGACGAAAAACTTATTTGATATCGATATCAGGAAATCAAAATTTGACTTACATCCATTCATTTTTCTTTCAGTCTACGGTTTCGCTTTAAGTGGAAACAACTATTGCTTTTTAGTCTTTCGTTCCAACGTCCAAAGAGTCTGAGCTCCAGGACCATGGATTAGTTTTAAAGCTTTCATTACACCCGAGCAACGCCGGGCTATACTGCTAGTGTATATATATATATATATATATATATATATAAATGGCTTGATTCTAGGTGGCATCTCTTTACCAACTGAATAATGCTGGCAGTGATCATGGTAATATCAGCTGCCTCTCTATAAGGAAACAGTATGCATTCATTAACCGAGCCGCCAATACATTTCCGGTTGTGATTTTAAAAAACTTTAGGAAAACAGGTTTCTCAAGTTTAGACAAAATTTCAATCCTAACATTTATTATGTGATTGTTTTCTCTTCAATTTAGATGTACCTAAACACTCAAGTTGAAACATTAGACGAGCTCAAACTGGTTATGTCGGAAAACGAAGAGTGAAAAACCGGGAACTACCCGACCGATGATGATGGACCCGTGTGCATAGCATGGCGGATGTTTGCTGTGAAAGTATGCTCTAGGGGTATTATGAACAGACCTCATCAGAATATTTCCAATGAAAATATCGAATAACGTTTCAAGTATAGTGTTGTAACACCAAAAATAATCCATCACCAACAAGGCCACATAAATATTCAAATGAACGTTTATGTGGTTTTTTGATGATGGATCAAAAATCCTCTCTAATAATACGTCAATGAAACCTGACCTACAAACTGATTTTTTATAAAGACAAAATATTATATTCATACAAATTTATCGTAAAAATTAAACCTGATCTACAAACTGATTTTTTATAAAGAGAAAATATTATATTCATACGAATTTATCGTAAAAATTAAACCTGACCTACAAACTGATTTCTTATAAAGAGAAAATATTATATTCATACGAATTTATCGTAAAAATTAAACTTCATCTACAAACTGATTTCTTATAAAGAGAAAATATTATATTCATACGAATTTATCGTAAAAATTAAACCTGACCTACAAACTGATTTCTTATAAAGAGAAAATATTATATTCATACGAATTTATCGTAAAAATTAAACTTGATCTACAAACTGATTTCTTACAAAGAATTCATATTCTATTCATCCGTATCTATCATAATAATCTTATATTTAAATAACCCATTTAGATGTTGATATGCTTTAAAATAAAACAAACCCCAACCTCAACCTGATGCTCAGTAGAAGTGTTCTTTTTTGTTGCTATTGTCTCTAGAAAGTTTGAGTTGCTCACAGTATTCTCACAATCCTCCTGTAGAACTGCATAATACTTAATCTAAAATTTGAAAAATAAATATCTCAAAACTATATTTTACCGAACCTCTCAAATTGAACTGAACCACATATTGCAAAAAAAAAAAATGTATATTTTGAAAAGAATATTTTAATTTGTGACGGCTGTTAAACAGAATTATTGATTTCTTAAATCCCTTTATGTATATAAAAAAAAAACTGCACGAGACGATTTTGCAAATCATTACTGGGCTTTTGAAAAGAAAAAGATCGCTGGGAATATTTTACAAATCACATAGTGTGCTTTATTGATGTTTATGTCTTTAAATAAGCAAA
The DNA here is from genome assembly GCA_037127315.1 of Ascarosepion bandense. Lineage (NCBI taxonomy): Eukaryota > Metazoa > Mollusca > Cephalopoda > Sepiida > Sepiidae > Ascarosepion > Ascarosepion bandense. The sequence continues at coordinate 2,152,286 of JBBBDQ010000463.1, forward strand.
CACATATTCACAATATCCTAAAGGATTGGGAATTTGAATTTTTTTTTATTTACATAATCTTGATTCTTTCTCTCTCTTATGTGCCATGTTTGTCAGGATGAATTCGATCATCGTTTTCCACATCTTCCTCTGTCTTTTGATGCAAACGTATTCCTCTATGACGCTTTTTTCTCTTATCTATTGCTCAAACTTTTGTCATAATTAAGCTATGAAGACAAGCTTGTTAACCATTACACCACGTCGAAGTACCATTCTCTTATTATATTACATAGTTTGTTTTTGAGGCTTAACGACCTATCAATCCTTATGGGATCATTTTAAGGTCATAACCAATGATATTGGGTAAGGTTATTTTATTTTCACAACGTTTTTCTTTTCACGATTCATTGGGATTTGTTTTTTAAGAGCAGGATCCCCAAGTCCTACCCTTGTTATTTAACCCATAACTGGAGGGAATGGATGGATTAATACCTTTCCGTGAATGCAGGGGATTCAACTGGAATTCGAACTCGGCTCACCCATTTCTCTTTCCGAGCCGATATCCACTGCACCACAACGCACATCCGTCACTAAACGCTTACAGCACCTGGTATTCCCAAGCGGTCACCCATCTAAGTACTGACCAGGCTCAACGTTGCTTAACTTCGGTGATCGAGCGAGAACCGGTGTATTCAACGTGATATGGCCGTAAGCACGAACATCCGTCACTAAACGCTTACAGCACCTGGTATTCCCAAGCGGTCACCCATCTAAGTACTGACCAGGCTCAACGTTGCTTAACGAGCGAGAACCGGTGTATTCAACGTGATATGGCCGTAAGCACGAACATCCGTCACTAAACGCTTACAGCACCTGGTATTCCCAAGCGGTCACCCATCTAAGAACTGACCAGGCTCAATGTTGCTTAACTTCGGTAAGCCTATATTACAGAGTGGTTTAATAAGTATAACTGAGATGTGGTGCAAAGCTGAATGAATGAGGTGCACGGTAAGGTTCGAATTCATTATTCAGTGGCAATAGATTTAGCAAGATATGCTTGTTAACCATTACACCACGTCGAAGTGCCCTTTTCTTGTTATATTTCATAGTAGTTTACTAAGCGTAGCATACATGTAGCACAAAGACAAAAATATAGAGCACCTGGTGAGATTCGAACTCACTATTCACTCGTAATTAATCTAGCTAGACAACCTTGTTAAACATTACACCATGTCGAATGCACATTTCTCCTTTTATATTTGTCTATAATTCGGAGATAAGATAATATTTACAGTATTTACAACATTCGGACTAATGTCTTCATCTTTGTTGCCATTTGTACGACGTTTCGGCCGTTGTGCGTCTCGGTCTTCTTCAGGTGCTAGGAATTTCAAACCGAACACTTTATTAAAATCACTGGTGTATATGGTCTTCATTCCTTGCGTAGTAGTGCCTCTTTTGGTAGTCATGAGTTATCTCCCTCTAACCCTGTAAGTTACTTGTTCACCACTGCTGTAGCCTGGAATTGAACTCACAACTCTTTGGATCAAGACACAGGACACATGGCCCAGTAGATATAGACGTTGGTTACTTCCTGTGACTTGACCCAAAAGAGTTGACCGTTATCTTACACGCCTATCCATACAAAATACACCCAGACATAACCCTCTACCACGAATGGTTCTACTGTTCTGTCAAAAGGACTCCAGAAGAATGTTTCTCCGATCACCACAAATCTTAACCTGTTTAAGTCTAGGGTTAACCGTTATCTTCCCTTTCTATCCATACAAAATATGTCTTAATATAACCATCTACATCGAGAGGTCCCAATGCACTGTCGAATAGACTCCTAAGAGGATGTTTTCCCGATCACCACAAATATTAACCTGTTTAAGTCTAGAGTTAACCTTTCTTTTTCTATCCATGCAAAATACCTCCTAACATAAACCTCTACCTCGTGTGGTCCTCTTACTCTGTCGAATAGACTCCCAAGGGAATGTTTCTCCAATCACTACAAATTTTAACCTGTTCACGTCTAGAGTTAACCTTTTTCTTCTAATTCTACATGAATGTTTCTCCAATCAGTACAAATATTAACCAGTTCAAATCTAGAATTAACGGTTATCTTACTCTACTATCCGTATAAACTACCCCTTAACGTCTACTTCAAGTGCCTCCCGGGCTTTGTACTGTGTGAACCTTACTGTAAGAAACAAAAGCGATTTCCATTTCCCGTTATATTCGTCATATTTACTTACAAACAAACAGCCCTGAGAAAGGCATGAATCCAACTCATCTAACCATTATACCAAAAAAGAAAATTATACTGTAAAAATATTTTCCGGCTTTAAATAACCTGTAACGTGCTGATAAACCGTAGAAAACGAACTAAGAATTCCCAGATTTATGGTTCCTTTAATTGCAGGTTCGGGCCTTTTTCTTTGACGAGTAAGCAGTACTTTACTATTTACATTGTTCAGACTGTTGTTTATTGCAATATTTTGGCCGTTGTACGCTTCAACCTTCCTCAGGTGATAAGAATTTTGAACTGAATTCTTTATTTCAACCACTGGAGTAGATGATTCTAGTTCCATCAGTCATGCCACTTCCCCCTTTAACTCAACGCTAGGTTTTTGATTAACTATGTATTAAACTCACAACTCTTCGTTTCAAGTCCCTGGATCCAACGAACTCTTTCTCTCCACTGAGCTGTCTCTCATTGAGAACATCAATGTGTTTCATTTAACATTCTTTTAAACCTAATGTCTCAGTAAACATTTTTTACCAGAGCTCATATTGCAATCTTTGACACTAATGATTTTCTCTAACACTCCATATCACTGGTTCCCATATTGTATTCATTTGTATGTTTGGCCGGTTTGGGAGATTCTTTTAGCCTAGCATATACGCTCGTTCCTTAAGTTTACGCAGTTTACATTGGTGTTCTCTATCAATTATTTCAACTTAATTCCATTGGGGGCAGTGATTTCGTTTCTCTCTCCATATGTGTTCACGACTACTGTAGCCAGGTATTTAATACACTGATGTCCTCAAGGACATCAGTGTATAAATTTTTGGGACACAAACCTATTGTCTCAGAAATCATTTCTTTTACCAAAGCTCATATTGCAATCTTTGACGCTAATGATTTTCTCTAGCACTCCGTTTTACCGGTCCCCATATTTTATTCATTTCTATGCTTGGCCGGCTTAGGAGATTTTTGTGGCCCAGTATACGAGTTGATTCCTTAAGTTTTCTTATTTTTCAGTGGTGTTCTCTATCTATTACTTCAGTATCATCTCACAGGCGACGTTGATCTTTTTTTCCCTCCATAATGGCTTCTTTGACCAAAAATAAATTTCTAAAATACATCTTTTGTGCTGTCGGTAAAAACGAAAAGGCAGAAACTTTCACTCAACTGTAATACGGGTTTAGAATTAATGTATTATGCTTCATCTAAGAACACTGAATTATGGCAAACCTGAGGTTCAGGTGTCGAAAATTAGACACAAATCAGCCGAGAGAACTCCAGCGCATTCATCGTGAGAGGGACAAGAATTGTTAAATCGATCAGCTTGGGAATCTGACGTGTGATTGCATATGCACATTCATTTTTTCTTTTTTAGGTAAGAGGATGGTTGTTGATCTATTGACTCTTGTGATGGCACAGGTGAGACAATGCCAGGTGTTTATGTATTGGTCGAGTAGACTTGGACCATTGGCTAACAAATATGGTCGATCAAGGGAATAGAAAAAAACAGTTGTTGCGTAGTAACGATGGACAGCAACTGTGGCCAAGTAATGGGAACGGTAGTTTGGATAAGTCAAAAAATGAAAGAAGATTTGTAGGCTAACGAGGGCGACCGTGGGTGGGATGAAGGGAGATGGGGAAACGACTGAAAGTGTGGTAAATGGGGAGAAAGACGAAGAAAGCTGGGTAAGGAAGAGAGGGAGGGAGATAAGGAAAATGTGTGTGATAGAGAACGTGAATGCGTGCGTGTTTAAGAGAGAGAGAGTCAGAGAGAGACAGAGATGGAGTAATGTATATCTGAGAGATAGCGTGAGAAAGAAAAGAGAGTGTCGGTGTGTGAGAGGAAATAAGAGAATATGTATGAGAGAGTGAGTAGAAAGTGTGTGTGCGTGATAGAGAGTGAGTAATGTGGCTCAGCGAGATAGAGGAAGAGACAGAGGAAGAGACAAAGAGAGTGTGCTTGAGATAGAGAGGGAATAAGAAAGAAAGAAAAAGAAAGAGTATGTGGTTGATAGGGAGAGTAATGTGTTTCTGAAAGATAGATTGAGACAACGTTGAGAGTGCGTGCGTGAGAGAATAAGAGAATATCTATAAGAAGGTGAGGAGAAAGTTCGGATGCTTGAGGGGGAAAAAGCGAGCGAACGAGAGCGAGAGAGAGAGAGAGAGAGGGAGAGAGAGAGAGAGTAATGTAGGTCTGAGATATAGAATGAGATAAAGGAGTGTGCGTGCGTGCGTGTGTGGTAGAGGGAGTAAAAGAATATGTATGAGAGAGTGAAGAAAGAGAGTGTGAGCGTGATAGAATAATGTTTTTCTGAGAGATAAAGGAAGTGTGTGTGTGTGTGTGTGTGTGTGTGTGTGTGTGTGTGTGTGTGTGTGTGTGTGTGTGAAAAAGAGAATGAGTGTATGCTTATGAAAAAGTTAGAAGAAAGCATATGTGCTTGACAGAGAGAGTAATATGCGTCTAAAGAACAGATTGAGTCAAAGGTGAGAGTGCGTGGGTGAGAAACGGAATAAGAAAATATGTATAAGAGATTTTTTTTAATCATATCACCCCAAGCAAGGCGATAACGCCACTGATGCGCAGGGGGCTACATAAGAGTGAAAAGATTGGAAAAGAGAAAAACCGGAAACCACATCCTAAACAGGAAACAAGGGATGAGCCTCTTCGCCTGTTCAATAGATGTGGGTGGAGTGTGAACCGGGCGATAGTTTAGTCTATCTACTCCAATTGAAAAAAAAAAAGAAAAGAGTGAAAAGATTGGAAAAGAGAAAACCAGAAACCGCATCTTAAACAGGAAACAAGGGATGAACCTCTTCGCCTGTTCAATAGATGTGGGTGGAGTGTGAACCGGACGATAGTTTAGTCTATCTACTCCAATTGAAAAAAAAGAAAAGAGTGAAAAGATTGGAAAAGAGAAAACCAGAAACCGCATCCTAAACAGGAAACAAGGGATGAGCCTCTTCACCTGTTCAATAGATACAGGTAGAGTGTGAACCGGGCGATAGATTGAGGAGAAAGTGTATGTGCTTGAGAGAGAGAGAGAGAGAGAGAGAGTGAAAGAGAGAGAAAGTGAGAGAGAGAGAGAGAGAGCGAAAGAGAGAGAAAGTGAGTGAGTGAGAGAGAGAGAGAGAGAGTAATGTAGGCCCGAGACATAGAGGAAAAGATAGCGGATAGACTATGTGTGTTTGTGAAAGAGGGAATGAGAGTATGCTTATGAGAGAATGAGGAGAATGAGTGTGTCCGTGATAGAGAGAGTAATGTTCGTCTGATAGATATAGTGAGATAGAGGACAGAGTGTGCGTACGTGAGGCGGGGAATAAAATTTAGATCGAAAGAACTAAGATACGTCACTCCATTTCTAAGGGACCGTGGCTACCCACACTACTTCATTGTTTAATAGACTCCTGTGGTAGTGCTTTCTTGAACTCTACAATCTTAACCTCTTTAAGCGAAGTTCCTATCTATTCTTTTTATTCACATCTATACTATAGATCTATACTTCTCCCTCTTCCGTTCGTATCATGCACTCGCTCAATAACCGTCCAGCTCGGACAGTACCGAGCTGGTTGACCGCGTTGAAATACCTGCTACCGTAAGCTTGAATGTGCGCGCGACTCAATGGGTTTCCGGCACAGTATAATATCTGAAATACGAGTTTCAACTCCAGTCATTTTTGCTATATTCATTTCTCGCAGGGCTGTTTTTTTGTAAGTATATATGACGAACATAACGGGAAATGGAAATCGGTTTTGTTTTGATGTTAATGGAAATCGGTTCTGTTTTGATGTTAATGAAAATTGGTTCTGTTTTGATGTTAATGAAAATTGGTTCTGTTTTGATGTTAATGAAAATTGGTTCTGTTTTGATGTTAATGAAAATAGGTTCTGTTTTGATGTTAATGAAAATTGGTTCTGTTTTGATGTTAATGAAAATAAGTTCTGTTTTGATGTTAATGAAAATTGGTTCTGTTTTGATGATAATGAAAATTGGTTCTGTTTTGATGTTAATGAAAATAGGTTCTGTTTTGATGTTAATGAAAATTGGTTCTGTTTTGATGTTAATGAAAATCGGTTCTGTTTTGATGTTAATGAAAATTGGTTCTGTTTTGATGTTAATGAAAATCGGTTCTGTTTTGATGTTAATGAAAATTGGTTCTGTTTTGATGTTAATGAAAATTGGTTCTGTTTTGATGTTAATGAAAATTGGTTCTGTTTTGATGTTAATGAAAATAGGTTCTGTTTTGATGTTAATGAAAATTGGTTCTGTTTTGATGTTAATGAATATTGGTTCTGTTTCTTTGATGTTAATGAAAATTGGTTCTGTTTTGATGTTAATGAAAATAGGTTCTGTTTTGATGTTAATGAAAATCGGTTCTGTTTTGATGTTAATGAAAATCGGTTCTGTTTTGATGTTAATGAAAATTGGTTCTGTTTTGATGTTAATGAAAATCGGTTCTGTTTTGATGTTAATGAAAATTGGTTCTGTTTTGATGTTAATGAAAATTGGTTCTGCTTTGGATGTTAATGAAAATTGGTTCTGTTTTGATGTTAATGAAAATTGGTTCTGTTTTGATGTTAATGAAAATCGGTTCTGTTTTGATGTTAATGAAAATCGGTTCTGTTTTGATGTTAATGAAAATTGGTTCTGTTTTGATGTTATTGAAAATTGGTTCTGTTTTGATGTTAATGAAAATCGGTTCTGTTTTGATGTTAATGAAAATTGGTTCTGTTTTGATGTTAATGAAAATCGGTTCTGTTTTGATGTTAATGAAAATTGGTTCTGTTTTGATGTTAATGAAAATTGGTTCTGTTTTGATGTTAATGAAAATTGGTTCTGTTTTGATGTTAATGAAAATAGGTTCTGTTTTGATGTTAATGAAAATTGGTTCTGGTTTTTGATGTTAATGAAAATCTATTCTGCTTTGATGTTAATGAAAATAGGTTCTGTTTTGATGTTAATGAAAATAGGTTCTGTTTTGATGTTAATGAAAATAGGTTCTGTTTTGATGTTAATGAAAATTGGTTCTGTTTTGATGTTAATGAAAATTGGTTCTGTTTTGATGTTAATGAAAATAGGTTCTGTTTTGATGTTAATGAAAATTGGTTCTGTTTTGATGTTAATGAAAATCGTCTTATTTTGATGTTAATGAAAAAAATCGGTTCTGTTTTGATGTTAATGAAAATCGGTTCTGTTTTGGTGTTAATGAAAATTGGTTCTGTTTTGATGTTAATGAAAATAGGTTCTGTTTTGATGTTAATGAAAATCGGTTCTGTTTTGATGTTAATGAAAATTGGTTCTGTTTTGATGTTAATGAAAATCGGTTCTGTTTTGATGTTAATGAAAATTGGTCTTGCTTTGATGTTAATGAAAATTGGTTCTGTTTTGATGTTAATGAAAATTGGTTCTGTTTTGATGTTAATGAAAATCGGTTCTGTTTTGATGTTAATGAAAAAAATCGGTTCTGTTTTGATGTTAATGAAAATTGGTTCTGTTTTGATGTTATTGAAAATTGGTTCTGTTTTGATGTTAATGAAAATCGGTTCTGTTTTGATGTTAATGAAAATTGGTTCTGTTTTGATGTTAATGAAAATCGGTTCTGTTTTGATGTTAATGAAAATTGGTTCTGTTTTGATGTTAATGAAAATTGGTTCTGTTTTGATGTTAATGAAAATTGGTTCTGTTTTGATGTTAATGAAAATTGGTTCTGTTTGATGTTAATGAAAATCGGTTCTGTTTTGATGTTAATGAAAATAGGTTCTGTTTTGATGTTAATGAAAATAGGTTCTGTTTTGATGTTAATGAAAATAGGTTCTGTTTTGATGTTAATGAAAATTGGTTCTGTTTGGATGTTAATGAAAATTGGTTCTGTTTTGATGTTAATGAAAATCGGTTCTGTTTTGATGTTAATGAAAATCGGTTCTGTTTTGATGTTAATGAAAATCGGTTCTGTTTTGATGTTAATGAAAATTGGTTCTGTTTTGATGTTAATGAAAATAGGTTCTGTTTTGATGTTAATGAAAATAGGTTCTGTTTTGATGTTAATGAAAATCGGTTCTGTTTTGATGTTAATGAAAATTGGTTCTGTTTTGATGTTAATGAAAATTGGTTCTGTTTTGATGTTAATGAAAATTGGTTCTGTTTTGATGTTAATGAAAATTGGTTCTGTTTTGATGTTAATGAAAATAGGTTCTGTTTTGATGTTAATGAAAATTGGTTCTGTTTCTTTGATGTTAATGAAAATCGGTTTTGTTTTGATGTTAATGAAAATAGGTTCTGTTTTGATGTTAATGAAAATTGGTTCTGTTTTGATGTTAATGAAAATAGGTTCTGTTTTGATGTTAATGAAAATTGGTTCTGTTTTGATGTTAATGAAAATAGGTTCTGTTTTGATGTTAATGAAAATTGGTTCTGTTTTGATGTTAATGAAAATTGCCCTGTTTGATGTTAATGAAAATAGGTTCTGTTTTGATGTTAATGAAAATTGGTTCTGTTTTGATGTTAATGAAAATTGGTTCTGTTTTGATGTTAATGAAAATTGGTTCTGTTTTGATGTTAATGAAAATTGGTTCTGTTTTGATGTTAATGAAAATCGGTTCTGTTTTGATGTTAATGAAAATTGGTTCTGTTTTGATGTTAATGAAAATTGGTTCTGTTTTGATGTTAATGAAAATTGGTTCTGTTTTGATGTTAATGAAAATTGGTTCTGTTTTGATGTTAATGAAAATTGGTTCTGTTTTGATGTTAATGAAAATAGGTTCTGTTTTGATGTTAATGAAAATTGGTTCTGTTTTGATGTTAATGAAAATTGGTTCTGTTTTGATGTTAATGAAATTGGTTCTGTTTTGGATGTTAATGAAAATTGGTTCTGTTTTGATGTTAATGAAAATAGGTTCTATTTTGATGTTAATGAAAATAGGTTTGTTTTGATGTTAATGAAAATCGGTTCTGTTTTGATGTTAATGAAAATCGGTTCTGTTTTGATGTTAATGAAAATAGGTTCTGTTTTGATGTTAATGAAAATAGGTTCTGTTTTGATGTTAATGAAAATTGGTTCTGTTTTGATGTTAATGAAAATTGGTTCTGTTTTGATGTTAATGAAAATTGGTTCTGTTTTGATGTTAATGAAAATAGGTTCTGTTTTGATGTTAATGAAAATTGGTTCTGTTTTGATGTTAATGAAAATAGATTCTGTTTTGATGTTAATGAAAATCGGTTCTGTTTTGATGTTAATGAAAATCGGTTCTGTTTTGATGTTAATGAAAATAGGTTCTGTTTTGATGTTAATGAAAATAGGTTCTGTTTTGATGTTAATGAAAATCGGTTCTGTTTTGATGTTAATGAAAATTGGTTCTGTTTTGATGTTAATGAAAATAGGTTCTGTTTTGATGTTAATGAAAATTGGTTCTGTTTTGATGTTAATGAAAATTGGTTCTGTTTTGATGTTAATGAAAATTGGTTCTGTTTTGATGTTAATGAAAATTGGTTCTGTTTTGATGTTAATGAAAATCGGTTCTGTTTTGATGTTAATGAAAATCGGTTCTGTTTTGATGTTAATGAAAATTGGTTCTGTTTTGATGTTAATGAAAATAGGTTCTGTTTTGATGTTAATGAAAATCGGTTCTGTTTTGATGTTAATGAAAATTGGTTCTGTTTTGATGTTAATGAAAATAGGGTTCTGTTTGATGTTAATGAAAATTGGTTCTGTTTTGATGTTAATGAAAATTGGTTCTGTTTTGATGTTAATGAAAATTGGTTCTGTTTTGATGTTAATGAAAATTGGTTCTGTTTTGATGTTAATGAAAATCGGTTCTGTTTTGATGTTAATGAAAATTGGTTCTGTTTTGATGTTAATGAAAATCGGTTCTGTTTGATGTTAATGAAAATCAGAATGGTTCTGTTTTGATGTTAATGGTTTTCCATAGCAACAAATAAATTCTGTAAAACAAAAGACGTCTCTAAAAGCGAAGTTTGAAATGCAATAAATAAGAATGGCAAATATTTGCACTTCTCACTGGTTAATAATACAGCAGTTCGATTAGATAATCATTTTAATACACTAGAAATGATGTCGCTCGCTGATATGTTGTTGGGTCTTCACGAATTAAGGATCTGCAGAAAGAGAATCTTTATTAGACTTTCCAATCATGCTACATTTTTTATGGTCGCACATTTTTAGGGCAGACATCGTCAGTCATAAAATGTACGCTGGTTAATTTCCCTAGAAACAAAGAAAAGAGTGCGATAACCGCACCCCCCTCCCATTAGCATGGAACAGGCTTGCCTCCCAGAGAGTAAATCACTACGCCTGCTTGGCCTGACACTCTCAGCGGGCCTCAAGTGGAATGACTACGTCGAATCCATTGCTAAATCCGCAGCTATGAAAATCGGCTCTCTGTGCAGGGCCTGGAAATTCTTTCCGCCTGAATCTATCCTGCAATTATATAAATCCACCATCCGCCCGTGTATTGAGTACTGCTGCCACATCTGGTCGGGTGCCCCTTCTATTCTCCTCGGGGTTTTTGACAAAATACAGCGAAGAATCTGTAATGTGATTGATACCGACTTGGCTGACCGCCTGCAGTATCTCTCTCACCGGTGTGACGTGGCTTCCCTGTGCCTCTTCTATATATATTTTCATGGCTTCTGCTCTGATGAACTTAAATCACTGGTGCCCCCTAGATGTGAATTTGCACGAGATACTAAATTGGCAACTAGGTCCCACCCTTTTACAGTGAAACCGATGAAATGTAACCGCAATTTCTACTCCAACAGCTTCTTACCTCGCACTTCCCGCCTGTGGAATTCCCTACCGCATGCTTGCTTTCCCGACGGCTACAACCTCCAGGAGTTTAAATATGAGGTCCATAGACACCTCCTAACACACTTATTCACACCCACTCTCTCCAACTCTCTCCCTATGTACATCCTAAGTCGTCTATCAACCTCCTTCTGACATTTCTTATACCCAATCGCTCTATGTAACCCCCTGCGCTATAGTGGCAGTGGAATACCTTGCTTGGGGTGACAAGATTTAAAAAAAATGTCAGTTCTTAAATACGGCAGTGAATGTTGGACAATATCATCGAAAATCAGGAAAAAACGTGAAGCAGCGGAAATGTTGTTCTACAGAAGGATGCTGCGAATATCATAGACCGATCATGTGAGCAATGATGAGTTTTTGGAAAGAATGGCATTGAAAAGAAAACTAATAGTGAGAATCAGGAAGAGACAAATGATGTACCTGGGACATGCAATGAGGAAGGAGGGCTTGGAGAACCTGATACCGACAGGCCAGAAAGAGAGGAAAAGAGACAGGAATGCAAGGGATAACATATTTGAAGGGCCTGATCAGGTGGATGACGGAATGGGGCTTGCGAGATATAACAGGAGAAAACATACTAAGAGCCATCAGTGATAGGGTGAGGTGGAAACCCATGATCGCCTACGTCCTGAAAGGACAGGGCACATAGAAGAAGAAGAAAACTGGCAGCAAACTGCCTGTATACGAACAAGATATACAAAGATAGAAAGGGGCGTGAGACAAAAATGCGTCTTTTCACCGGATCTGCCCAACTTGTACAGCGAGCTATTTTGAGGACCCTAGATGTTATGTCAAGATTTGTAATCGAAGAGCACAATTCGAATAACTTAGGGTACGCACATAAGTGGTTGTGTTGTGTTTATATATATATATATATATAAAATGTGTGTGTGTGTGTGTGTGTGTGTGTGTGTGTGTGTGGATTGATTTGTAGTTTTAGTCTGTTAATTGTTTTCGTTTGGTGATTGTTGGCGTTCGACAAAGTTCGCCACAAAGAATTGATGGAGATGCTCAGCAGCCTTGACGTTTTCGGGAAAGACATAAGAGTAATTAAGAATCTCTATTGGCAATTATATCAACGAAAATGAGGAAAATATCTTTGAGCAGCGGAAATGTGGTTCTACAGAAGGATGCTGAGGATATCGAGGATCGAGCATGCGAAAAACGGTGAGGTGTTGAAAAGGATGGCAACAAAAAGGAAATTAATACTGAGCATCAGGAAGAGACAATTGAAGTTTCTGGGACAAACAATGAGGAAGGAGAGCTTGGAGAACCTGATACTGACAAGCCAGATAGAAGGAAAAAGAAACAGGGGAAAGCAGCGTATAACATATTTGAAGAGCCTGAGCAGGTCTGATCAGGTGGATGACGGAACGGGGGTTGCATAGAGTAAAAGGAGAAAACATATTAAGAGCCACCAGGGATAGGGAGACGTGGAAAGCCATGATTGCCTACATCCTGAAAGGACAAGGCACATAGAAGAAGAATACATATGCCAACCGTTTATAAGAAATTCCAATGTGGATATAAAATGGGGGATAGATTCTATATTATAATCAATATATAAACTGATCCCTCATTTTGTGGCCATGCTAGTTTCTATACATTTATAGTCTAGATTTATGGGCTTGAGCTCGTGGATGACAGAACGAGGGTTGCACGGTGCAACAGGAGAAAGCGTGCTAAGAGCCACCAGGGATAGGGAGACGTGGAAAGCCATGATCGCCAACGTCCTGAAAGGATAGAGTACATAGAAGAATAAGAATAAGATGGGTTATTTAATGCCGAAATCTAATTCTTTTGTAAGCAATTTTATGTTTTCCGCTATAGGTATTTGTTGGTCATATTTTTGGTAATTCTAGTACTGGATTGCTATGTGATGTCTGTCCTTCAATATGGCAGTGAATGCTGGACAATATCATCAGAGATAAAGGAAAAACTTGAAGCAACTGAAATGTGGTTCTACAGAAGAATACTGGAAATAAAGTGGGGGATCAATTCCATATTACAATCAATATATAAACTGACTCCTCACTTTGTGGTCACAGCAGTTTCTATACCTTTATATTCCTGAGATCCAAAAGCACAAAGAGGCATTCCAGAAGTTGAGTAAATATTAAGAAACAGGACAATTTTGCTAGAAACAAAGAAAAGAGTACTGGATTGCTATGTGATGTCAGTTCTTCAATATGGCAGTGAATGTTGGACAATATCATCAAAGATGAAGGAAAAATTTGAAGCAACTGAAATGTGGTTTTACATAAGTATGCTGCAAATATCATGGATCGACCATGTTAGTTATGATGAGGTTTTAGAAAGGATGGAAACGAAAAGGAAGTTAATACTGAGCATCAGGAAGAGAGAACTGAGGTTCTTGAGACATGTAATGAGGAAGAAAGGCTTGGAGAATCTGATACTCACAAGCCAGATAGAAAGAAAGAGAAACAGGGAAAAAAGCAGCGGATAACACATTTGAAGGGCCTGAGCAGGTGAATGGCAGAGCGGGGTTTGTGTCGGAAAACATGAAAAAGTGTGATAAAAACCCACCAGGAATAGAGAGACGTGGAAAGCCATGATTGCCTATGTCCTGAAGGGACATGGCACATAGAAGAAGAAGTATAAAATGTATTGCTGGTCATTTTGCTATGTATATGTATTGTTGGTGATTTCATTATAAATAGGTATTGACGGTAATTTTACTATAAATATGTATTGTTGGTCATTTCATTATAAATAGGTATTGACAGTAATTCTACTATAAATATGTATTGTTGGTCATTCACTATAAAAAGGTATTGTGAGTAATTTTATTATAATTACGTATTATTAATCATTCCATTATAAAGAGATATTTACAGTCTTCTTTTAATCCCTCCTAATCCCTGTTCTTCTAACCAATTAAGACATTCTCATTATGATTTTTTATTCTTTTCTTGTATATACTGTGTTCTTTCATTGCGTTTGCGATCATGGCTCTCCATAAATTCCTGTCTTTTAAAGCTCTTTGTAAATTTAGTCTTCTTTTAATCCCTCCTAATCCCTGTTCTTCTAACCAATTAAGACATTCTCATTCTGATTCTTTTTTCTTTTCTTGTATATACGGTATCCTTTCATGGCGTTTGCGATCATGGCTCTCCATAAATTCCTGTCTTTTAAAGCTCTTTGTAAATGTAGTCCTCTTGTAATCCCTCCTAATCTATGTTCATCTAACCAATTAAGACATTCTCATTATGATTCTTTATTCTCTTCTTGTATATACTGTGTTCTTTCATTGCGTTTGCGATCATGGCTCTCCATAAATTCCTGTCTTTTAAAGCTCTTTGTAAATGTAGTCCTCTTGTAATCCCTCCTAATCTATGTTCATCTAACCAATTAAGACATTCTCATTATGATTCTTTATTCTCTTCTTGTATATACTGTGTTCTTTCATTGCGTTTGCGATCATGGCTCTCCATAAATTCCTGTCTTTTAAAGCTCTTTGTAAATGTAGTCCTCTTGTAATCCCTCCTAATCTATGTTCATCTAACCAATTAAGACATTCTCATTATGATTCTTTATTCTCTTCTTGTACATACGGTGTCCTTTCATGGCGTTTGCGATCATGGCTCTCCATAAATTCCTGTCTTTTAAAGCTCTTAGTAAATTTAGTCTTTTTGCTTTCTATCCTAATACCTCTTCTGCCACACATGTGCACAAACTTCTTCTTTCATTTTTTCTTCTTCTATGTGCCTTGTCCCTTTACGTCGTAAACAATTAAGAAAATAAAGCTTTAAAGTAAAATTTGTCTTTCTGTTATATCTTCTAATCACTCTTCTACCCATCATAGCACGAACTCAATTTCTTCTTCTGACTCATTTTCTTTTCCGCGTCCATTTGGTACGTTTTTGATAATTTCTCTCTATAAATTCCTCACAAAGATGTCCTTAGAACGGAACTTTCTTTTTAACAATGGAAGACAAGAGGAATTAGGATGATTTTATCCTGTGAATGTGGTGGTCTTTTCTTGTGAAATTAACGAATGTATCTTGTCTGAAAATTTTCCATGGAAATAGCGAGGGTTTAATCATAGACTTCCAACTTTTCATCTCTGGAAAAATGTCTGTAAAGTAAAGCTTATGCTAATTTAACCGAGCCTCAGCAGTATTTTACAGAATATTGTTGTTGAAAAAGGGAATAGCCTCGTTAACCATTACATATTCCTAGTCTTCTATAGATTCATAAACATTTGAAGTAAAATTTAGCCATAGTTTTTATTTCTTCACATTCCATGCTGAAATGAGAGGAGGGGGTCTTATATACATGCAGTGACGTGTCCTACTCCTTCTGCTTTCCTAAAAAGACGTGGGTAGGACAACTGCGATTTAAAATCTTTTTCATACACTGAGGAGATAAACTATAATGACAAGTGAAAAGAATGCCAACTAATATCTTGTAACAACAACGCATGTCATTTACAAAGATATAATAAATTGCATTAATTACTTGCATTCCATAATTTCTGATACACAATAGTAATCAGAATAAAATTATACCTATTTAAAGAGTCTACCATTTGAGTATCGAGGAAAATTTGAGGTATAAGTGTCCATTTTGTTTTCATTTTTTAAAAATTTCTTTGTTTCTCACATGTTCAATCTATGCTTCCCGTATATAAAATAAATTTACATTCGCTTGCTTCCCTGATAGCTACAATCTCTAAAAGTTTAAATGCAACGTCAATTGCCATCTTTTATCAAATTGATTCCTCTCCATCGTTTATCTTTTATTCTACATCCCTGATAGGTAAATTTCCGAAAGTTTAAATGCAAGGTCAATTGTCATCTTTTATCTACTTGATTCCTCTCCATGTTTTATCTTTTATACTACATCCCTGATAGGTAAATTTCAAAAAGTTTAAATGCAAGGTCAATTGCCATCTTTTATCCACTTGATTCCTCTCCATGTTTTATCTTTTATTCTACATCCCTGATAGGTAAATTTCAAAAAGTTTAAATGCAAGGTCAATTGTCATCTTTTATCTACTTGATTCCTCTCCATGTTTTATCTTTTATTCTACATCCCTGATAGGTAAATTTCCAAAAGTTTAAATGCAACGTCAATTGCCATCTTTTATCTACTTGATTCCTCTCCATGTTTTATCTTTTATTCTACATCCCTGATAGGTAAATTTCCAAAAGTTTAAATGCAACGTCAATTGCCATCTTTTATCTACTTGATTCCTCTCCATCGTTTATCTTTGATTCTACATCCCTGATAGGTAAATTTCCAAAAGTTTAAATGCAACGTCAATTGCCATCTTTTATCTACTTGATTCCTCTCCATGTTTTATCTTTTATTCTACATCCCTGATAGGTAAATTTCAAAAAGTTTAAATGCAACGTCAATTGCCATCTTTTATCTACATGATTCCTCTCCATGTTTTATCTTTTATTCTACATCCCTGATAGGTAAATTTCAAAAAGTTTAAATGCAACGTCAATTGCCATCTTTTATCTACTTGATTCCTCTCCATCGTTTATCTTTGATTCTACATCCCTGATAGGTAAATTTCCGAAAGTTTAAATGCAACGTCAATTGCCATCTTTTATCAACTTAAATTTCCAAAAGTTTAAATGCAACGTCAATTGTCATCTTTCATCTACTTAATTCTTACGCATCTTTATCTTTTATTCTACATCCCTGATAGGTAAATTTCCGAAAGTTTAAATGCAAGTTCAATTGTCATCTTTTATCTACTTGATTCCTCTCCATGTTTTATCTTTTATTCTACATCACTGATAGGTAAATTTCCAAAAATTTAAATGCAACGTCAATTGCCATCTTTTATCTACCTGATTCCCATCCATCTTTTATCTTGTCTTCGACATCCCCTGTACCTTTTTTTATTCTCTCACTATAACCCACTGCATACCAGTGGCATTTTTCCTTTGTTTGGGGTGAAATGATTATACAAAATGTTATACTCAGCATCCTTCGGTAGAATTAGATTGAAGTTGCTTCAGCTCTCTTCTTCATCTGTGACTAGATGGTTCAGCATTCATTTACGTAGGTACATCCAATATTTTAGCATAAATTTTTGATACCTAATTTTAAAATGAAATTTTAAAATAAAATTTTAAAAATGAAAAACATTCTTGGATATTTACTTTTAGATTTACTTAAAAACTTAATGGTTAGATTTATTATTTTCATTAAGCAGAATATTCTGGTTTATTTCAGATAGAAATTATATAGATTGGAATGTCACATTTAATTTTGATTTCTTAAAATTTTCTGAAACACGGCGAAAGATCATAAGGTTCTGCGTAAAATTCCATGAAATTAAGTGGCGTATTTAGAAAAAAGAATTTCCGAAATTTTCTAAAAATACATTTCAAAAGTAATTTCATTCATTTGTGAGTAACTTCTGAAAATTTCATTAAAATCGGACAATTATGTGATGTTTACAAGAATTTCCAAATAAATGTCTTTCTTACGGAAAAAAACGCACAAAAAAATCAATGTTATTAATAAGAGTCGGCGATGACGTAAAGAAAACAAGATTTTAACCAAAATTTCGAACGGGTTAGAAAGGATTAAAAAATTTCAAAAATTAATTTAAAAATTACTTTGGTCTTTCGTCTTAATAATAACATGAACATTTTGACGCTAAAACTTTATTTTTGTTAAGTTTGTGGCCTTTTTCATTACGCTATGCTGTTTTCCCCCGCAAAATAGTGACGGTCAGTCAGTTAAATGCCAGAGGTGTAACAGCAGCAAACATACTGAGAGCCTCAAGGGATAGGGAGACGTGGAGATCCATGATCGCCTACGTCCTGAAGGGAAAGGGCACATAGAAGGAGAGAAGAATGTCATCGTTTTATTGGATTTATTATTTTTCAATTCAGTGCAGATTTTCATTTCGATGGCACTCAGTCAGTCATCAGG
Organism: Ascarosepion bandense; assembly: GCA_037127315.1. Taxonomy (NCBI): domain Eukaryota; kingdom Metazoa; phylum Mollusca; class Cephalopoda; order Sepiida; family Sepiidae; genus Ascarosepion; species Ascarosepion bandense. The sequence continues at coordinate 2,170,265 of JBBBDQ010000463.1, forward strand.
ATTTGGACAAACAGTTTTGTTATATGGCTCATTTCTTCAGATAATAAGGTCCTTAATATTACTTATTTACAAAAGCAATGAGAAGCTTTTCTAATTAAGCAATGTCATCGTTTTATTGGATTTATTATTTTTCAATTCAGTGCAGATTTTCATTTAGATGGTACTAATTAGAAAAAAAAGTAGGTGATTTACAATCTCCAATGACCCCCCCTAGTTTTAACAAAAAAATTGTCAGGAAAAACGAAGATTATGTGCAAAATTTCTTGAATTAATTAAGTGGCGGTGGGGTAACACATTTTAAAAAATATTACTAACATTCTCTAAGAAAAACAGTTAAAAAATAATTAATTCTTTTGTAAATCAGTCCTGAAAATTTCATTATTTGATTTTTACAAAAATTTCCAAATAAATCTGTTTTCTACGGAAAAAAAACGCACAAAAATATCAATGTTATTAATTAGAGTCGAGATTTTAACCAAAAAATTACGAACGTGTTAGAAAGGATTAAAAAAGTTCAAAAAATAATCAAAACTTATTTATAAATGGAACTCTGTGTGTGTGTGTGTGTGTGTGTGTGTGTGTGTGTGTGTGTGTGTGTGTGTGTGTGTGTGTGTGTGTGAATTTTACAAGAATTTCCAAATAAATGTGTTTTCAACAGAAAATAGGCGCAAAAATGTTGGGAAAAACGATGACTTAAACCAAACAAGATTTTAACCAAAATTTCGAACGGGTTAGAAAGAATGAAAAAATTTCAAAAAATAATTACAAAATTCTTTGATCTTTTCTCTTAATAATAACATAAGCATTTTGATGAAAAAAGTTCGTTTTATTAAATTTGGGGCCTTTTTCTTTTTATTCATACTATGCTGTTTTAGCGATTTTTATTGGAGGTACCTACATTTACGTAGAAGAGGTCTGATATTGCATAGCATTTCAGTCCTCTTTTCTTTGTTTCTAAAGAATTTTTCATTTCTTATTATCTTCTTTAGCTTTTGGAAGTCATATTTGGCTATCCCAGTGCGAAAAGTGTGTAGGCGTGCATTTTCTGTTTCTTTATTTTATTAATGGGTGTATCTTCCGGACAAGATAATGAATTTCTTTAAGATAACATTTATTCCCAGGAAACTTATTCTCAATTCACTCCATGAAGGGATTCAGATTTAGAAACGATATATTTTGCAAGAAAGAGCAATCGAAATCGTGACGCCATTCAAGCCTGATATTGTAATCAATTAGAATGTAACCTTGACAATGGGTTTGGTATTATTAACACGAAGCAGCGGTAAGTGGAAGAATAGGATTTCCGAAAAGACCTAGAAGTGATTAAGGCATTCCTTTTTTTTTCAACTTAATTCTTTGCATATACACAAAGGAGCAAATATATACCAACCAGTGAAAAGAATGACAGCTAATGTCTCGTAACAATAATGCATGTCGATTGTTAGACACGTATAAAAAATGCATGGATTACATTCCACAATCTCCGTTACATAACAGAAATAATATTCGGGAACTAGTTAAATACAGTGGTCCACTCTAAAAAATAAGTATTTGTCTTGATAAACACTTTTTCCAGTATTTGAAAGCGCTTATTGAGGGTTGATCAGAGACTGACCATCTCTGGTCGAGTCGGCGCGGAGAGTGGGGGTATGATGTTGAGAGACCCGAAACCCCCTAGTGATACATGCAAAGACATCACTGACGACACCCCCTAGCGCCCCCCATTTCGGTGCGTATATTTGAAACTCAATGAATAAAACGCGTAACCATAAAACGTTTTCATCTTATTTCTGCTTTTATTTGTATTGTCTATTACAGATAATTGCCTGTTACACTTACAGATGAAGGCAAAAACTAATTTTGTAGACTATTCTCAGACAGGCAGTACGGCTTCCGCTTCGCCAGGTCCGCGGCCAACATGCTAACGACCATCACGAACTACATCAGCCATCCGTCCGTGTATGAATACTGCTGTCATATATGGTCAGACGTTCTTGATAGGCTCCAAAGGAGAATCAGTAATAAAATAAGTAGCGACTTGGAGGCTAGACTCCAGCCACTTTCCCATCGACGGTATATGGCTTCCCTCTGTCTGTTCTATAAATATTTTCATGGCTTTTGCTCCAACAAACTTAAGCCACTAGTGCCCCTGCCACAAGAATTTACACGTGCAACCAGACTGGCAACTTGGTTCCACCCATTCACAGTTAAATCAACCAAATGCAGACAACAATTCTACTCCTGCAGCTTCTTTTCTCGCACTTCCCGCCAGTGGAACTCACTTCGATATTCTTGCTTTCCTGACGGCTACAACCTCCAGGAATATAAATGCAATGTCAATACCCATCTCTTAACCATTTGACTCTAGTTTTTTCTGCACCACGCTGTATATCTTTTTCTTTCTCTCCACCTTTGCAACAGTCATCACACCTGTATTTCCATCCTTAACTTGCTCGTCTTTCTCTTTACTCTCCTCCTCTCTAATTGTTTTACTCTTATGTAGCCCCCTGCACATCAGTAGCGTTATCGCCTTGCTCGGGGTGATACGATTAAAAAAATCTTACAAAAAAGATTAATTTGTACAATGAACAAAAAAACACGTTTTGTTATTTGTTATTAGTTAACAAAAATGTTTGGCGACATAGAAATTTATTTTATGATTTGTATTTTATTTGTTTTGTTATTCTTTTTATTTTGTACGAAAATCCCTTTTTTACGAAAATACTTTTTTTTTACGAAAATTATTTTTTTCTTACGGAAATTTTTTTACGAAACTGTTTTTTTACCATTGAAGAACAAATTAACAAAAATAATTTATATATTACGCAATAAACAGTATTTACATTATTTTGAACTATTGTCTTCATCTTTGTTGTCATTTGTGCGACGTTTCGGCCGTTGTACGATCCGGCCTTCTTCAGGTGCTAGGAATTTCTAACTGAACCCTTTATTACCAGAAGAGGCACTAGTACGTAAAGAATGAAGTTCATATACCCCAGTGATTGTAACAAAGGGTTCGGTTCGCAATTCCTAGCATCTAAAGAAGGCCGGATTGTACAACGGCCGAAACTTCGTACAAATGGCAACACAGACGAGAACAATAGTCCGAACAATGTTAATACTGTAAATAGTACATCAGAAATATAGACAAATATTAAGTAATAAACACTTACATAAATTAACAGTATAAAAATATGCAGATATCACTGATATAAACACGTTTTTATTTGTAAATAAAATAAAGCTCAGATAATTCTGTAAAAATAAGGGATCTCTTTGACACTGTATTGATACTGGGAACAAGATCACCACTGCATAATCAATAAAAATAAAAATTTCGGCCGAAAAAACGCTAACCTGCTAACATTAATATCTGGAAGGGTCTCTTTATTTATTACGAGGGGAACGCTCTTTTTAAGTTGACCATTATTTGTAATAAGTATTTAATAATTCTTTCGGGCATTATACAAGTTTACCAAAACCTAAGTTTGACAATTAAGACAAGATATAAGAAAATTTGTCTAGGTTTTATCTCATGATCGTCCAAGTTTTGAAGGTAGTAAGCAAATAGAAGAAGAAGAAGAAGAAGAAGAAGAAGAAGAAGAAGAAGAAGAAGAAGAAGAAGAAGAAGAAGAAGAAGTCAACCATCCGTCCGTGCATGGAGTACTGCTGCCATTTAATTGGAGTAGATAGTTTCTACTATCGCCCGGTCTCACACTCCACCCCCTTCTTTTGAATGAGTTTAGAGGTGATCACCTTGTTTCTTGTTTAGGAAGGGGTTCCCGGTTCATCCCCTTTCTCTGGTCTTGGTGTTAGTTCAGCTGGAAGCTCTTTGCAGTTACGGAGTATGGTGGCAACGTCTTTACATTCTGAGGGTACCGGGTTGGCAGTTTCCTGGTTGCTGCTTCCGACTGGTAGTTAGGAGCCCGAACTCTTGCGTAGCGTCTTGAGAGGCTGCTCTGATCAACAGTTGAATAATACCGGGGTTCTTGTAGTGCCATATCGCGCATGGACGGGCGTCCCTGCATGAACGTTCGGTGGGCAACCCCGAGGCCACATTATGTTGTAGGCCTCGCCAGTCTCCATCTTTCACAAGTTGCAAATGATTGACCGACTGATTCTATTCTAAGACCACTCCTTAACTGAATTACTATGGAAAAAAGCAAACACAATAACAAAACTAAACCAGCTCATTTGAAAACGCCCAAACCTGTCTGCATCTCTTTCACTAACATACGCGGCATCCGCACCAACTTCCCCAGCGTAGATTCTTTCCTCCATAATAACTCACCTGATATATTAGCCCTATGTGAAACTAATCTTAACCCTTTTATCCCCTCATCTGAGTTCTGCGTTCCTGGCTACCTTCCCCTCTTCAGGAAGGACTCCAATGTTCATATGCATGGGTTTGGTGTCTATGTCAGCGAACATCTTCCCTTAGCTAGGGTGTCATCTTTTGAATCCCCAGATCATTCTTTCATGTGCTTCCGCCTCTCACTTCTCAGCTCGATTAGCTATCTCTTCTTTCTGTACCGCTCTCCTTCCTCCCCTGACTGTTCGTTACTTGACATCATTTCTGACAATATTGACAAAGCCATTTCTACCCATCCCTCTGCCCATGTATTCGTGTTTGGTGACTTTAACGCCCACCACACCAAGTGGCTGAAGAACGCAGTCACTGACCCTGCTGGTGTCCACACCATGAACTTTTCAATCACCCAATCCCTTACGCAAGTAGTGGACTTCCCCACGCGTTTCTCCGACAAACCTAACGGAAGGAACTCACTTCTAGACCTCTGCTTCACTTCCATCCCAGACTCTTGCACTACCAGACAACTCTGCCCACTTGGAAACTCTGACCACACTGTAGTGTCCGTCAATATTTCACTCCACTCCCGCCCGACCCATGAAACACAGACAAGTAGAATATCATACTGCTATCAAAGAGCAGACTGGGATTCGTTCCGAGACTTCCTCTGTGACATCCCTTGGAACAACGTCTTTAGTCTTCCCATCGAAGAATGTGCATCCGAGGTCTCCTCCTGGGTTAAGGCTGGCATCGATGCCTTCATCCCTGCTAGGAAATTCCAGCTTAAATCTCATTCGTCTCCATGGTTCTCACCCGCTTGTTCGGCTGCCATTGCCCACCGGAATCATTTCTTCCGACTCTATCGTAACTATGCGTCGGAACAAAACAGGCGCCTTTTCACTTCAGCTCGTAATAAGTGTAAAAGGATACTTAACGAAGCTAAGATGTTGTTTGCTGCCAGAATGAAGCAACGCATAGCATGCTCTAAATTCGGTTCTAAAGACTACTGGCGACTCTGTAAAAGAGTACTTAACAAGAGCAAGTCCACAATACACCCGCTAATCAACAAATTTGAGGTCCTCACCTCCCCAGCAGATAAGGCTGAATGTTTTGCCCGCAGATTCTCGAACAATTCGAGTCTGGACTCGTCTGGAGTTTTTACACCCGACTTCTCACCTAGAACCGAGGCACAACTGAATGATGTGCACATTACACCTTCGCTTGTCTCTAAGATAATCTTAAAACTTGACCCTCACAAAGCGAGCGGTGGTGACGGAATCCCAACCATAGTCTTAAATAAATGTGCCCCTGAACTATCCTCTATTCTTTCTAAGCTCTACAACCTCTGCCTATCTGCTTCCTGCTTTCCTGCCTGTTGGAAATCTTCCTCTATAGTTCCTATATTTAAAAACACTGGAGAACCCTCTGACCCTGCAAATTACCGCCCTATCAGCCTTCTTCCGATCTTTGGCAAAGTGTTCGAAGCCATTATCAACGCCGAGGTGGTTCAGCATCTCACAGCACACAGGCTCCTCTCGGACAAGCAATATGGTTTCCGCTTCACCAGGTCTACTGCTGATATGCTAACGACCATCACCGAGTACATATACCAGGCACTCGACAGGAATGGCGAAGCTCGAACCGTTGCATTGGATATATCTAAGGCGTTCGACAGAGTTTGGCATGCTGGCCTTCTATGTAAACTGCGGAGCTATGGTATAACTGGACATTTGTTTGAACTAATCCAGTCCTTCCTCTCTAACCGCACAATGAAAGTGGTATTAAACGGACATGCCTCTCAGAACTACCATACAAACGCAGGTGTCCCCCAAGGCTCCATCTTAGGTCCTACACTCTTCCTGATATATATTAATGATCTCCCTGATTCCATAAGAACCCAAATAGGTTTGTACGCCAATGACACCACAGTTTACTCTCGCCTCCAACAAAAATCTGGTGTAGGCGTCAAAGCTAAACTCGCAGCCGAGATTGAAAAAGACCTCCAATCCATATTGGACTGGGGTAAGAAATGGCTAGTAAATTTTAATGCTTCTAAAACGAAGCTACTGTCAATTAACCATCATCGACAATCTCACCTACCTCCCATTAGCATGGACCAAGCTTGCCTCCCAGAGAGTAAAACACTACGCCTCCTTGGTCTCACACTTTCAGCGGACCTCAAATGGAATGACTATATCGAATCCATTGCTAAATCCGCTGCGATGAAAGTCGGTTCTCTGTGTAGGGCCCGGAAGTTTTTTCCGTCTAAATCTATCCTGCACATTTACAAATCTACCATCCGCCCGTGCATTGAATACTGCTGCCATATCTGGTCGGGTGCCCCTGCTGTTCTCCTCGGGCTTCTCGATAAGGTTCAGAGGAGGGTCTGTAATGTGATAGATACCGACTTGGCAGACCGCCTGCAGTCTCTCTCCCACCGGCGAGACGTGGCTTCGCTGTCTCTTCTATAAATACTTTCACGGCTTCTGCTCCGATGAACTTAGATCACTGGTGCCTCCTAAATACGAATTTGCACGAGATACTAGATTAGCAACTAGATCCCACCCTTTTACAGTGAAACCGATAAAATGCAGCCGTAACTTCTACTCCAACAGTTTCTTTCCTCGCACTTCCCGACTGTGGAATTCTCTTCCAAACGATTGCTTCCCCGACGGCTACAATCTCCAGGAGTTTAAATGTAAGGTCAATAGACACCTCCTAACACACTAACCTGCTCCCATTCTATCAAGCACTCTTCCCATCTGCCCGACACTCATCCTCGCTATCCTTACTCATCTATCACCTTTCTCCTGACATTCCCTATGTCTATCCACTCCTTCTCTTTACCTTCCCCTGTGTAGCCCCATGCGCAATAGTGGCAGTGGAATGCCTTGCTTGGGGTGAGATGATTAAAAAAAAAAAAAAAAAAAAAAAAAAGGTGCCCCTGCCGTTCTCCTCAGTGTTCTTGACAAGCTCCAAAGGAGAGTATGTAATGTGATAGGTACTGATCTGGCGACTCGACTGCAGCCACTTTCCCATCGTCGAAATGTGGCTTCCCTTTGTCTGTTCTATAAATACTTTCATGGCTTCTGCTCAGACGAACTTAAGTTACTGGTGCCTCCTCAACAGGTGTTTAGTCGTGCAACCAGACTGGCAACTGGGTCCCACCCATTCACAGTCAGGTTAGCCAAATGCAAACGACAATTCTACTCCTGCAGCTTTTTCTCTCGCACTTCCCGCCTGTGGAACTCGCTCCCATATTCTTGCTTTCCTGACGGCTACAACCTCCAGAAATTTAAATGCAAAGTCAATACTCATCTACTAACCACTGGACTCTAGCTCTCTCCCCACCCCTGTATAACCTTCCCTTTCTCTCCACCTATGTATCTGTCATCGCACCTGCTTTCTATTGTTCCTTTCTAACTAGTTTGTACTCCTCACTCTTTTCTAATTAATCTTTTTACATTTATGTAGCCCCCTGCACATCAGTGGCGTTTCCGCCTTGCTCGGGGTGAAATGATTAAAAAAAAAAAAGAAGAAGAAGAAGAAGAAGAATGAGTTTTATAAATGTTTGGCACAACTGTGATTAGGAGACACAAAAAAAAGACAATTTTAATTAGAGCTTCAACAGACACGAATTTATGGAGGGCTATGGTTGACAACGTCCTGAAGACACTGGACAGATAGAAGACAAAGAAGAATAAGAGTAAGAATGAATTTTGAAAATGGTTAAGACAGAATTATATAGGACAAAGAAAACTGACAAATTTTAATAAGAGCATAAAAGGGGCAAAAATTTCTGGCGAGCCATAAAGGTTTTGCAGAGATACGGCACATAGACGAAGAAGAAGAAGAAGAAGAAGAAGAAGAAGAAGAAGAAGAAGAAGAAGAAGAATGAGTTTTAGAAATGGCTGGAAGAGAAATGTTTAGGACAGAGAAAACTAACAAATTTTGTAAGAGCTTTAAAAGACAGTAATTTAAGAAGGGCCACCATGGTGGAAACGAAGAAGAAGAAGAAGAAGAAGAAGAAGAAGAAGAAGAAGAAGAAGAAGAAGAAGAATGAGTTTTGGAAATGGTTGGTAAAGAAATGTTTAGACATGTAAAACTAACAAATTCTTCTTAGTGCTTCAAATAACAGGAATTTAAGACGAGCCATGGTTGACAACGAAGAAGAAGAAGAAGAAGAAGAAGAAGAAGAAGAAGAAGAAGAAGAAGAAGAAGAAGAAGAAGAAGAAGAAGAATGAGTTTTAGAAATGGCTGGAAGAGAAATGTTTAGGACAGAGAAAACTAACAAATTTTGTAAGAGCTTTAAAAGACAGTAATTTAAGAAGGGCCACCATGGTGGAAACGAAGAAGAAGAAGAAGAAGAAGAAGAAGAAGAAGAAGAAGAAGAAGAAGAAGAAGAATGAGTTTTGGAAATGGTTGGTAAAGAAATGTTTAGACATGTAAAACTAACAAATTCTTCTTAGTGCTTCAAATAACAGGAATTTAAGATGAGCCATGGTTGACAACGAAGAAGAAGAAGAAGAAGAAGAAGAAGAAGAAGAAGAAGAAGAAGAAGAAGAAGAATGAGTTTTGGAATTGGTTAGTAGAAAAGTATTTTGACAGGGAAAACTAACAAAGTTTTCTTCCAGCTTCAAAAGACAGAAATTTAAGAAGGGCCATGATTGACAACGTCCTAAAGAGACTCAGAACTTCGGAGAAGAAGAAAAAGAAGAAGAAGAAGAATGAGTTTTGGGAATGGTTGGTAGAGAGTTGTTTAGGACAAAGAAAACTGACAAATTTTTCTAAGAGCTTCAAACGGCAGGAATTTATGGAGAGCTATGATAGTTAACGTTCTGAAGAGACACGACACATAGAAGAAGAAGAAGAAGAAGAAGAAGAAGAAGAAGAAGAAGAAGAAGATGATGATGATGATAATGATGATGATGAAAACAGAAGAGTAAGAAAAAGAATAAGTTTTGTAAATTGTTGGTAGAGAAATGTTTAGGACAGAAAACTAACGACTTTTTCTAAGAGCTTCAAAAGACAGGAATTTATGAAGGGCCATGATTGACAACGAAGAAGAAGAAGAAGAAGAAGAAGAAGAAGAAGAAGAAGAAGAAGAAGAAGAAGAAGAATGAGTTTTGACAAAGATTGGTAGAGAATTTTTTAGGACAAAGAAAACTGACAAATTTTACTAAGAGCTTCAAGCGGCAGGAATTTATGGAGAGCTATGACAGCCAACGCCTGAAATGACACGGAATATACACGAAGAGTAAAAATGAATTTATCTTGAATGGTTGGGAGAACGGGGATTAGGAGAGATAACAAAAAGAGAAATTTTAAAAAGAGCTTTAAAAGACAAGAAACTCTAGGTATCAAGAACCTATTGCTTATTTAAGATTTCTTTTAATAACCGAACTCCTGATTGGAGAAAGAACTTTTAGTAACGTTCTCTCGTCTATGATGGATTAATGCTTTGCGGCCAGATGATCTATTAAATGCTGAACACCTGGTATTTGACGACTTTTGTCTGCTTTTGTTTTACTACACCACAGACAATGTCTTTCCAGCAATAAGATTCAGGAACATTTGTTTTCATTTGTCACGATCTATATGACATTTAAGGTAATACAATCTCGTCATCTGTTTGGCGAATCCATAGCGAAATCAAAACTACAATTTAAATGAATAAAGAAAAAAAGACTCTCATTCAGAGAGACCAAAGATAGATAAATTAAATTAGAATTCATGCAAGACAAAGTAAAAATATGTGAGAGGGTTATATATATATATATATATATGTGTGTGTGTGTGTGTGTGTGTGTGTGTGTGTGTGTGTATATATATATATATATATATATATATATATTTTGTATATCATGTGAGCAGAAAGTTTAAAACCAACTTAATAAAAACTTATCCAAATGTTGGAGAATTTTTGTCTTTATTTTCAACTGAAATTAAAGCCAAAATACGACGTTTAGAACGGCTCATGAGTAAACATAATAGACATTCATTGTCTCTTATATTTAACAGTATATGTGCGTTGTGGTGCAGTGGATATCGGCTCGGAACGAGAAACCGAGTTCGAATTCCAGTTGAATTCCTTGCTTTCACTTACGGGCAAAATTTACGTCAATTTGCATGCCATTTTAGAGATTTTATCTCTGGTACTAATAATAAACTCACTATATATATTGGTTTTACTACAACCCCGTTTCCTTGGTCAGAGTTCAATTAAATAACACTTCTTACAAAAACATAACCATGTAGGTAATATTAGACAGATGTTAGTCGATAGAACAATAATACTCACTCATACACACGGTAAAAAGAACCTTCAGATATTGGAATCCATCTACATTAAATCAAAACAACCCACGCTTAATAAAATCACATTTCAATCTGGTCACAACACTTTACATTGCATTTAGACATATGGTTCTGTTAACATTTCGCTCTCTCACGCGTTGTGACGTCATAGAACCACATTATATTGAGTCTGCTATTCAGTGACTGTTATCGTATATATATATATATATATATATATATGTATATATATATATATATATACATATATATATATATATATATGTATATATATATATATATATATATATATTTAGTATATCGAGGCAGCATGTAATTTTCTAGACATATTCTATTAAATATAAGAGACAATGAATGTCTATTATATTTAATCATGAGCCGTTCTAAACGTCGTATTTTTGCTTTAATTTCAGTTGAAAATAAAGACAAAAATTCTCCAACATTTGGATAATTATTTATGGTTTTCTTCTAAGCTTTCGGCTCACATGAGCCATCTTCAGAGAGGTAGTTTAAACTGAAATATTATAAAATCCACCATCACCGACGATTTTATTTTGTGTTGACATAAAACTCCGCTTGGCAACGGCAATAGTTACCAAAAATAATAAACGCAGTTCTTAAGTTTGCGATGCGGTTTTATGACGTCACACCGCGGGATAGCGCGAAATGACAACAAAACCATCTAGTCAAATGCAATATAATATGTTATTTCCTGTTTTAAAGTTGATTTTATTGAGTGTTGGTTGTTTTGATTTGATGTACATGGCCTCCAATATCTGCAGGTTCCTCTTACTGTGTGTATGAGTAAGGATCACCGTATTGTTGACCAAAATCTGTCTGATCCTTACTCATACACACAGTATGCGTTTATTATTTTTGGTAACTATTGCCGTTGCCAAGCGGAGTTTTATGTCAACACAAAATAAAATCGTCGGTGATGGTGGATTTTATAATATTTCAGTTTAAACTACCTCTCTGAAGATGGCTCATGTGAGCCGAAAGCTTAGAAGAAAACCAATAAATAATTATCCAAATGTTGGAGAATTTTTGTCTTTATTTTCAACTGAAATTAAAGCAAAAATACGACGTTTAGAACGGCTCATGATTAAACATAATAGACATTCATTGTCTCTTATATTTAATAGAATATGTCTAGAAAATATATATATATATATATATTAATTATCTGCTGCCTCGATACACTGTATAATATGTATATATGTGTGTATGTGTATGTATATTTGTGCATGTGTGTGTTTACAAATATATATATTGTGTGTATGTGAAGTTTTTGTATATAGGTGTGTACACATATATATATGTGTGTATGCGCATGTATGTGTATATAAGTATGTATGAAATTGAATTTATGTGTGTGTATGTGTATGTATATATGTATTCTTAATCGTAGAATTGTGTGTGTGTATATGTATGTATGTATGTATGTATGTGTGTACTTCTATATGTATGTATAATTGTAAATGAATTTTTTTTTTTACCTAGCGATGTCTTTATTTAGTTTAATTCAAATGACCTAACTTTTTAAAAATAATTTTATTTTAATTCCTATATCTTTTTATTCCCTTTAAAAATAATTATGCCTTTTTAAGTAAAGGCCTTTTTCTAATACTTCAACGTTTTTGGGAAGTTAGGTTTTTGAATATGTCCAGCATCTGTAATATTTAAAAAAAATTTTTCTTTCTTTTCTTTTCTTTTTCCCTCCCTTCCTTCCTTCCTTTATCTCTCTTATCTCCCACCTTTTTTCCGTGTTGCTTAACCTTACGTCGATTTAACACGGCCGTCTGTTAATTTTTAAGTTACAATTCTCTTTCTTTTTTTGCGAACCCAGACGATGTCAATTTTTTCTTTTCTTTTTTATGTGATTTTATTTTGTTTTATTTTTTCCTTTTTATTTTCTTTTTTAATTTCTTTTCAAATCTATTTAAAAAGGAAAAGTAGACTAATTTTTCTCCAGTTTCTGAAAGGATTTTTCTGTTGCTGAGGTGATGTGTTATCCCCCGTGGGGATCTTCATATCGAAATGGCCATTCAACATCATTGAATTAATCCTTTTTTAATTTATATATATATATATATATATATATATATATATATATATATATATATATATGACGGTCTTTATTATAATAGGGTTGATTATTAATCAAACTGAGGAAATTTATACTATGTATTTCTATAAAAACGTATTTTATCTGTATATTTTATATATATATAAAATTTTCATATATTTCGTATATACACACAAATGTATTTGTTTATTTTAAAAACAGAAAATTTATTTGTACATAAAATCTATGTATATAGTTTACACATACATTACTAACCTAACACATTACGTCACCCTCCTACTCTTGGAAAGTATTGACGAACATGGAACCACATCTTAATTGGTGCTGTTCCCAGGTCCAATGTGACCGGGTGTGGTAGCACCTGTTAGGGTCCCAACTATGGGCAAACAATTTATCCTCAATCTGGGGCTGGTCCGACGTATGATGATAAACAGCATCCGCCAGTAAGGACTCTGATTTCGTTTTTTTTGTGAAGTGTCGAACCAACTCTTAATTGATGTTGTTCCCATGTCCACCCTGACCCGAGGTGGTAGCACTTTTTATAATCCCAGTTATGGGTAAATAATTAATCTTTAAAATGGGGTTGGTCCTGAGTATAACGATTAACTGCATCTGGCAGCAAGGTCTTTGATTTTAAGGTTTTGAGGAACATGAAGCAACATCTTAATTGCAGTTGTTCACGGGTCCACCCTGACACAGGGTCTTAGCATCGGATAGGGTTCCAGTTATGGACACATAAGGAGAGCCTGGAGAACCTGATACTGACTGGACAGATAGAAGGAAGGAGAGACAGATGAAGGCAGCGGATAACATATTTGCAGGGACTGATCAGGTGGATGACAGAACGGGGGTTGCCAGGAGCAACAGGAGCAAACATAAAAAGAGCCACATGGGATAGGGAGACGTGGAGAGCCATGATCGCCTACGTCCTGAAGAGACAGTGCACATAGAAGAAGAAGAAGTTGACGCCCAAACTGTGGTCTATAAAATATGAAAACAGAAAAATAGATTTTAATTGTAAAAATATCAGCAAAAAATTTTAAAAAAATACAACCAACAATATATTTGGTTCTCGACTAAAAAAAAACTTTTTGACACCTCAATGAAATCTGATCTAGCTGCCGATTTCGAAAAAGAATACAGATTTTACTCATGCGAACCTATTGTAAACCACATACACAAACCAACAACAACATCAAAACCAACGCCACCTCGACCAGCTCCACCACCACTACCTACACTACCACCATCAATTCCACCACTATTGCATCGGACACCACAATTAATGAGTGCGTCTTTAATCCAAATTCGCATTGCCATTAACAACATTTTATTTTCTTGTCACTGAACCAACTGCATTTTTTTCATTTGTTTCTTTTTCTGCCTTTCGCAAAACAATCTTTTTATTATCTTTCTTCTTCAGTTTCTCTTTCTTCTTCTACTCCTTCTTCTTCTTCTTCTTCTTCTTCTTCTTCTTCTCTACCTTTCTTCTCCTGTTTTTCATGTTCTTCTTCTTTTTCTTCTTCTACTTCTCCTCGTCGTATAACTTTCTTCTTCTTCTTCTTCTTCTTCTTCTTCTTCTTCTCGTATAACTTTCTTCTCCTGCTTTCTTTCTTCTTCTTCTTCTTCTTCTTCTTCTCGTATAACTTTCTTCTTCTGTTTTCTTCTTCTTCTTCTTCTCGTATAACTTTCTTCTTCTGTTTTCTTCTTCTTCTTCTTCTCGTATAACTTTCTTCTTCTGTTTTCTTCTTCTTCTTCTTCTACTTCTTCTTCTTTTTCTTCTCGTATAACTTTCTTCTTCTGTTTTCTTCTTCTTCTTCTTCTTCGTTTTCTTATTCTTGTTCTTCTTTTTCTCGTCTACTTTTCTTCTTTTTTTCTTCTTCTTCTTTTACTACTACTACTACTTCTTCTTCCTCTTCTTTTTCTTTTTCGTCTCGTATAACTTTCTTCTCCTGCTTTCTTCTTCTTCCTCCACTTCTTCTTCTTCTTCTCCCACTTCTTCTTCTTCTTCTTCTTCTTCTTCTTCTTCTTCTTCTTCTTCTTCTTCTTCTTCTTCTTCTTCTTCTTCTTCTTCTTCTTCTTCTTCTTCTTCTTCTTCTTCTTCTTCAATTTCTTCTTCTTCCTCCTCTTCTTCTTCTTCCACTTCTTCTTCTTCTTCCTCTTCTTCTTCTTCTTCTTCTTCTTCTCGTATACCTTTCTTCTTCTTCTTTTTCTCTTATACCTTTCTTGTCCTATCTTTCTCTTCCTCGTCTTTTCCTGCCTTCTTCTTCATCTTCTTTTTCTAGCACTACTACTACTACTACTACTACTACTACTTACTAACGATTTCGCTCTTTTCATTCTTTTTCTTTCTTTTTTTACCTAACCTTCTCATCTCTGTTCCCTTCTCACTGTCGTTTCGCATCATTCAATCACTTTCCTATTTCTCTTTTCTTTCGATCGACGAAATCTTTTGGCATCTGACATGAAAAATAAATGTCGAATATGATATTAACTATTGATATTTATTTGCAATATCACGAATAGCATTGTATAAACTCACACTATCCATTTTGAATAAATGTATTCCACAAATTCGACAAATGTTGGTTAGCTAATTCAAATTTTATTACGAAAACGTCGCTTTGAATTTTAAAAAATTGGTGTCTAGACAGGTATATATATATATATATATATATATATATAGTATTGTAATGGTTGTTACAATGGTTTATAAAAGCATAGTATCACTACAAAAAAAATTTCACGTTTCGAAGCTACGTTTGCTCCTCATCTGGTGATAAGTTGAAATGAAAAATAACTGGTGAAAACGATTTATTGTTGGTAATATATATAAGTGAATGTGGTAGGAGTTTAGTAAAATTTATCCGGCAGTTTGTAGCCATAGTGATACAGTCTTGGGTTAGAAGAGGGGTGCGGAGTAGCTTAGTTTTGGACAGGTCACTTTTTAGCTTTGTCTGGGTAATTTTTATCTTGCGATGTAAGTTTTTTTTTTAAGAAAGGGTAGATACTTTTTATTTGACTACTATCTATGAGTGGATGGAATAAAGTTGCTATATATATATATATATATATATATATATATATATACTCCACCCACGTCTATTGAACAGGTGAAGAGGCTCATCCCTTGTTCCCTGTTTAGGATGTGTTTTCCGGCTTGTCTCTTTTCCAATCTTTTCACTCTTTTCTTTTTTTTCTTTTTTTTTTCAATTGGAGTAGATAGACTAAACTATCGCCCCGTTCACACTCCACCCACGTCTATTGAACAGATGAAGAGGTTCATCCCTTGTTCCCTGTTTAGGATGTGGTTTCCGGTTTTCTCTTTTCCAGTCTTTTCACTCTTTTCTTTTCTTTTTTTTTTCAATTGGAGTAGATAGACTAAACTATCGCCCCGTTCACACTCCACCCACGTCTATTGAACAGGTGAAGAGGCTCATTCCTTGTTCCCTGTTTAGGATGTGGTTTTCGGCTTTCTCTTTTCCAATCTTTTCACTATTACATAGCCCCCTGTACATCAGTGGCGTTGCTGCCTTGCTCGGGGTGATATGATTATATATATATATATATATATATATATATATATATATATATATATTAATAGATATATATAGACAACAAGATACTGAGATAGATTTTTTCAAATAGAGATAGCAATATATATGTGTATATACATATAGATAGATAGATAATGAACAGACTGAGATAGATAGATAGATAGATAGATAGATAGATAGATAGATAGATAGATAGATAGATAGATAGATAGATAGATAGCTTGCTCGATATAGAGTAGAGCTTAATATTGTAATTTTGTTCATACAATGATTTACAAAAGCAGAATATCACTACAAAGCATTCTCATGTTTCAGAACAAAAATATTCCTCTTCAGGTGATATGTAAAAATAAATGGTGAAATCGATTTATTTATAAAAAAAAATAAGATAAATTTCTGGTCATTTAGAAAATTAGGGAGTGTTGGTTGGAGGTAATGTATTTTCGTGTGTCTAAAGTATTTAATCAAGATTACAATTTAAAATCTCCATGGTTACATAATTCTAAATCTTCATGAAATACTTTTGACATATCTAAATGCATTTCCTCTAAGTACCATTCCCTAATTTTCTTAATAGCCAGAACTTCATCACAATTTATTTTTATATATCACCTGAAGAGGAGCAGTTCTGTTCTGAAACATGAGAATGTTTGTGTAGTGATATTATGCTTTTATAAACCATTGTAATAAAAAAAATTACAATATATATATATATATATATATATATATATATATATATATATATATATACATACACACTCTATTTTTTAATTTACATGTGGACGTCTGGCAGTCCATGTAAGTTTCTAAGTGTGAAAGGCTTACTTTGGTTAAAAGGTCAACTTTTTTTTATCCTGGTTGATACAACGCCAAAAAGCAACAGGTGTGAATCCAAATATATCTCCGACAGCCTTATATATATATATATATATATATAATATATATATATATATATATATATATGTGTGTGTGTGTGTGTGTGTGTGTGTGTGTGTGTGTGTGTGTGTGTGTGTGTGTGCGACTTATGAAGTAGAAAGTTGTATTAATTCTGTTTGCCACTTGCTTATTTTTTAGTAAAGCGTTTGTTGAAGAACAAGCCGCGTATTTTCCTTTGTTGGATGATTCTTATAAATTCAAAAGTCCTTAACATAATAAATAGATTTTCTTTTAATATCATAGTCTTCAAATTGAATACTTCTACGAATATCGAAGCAGTAAAATGGTTCAGTTTTGTCTTTGGTATCTTGCATTATTTATAATTTTGACTTGATACAGGGAGACATGATGCTGCAATTAAAAGCGGCTCGGGTTTAACAATCTGAGAGACGTGTGCGAATTCATCTCGAAATAGGTACATTCATTTACCTCCAAATTAACCTGGGTAAGACATGAGTGCATCTCTCCCTCTCAACTAAATAAGTCGCATAAAATCATCTTTTATTTCAAACCCTGCTTCCTCGACGGATACAATCTCCAGGAGTTTAAATGTAAGGTCAATAGACACCTCCTAACACACTAACTCGCTCCCATTCTTTCAAACACTCTTCCCATCTACCCTAACCTCATCCTCGGTATCCTTACCCATCTATCACCTTCATTCTGATATCTCCTACATCTAATCATTCCTTCTCTTTACCTTCCCCTATGTAGCCCTATGCTCAATAGTGGCAGTGTAATGCCTTGCTTGGGGTGAAATGATTAAAAAAATGAGTCAAACGTCCTCAACAACCGGCAAACCAAGCGTAGTATTTTTGTGCCCCTGAAGACATAGTCAATCAGGGAGAGGTTCTTCCAAGGAGTGAGAAGGCCCTGGATTGGGGTCTGATATAAGAAGCTTTCAAGAAAATAATCTATAAACCGATAACTATAGCAACACCAAAATATGACAGGTTCTTCTTCTTCTATGTGCTCTGTCCTTTCAGGACGTAGGCGATCATGGCCTTCCACGTCTTCCTATCCCCGGTGGCTCTTAGCACGCTTTCTCCTGTTACACCACGCAATCTCCGTTCTGTCATCCACTAGCTCAAGCGCATGAATCTAGACTATAAATATATAGAAATTAGCATAGCCACAAAATGAGGGATCAGTTTATATATTGATTATAATATATAATTGATCCCCCATTTTATACCCACATTAGAATTTCTTATAAACAGTTGGCATATATATTCTTCTATGTTCCTTGTCCTTTCAGGACGTAGGCGATCATGGCTTTCCACGTTTCCCTATCCCTGGTGGCTCTTAGCACGCTTTCTCCTGTTGCACCGTGCGACCCTCGTTCTGTCATCCACTATCTCAAGCGCATAAATCTAGACTATAAATATACAGAAACTAGCATGACCACAAAATGAGGGATCAGTTTATATATTGATTATAATATAGAATTGATCCCCCATTTTGTATCCACATTAGAATTTCTTATAAACATTTGTCATATATATTCTTCTATGTTCCTTGTCCTTTCAGGACGTAGGCGATCATGGCTTTCCACGTTTCCCTATCCCTGGTGGCTCTTAGCACGCTTTCTTCTGTTACACCACGCAACTACCGTTCTGCCATCCACCTGCTGAAGCCAATCAAGTAAGTTACTAACTGTTTATCCCTGTCGGTTTTTCTCTTTATCTGCCCCGTTAGTATCAGATTTTCTAAGCCCTCCTTCCTCATTGCATGTCTCAGGAACTAAATCTCTCTCTACCTGATGCTCAGTATTAATTTCTTTCGTTTCCATCGTTTCGAAAACCTCATCATTGCTCACATGCTCAATCCATGATATCTGCTGCATCCTTCTGTAGAACCAAATTTCAATTGCTTCAAGTTTTTCCTTCATCTTTGATGATACATCTAGCTCTTTCAACAGTCAGTCAGTTAGTTAAGTGCCATACGTAATACACGCTTGGGCGATCATGTCTCGAAAGAGACATGACTGACTGGCCAGAAGATTATCCTGCAGTAGGTTGCCATTGCTTTCTGCGGTAGACTGGTTGCCGACCAAGGCTATAGAACCCAATCTGTCCTGCTATTTAACCCATAACTGGAAGGAAAAGAAATGTATTATACTGTTATGTAGTAATTATTGGGGGGTCGGTTTCCTATTGTTATGAAGTAATAAACTGATCCCGCTCTTTATGACCAGTAGAAGACTCAATCATTATTCCAACTACTATATTCAGTCAGTCAGTTAAGTGCCATACGTGATACACGCTTGGGCGATCATGTCTCGAAAGAGACATGACTGACTGGGCAGAAGATTATCCCGCAGTAGGTTACCATTGCTTTCTGCGGTAGATTGGTTGCCGACCAAGACTATAGAACCCAATCTGTCCTGCTATTTAACCCATAACTGGAAGGAAGAGACGGATTAATACCTTTCCCAAGGGTATTTGCGCGTAAGTGAATACAATGGATTCAACTGGAATTCGAACTCTGCTTGCCGGTTTCTCGTTCCGAGCCGATAGCCACTGTACCACAACGAAAAGGCAATAAATTTACTAAGACGTAAGTGGATACCGAGTGTATGGGGATTATAAAACAGACATTATACTCAGAAGCGAGAATAAAAAAAAGACTCAGAACAGCAAACACCGATTGACGTTGTTGCATTTAAATTGAGTAAAAAGGAATATTGGAAGGCATGAAACCAGAAGATTGTTCCACAAGTGAACAGTGCGAGAAAAAATCTGTTAGCATAAAATTTACTTTTACATCTAGCCAACTCAAATGTAAATTGATGAGACCTCGACGCTAGTCTAGTACTATTATAGAATATACACAAGGACCATACGTCAAGATATTAGGAAAGTGTCCAAAGTTTGTGATACCAGGTTAGACCGATAAAATTATAGAGGTTTCCTTGAAATTTATCAAGAATATCAAGATCAATAGCAGAAGAACCAGACCAGATATGTCAGCAAAATTAACTTGAATGGTGAATTTATGATGTGCAAAATGAATTTTGCTAAAAAAATTTGTCTGGCACGTCCCAGTAAACCAGATTTCAAAGCAGCAATTGATTCAACAGTTTCACTTCATGACAGTAGAAAACGTGAAACAGAGAAAATGCAATGAGACCAGGGTTTCTCAAATAATAAGGGTGTACCTTATTATTGTCTTGCTGAATGGAGAATCTTTTTAGACTGTTCAAAACGCGGTCTAAAGTGTGTTCTTTTACATATTGGCAATGCTTATGGAGCAGTACCTGTCGATCACTCAGTGCATTTGCCGGAAGACAATGATGATATGAGATATTAAAGTACTAGCCGTATAGCCTGGCGTTGCTCGAGTGTAATGAAAGATTTAAAACTAATCCATAGTCCTGGAGCTCAGACACAGCCTAAAGAATGTTTGTGTGAAGTTTGGTGAGAATCGGATAAAAATTGTGGATTTGTATAAAGGACAGACATTTGTATAAAGCACAAATAAAAAAACACACGCACAAACATCTTGCCTTTTATATATATATATATATATATATATATATATATATATATATATATATATATATATTATCGATGTTCTGCATGTTTTGTAAGAACTGCAACCTTGAAACTTCTGAATATCGTTTCTTATGTCTTTGTCTATGAGTGCATCAAATTTGATTAAAATCGGACCACTTCTTCTGTAACCCGATTTTGTCGATTATCGATTTTCGATATTTATCGGGGGTACCTCGACACAAAACCTAGCTAAGAACACTCGCAGATGCTTATAATAAAAATGTGTAAATTTTCAAAAAAATCGGTTCAGCCGTTTCGGAGTCTATAGGTAACACATACACACACAGACACACACACACATACACAGACAAAGTTTCATTTATAAATAAGTTTAGATATTTTCCTTTTTTCCTTCTTTTCATATTGCCACCTAAGATAGCTGAAAATTAGCTTTTAATTGTCGGTTTTTATCGCATTAATTCAATTTTTATTCCATAAGTGCTGATTGCTGACGTGGAAAGAAAAGGTAAACAAAGAAAATCAAAAGAAAGGACTACAAATAAAGTACAAGACCGAATGTCTGATCATCAGCAAAGGGAGGAGCCCAAAATTCTAATTACATGTTCTTCTTCTTCTTCTTCTTCTTCTTCTATGTGCCCTGTCCCTTCAGGACGTAGGCAATCATGATTTCCCTATCCCTGGTGGCTCTGAGCACGTCTTCCCCTGTTACATGGTGCAATCCTCGTTCTGTCATCCACCTGATTAGGTCCTTCAAATATGTTATCCGTTGCTTTCCCCTGTCTCTTTTTCCCTCTATCTGGCCTGTTAGTATCAGATTCTCCAGGCCCTCCTTCCTCATTGCGTGTCCCAGGAACTTCAGCTATCTTTTCCTGATGCTTAGTATTAATTTCCAAGACCTCCTCATTGCTCACATGCTCGATCTATGAGATTCGCAGCATCCTTCTGTAGAACCACATTTCAGTTGCTTCAAGTTTTTCCTTCATCTTTGATGATATTGTCAAGCTTTCACTGCCATATTCAAGGACGGACATCACGTAACAATCCAGTACTCTTTTTCTAGTTTCTAGAGAAATTATCCTGTTTCTTAATACTTTACTCAACTTCTGGAATGCTTCCTTCGCCATGCCAATTCGCCTTCGGATCTCTGTGTCGCACTTTCCGTCTTCTGTTATAACGCTTCCCAGGTATTTAACCTTTTGTACCTGCTTGATTCTGGTCTCCCCGACCTGTATTTGGCATTTTGAGCTGCCATTTTTACTGATTATATGTTGGGGATACTAAAATCAAGCAAGTACAAAACTTTTCTTGGGAAGTTTTCTAACGGAAGACGGAAAATGCGACACGGAGATCCGAAGGTGAATTGGAATGGACAAGGATGCATTCCGGAAGCTGAGCAGAGTATTAAGATACAGGAAAACTTCGCTAGAAAAAAATGAAGTGAGTTCTGGATTGATGTAGGAAAAACTTGAAGCAACTGAAATGTGGCTCTACAGAAGGATGCTGAGTATTTCATGGATGTGGGCAATGATGACGTTTTAGAATAGATGGAAACGAAAAGGAAATTAATACTGAGCACCAGGAAGAGACAGCTGACGTACTTGGGTCAAGTGATGAGGAAAGAAGGCTTGGTGAATCTGATACTCACAAGTCAGATAGAGGGAAAGAGAGACAGAGGAAAGCAGCGGATAACATATTTGAAGGGCCTGAGCAGGTGGATGACAGAACGGGGGCTGAGAGACATTACAAGAGAAAGCGTGCTAAGAGCCACCAGGGATAGGGAGACGTGGAAAGCCATGATTGTCTACGTCCTGAAGGTACATGACACATAGAAGAAGAAGAATAAAAACTTTTAAAGATTAAGAGGCTTAATTCAAATTTCATCACAGACTACGTCTTTTAGTTCCAATCTGTGCTGTTTATTTTATTTATTAAATGCATAATGTCTAAACGTTTTGCACACACCCAGTATGAAGTTGTTCAACCTGAAATAGCCAATTTTACTCCTGGCTTGATTTTTTTAAAGAGCTCACATGAATCATTTTAAATAATATAGTAAACAGTAAAAACTAATTAAATTTAAATTTTAATTTTTACTACATTTCTATACGAATATGGAACGCTTTTCAGCGTTTATAAATGTTTCTCAGCTCGTTATTTTTGCGTTTTTTACTTGAGTAACATGGCCTTTGTGAAAGTGAAATTGCGAGGGATATAAATTCTGCACGTAGGTGCAATGCTATTAATTGTCCCTCCACAGGGTTTCAATTTCAAAATTTTGCCCATGGAAATGTCAGTTCGGAATTTCAAGGGAGAGGTCATCCAAAATCATTAATCAATGATTGGAATTTTAATAGATAGCTATAAAAGTCGGTCAGGCAAACTTCAATCAACTACTTTCCTTCAAAATTTATCCATCGGAATCATAGTAATTTTTTTTTTATAATCATATCGCCCCAAGCAAGGCATTTTACTGCCACTGTTTTGCAGGGGGTTACATAGGAGGAAAGTTATGAGAAAGAGTAACAGTTTATATAGAAGGTGTCAGGAAGTGGGTAAGAGAAGGATGACTGTGACCATAAAGTGGGGATCAGTTTATATACTGATTGTAATGTAGAATTGATCCCCCACTTTATATCTACATTAGAATAGTATAGAAATTTGTTTTTTTATAATCATATCGCCCCAAGCAAGACATTTTACTGCCACTGTTTTGCAGGGGGTTACATAGGAGGAAAGTTATGAGAAAGAGTGATAGGTTATATAGAAGGTGTCAGGAAGCGGGTAAGAGAAGGATGACTGTAGCCATAAAGTGAGGATCAGTTTATATATTGATTATAATGTAGAATTGATCACCCACTTTATACCTACATTATAATAGTATAGAATTTTTTTTTTATAATCATATCGCTCCAAGCAAGGCATTTTACTGCCACTGTTTTGCAGAGGGTTACATAGGAGGTTACATAGGAGGAATTTACTCGAGCAACAAGATTAGCAACTAGGTCCCACCCTTTTACAATGAAACCAATAAAATGTAAAAGAAATTCTACTCCACCCGCTTCTTTTCTCGCACTTCCCGCCTGTGGAATTCCTTTCCATTTACTTGCTTCCCCGACAGCTTCAATCTCCCAATGAGAAAGAGGGACAGGTCATAGTGGGTGTCAGGAAGTGGGTAAGAGAAGAATAAAATTTGGCCACAAAGTGAGGGATCAGTTTATATATTGATTGTAATGTAGAATTGATCACCCACTTTATATTCACATTATAATAGTATAGAAATTTTTTTTTGATAATCATATCGCCTCAAGCATGGCATTTTACTGCCACTGTTTTGCAGGGGGTTACATAGGAGGAAAGTTCTAAGAAAGAGTGACAGGTTATAGGGAGTGTCAGGAAGTGGGTAAGAGAAGAATGTGAATACTGATGAGAGTGGTGTGGAGGGAGAAAGAAGCATGAGAGAGAGAGAGGGGGGATGCAAGTTAGTGAGATCGGAGATGCCTATTGACTTTACATTTAAATTTTTGGAGATTGAAGCTGTCGAGGAAGCAAGTAAACCGAAGGGAATTCCACAGGCGGGAAGTGCGAGAAAAGAAGCGGAAGGAGTAGAATTTGCGTTTATATTTCATTGGTTTCACAGTAAAAGGGTGGGACCTAATTGCTAATCTTGTGGCTAGAGTAAATTCATATATAGGGGGCACCAGTGAGCTAAGTTCATCGGAGAAGAAGCCGTGAAAGTATTTGTAGAAGAGACACAGGGAAGCCACATTGTGCCGGTGAGAAAGTGACTGTATCTGAGCTCCAAAGTCAGGATCTAACATTGCATTACAGATTCTCGGTTGAATTTTGTCAGAAACACCTGGGTGGATAGCAGGAGCACCCGACCAGATATGGCAGCAGTATTCAATGCACGGGCGGATGCCAAGTCGGGATCGATCACATTACATATTCTCCGTTGGATTTTGTCAAGGACCCATAGGTGGATAGCAGGAGCACCCGACCAGATATGACAGCAGTGTTCAATGCACGGGTGGATGGTAGATTTATATATTGTTTCAGGCGGCAAAAATCGGTTTTGAATATCATTTTGAATATAAATTGTGAAATATGAAAGTGAAAAAATTAATGTAAAAACATATATCAAGACGCAAGTAATAAACTAATATAAAAATGTTGAAAGTTGTTTCATACTACGGGCTTATTCATCGCGCAAACTAAAGGACAGAATTTTAGGTCTATTTCAAAATGTTTGAATTTCAGAAATTTCGAGAGTAACGTTAAAAGTGAAAATATCTAAACGAGCAGCTACATAGTACTGTTTTATAACTAAATAATTAATAAAACCATAAAGAATCATATTTGGTGAAAAACTAAACTTTATTTACATAATTTTCATCCGGACTATTGTCGACATCATTGTCGTTGTCATCATAAAGTTACGTTCGCTGTGCCCCCAGCACCGGCCATCATCAGATGTATGTCGAAATTTACATCTGAATCTTTTATTTAATATACGGGGGGTAAACCCTTCTCGTTCCACGGATCATGTTTAAGGATATATTTTTTTTATTTATTTATTTATTTTTTTTGGTACTGCTCAGTTATTGCTAGTTCTGTTTCCACGGGCTTCAAGTACACACTGTCCGGCCCAGTGATCGAACTCACACTTACTGTGTCACAAATACTAAACTAAACCCTTTATTTAATCTATGAAGGTAGTCTGTTCTCGTTCCACTAATCCTTGTGATATCTCGTCTATACCTTTTCAACTTCAAAATAATTATCAACTTCAAAATGGACTTATTTTCAAGTAAAAAGATTAATCAACTCCAAAATGGATTAATCAACTTCAAATTGGGCTTCTTCATTCTCCGGAGTTTTATCCTTAGTTTTCAGATGACTGGGACATGGTCACTTTCGCAGTCGGCACCTGGATAGGTTTTGCATTGAACCACTGCGTTCCTGAATCTCTTGTTTATAGTGATGTAGTCTATTTGCTCCTTCGTGTCGCCTTCTGGGCTTCTCCATGTCCATAGACGTCGTGGGTGTTCTTGAAACCAGGTGTTAGTAGTTACCTGGTCATTTCATTCCTATGCTGGGACTACTCATGATGTATTTTCAGCAGCCGTCTCTAGAAAGACATTTTTGCTGCTTAAAGGTAACAATCATCTTGTAAACGAGAAATTTAAGTCATTTGTCGGCTGTTTCAATAATATTTACTCTACTCCCCCACTGGAGCGAGATGTGACGCAAAGTCTTTTTGTTAAGGTGGGGACCCGACCGCGTACAGACGGGTACAGGTACGAAAAATTCTCCAATCTCATCAACCGCCGGTTGAGCTGGCTATATATATATATATATATATACGGGGGCTTACGGCCATATCACGTTGAATACACCGGTTCTCGCTCGATCACCGAAGCTAAGCAACGTTGAGCCTGGTTAGTACTTAAATGGCTGACTGCTTGGGAATACCAGGTGCTGTAAGCGTTTAGTGACAGATGTGCGTTGTGGTGTAGTGTAGTGGATATCGGCTGGGGATGAGAAGTCGCTGAGGCGAGTTCGAATTCCAGTTGAATACCCTGTATTCACTTAAGCACTGATACCCTTGGGAAAGGTATTAATCCGTCCCTTCCCTCCAGTTATGGGTTAAATAACAGGGTAGGACTTGGGGACCCTGCCCTTAAAAACAAATCCCAATGAATCTTGATACTCGAAAAGAAATAAAGTATTACTAAATACAAAACTTATATAAAAACAACAATAAATTGTTGAAAGAAAAAGGTATTACCAGCAATAAATAAATAAAATTTAGTTTGCACTAAATGACCCGCCGAGGTTGATTTGCCATAAAACAACCAATTGAGACGAACTCAGAAGAACTCAATGTTAAATTTATTTATTTAATGTAACAGAGTAATATAATCTAGAAAAAAGTTTAGATTTTCTACAATTTCATGGGTAATATGTATTTCGCAGGCTAACCTTGTTGCTCGTCAGACCCAAATGATAGAACGAGTATTACTCATAAAATTGTAGAATATCTGTTAACTGAAACAAATTAAGAGAAGATGGAAGAATTAATAAATTTAATAAGCCCGATATAACGTTACACATATACAAATCAATCATCCGGCCATGTATTTAACACTGTTGTCATATCTGGCGCCCCTGGTATTCATCTCGGGCTTCTCAGCAAAATCCAGAGGAGAATCTGCAATGTAATCGATCCTGATCTGGCATCTCGACTTCAGTCACTTTCTCACCGACAAGATGTAGCTTCTCTCTGTCTCTTTTACAAATATTTTCACGGCTTCTGCTCTATTATGCCCCCCGACTACAATAATTTACTCGAGCAACTGGAATGGTTACAAGATCAAACCTTTTTCCAGTGAAAACAAACAAAACCTACTTCTATTCTAGTAGCTTCTTTTCTCGCACTTCCCACCTGTGGAATTCCCTTCGGTATACTTGTTTCACTGATAACTGCAATCTTCAAAAGTTTAAATACAAAGTCAACTGGCATCATTTATCTCCTTCCCCCCCCCCATCCTTCTGTTATTCTTTCTTCGACACCCGCTGTATCTTGTTCTTCTCTATTTTCTCTCTACTCTCACGTAACTCTCTTTGCACTAGAAGTGCTCATTCGTCTCTTACACTCCCACTAACTGGTTCTTCTTTCTCTTAGCTTTCTCTTATGTAAGCTTAGGCTCTCTCTTTTTATGATACTGGTACATTTGTCTTGGAAGACGCACACATATTTTTCAGGATATTTTTAAGGTCTTGTAAGCCGGAAAATAATATGTAAATGTAAAGTGATTTGGTTCGAAATAGAAATTATGGGGATAAGAAGGATGGATAAAGATTAAAACTTGACGTGCAATGGTATATATTGTAGCTTTCGACGAAGCATCCATTTTGTTCCTCTTAAGAGATAAATAATAACAATTGTCAACACATATTTTTATGCAAAAATGAAATCACTCTCTGATGTCTAATTTGAATGCGCTGAAATCAACAATGATATAAATATGTTCATATTAATTACCAAAAAAGCAAAATTTCTCATTTTGACAAAAATTGTTTATTTGACCTCATTTTTTTGTTCAATGATTTCGATTTTCAGATTAGATAAAATCATAATCGACTCAAATCAATCTATATTTATGAAAATTAATCTGATATCCCAATGATGAATGCGGACTCGATAAAGATGGAACTCATTCTATGCATTTTACCAAAACCTGATCATTTTTATAAGCAACTAGCAGTATAGCCCGGCGTTGCTCGGGCGTAATGAAAGCTTGAACACTAATCAATGGTCCTGGAGCTCAGACTCTTTGGACGTTGGCACGAAAGACTAAAAAGCAATAGTTGTTTTTCCAGTTAAAGCGAAACCGTAGTGTGAATGAAAAATGAATGAATGTAAGTCAAATTTTGATTTCCTGGTATCGATATCAAATAAGTTTTTTTCGTCGTAAACTAAATTTTGAAGGCCAAATAAGTCCTCTGAGTAAATGGTATCATGGCTGAGACTAAGAACTACAATTATACCTACTTAGAGCCAAACCCGAAGCAAAAACTAAAATAAAAGGGCTGAAAAAAAATACAGACATACAGGCAGATAAAAACACACACACACAAACATCTTATATATATATATATATTATCAATTTCTGCACTATTGTAAAAACTACAACCTTGAAACTTCTGAATATCGTTTCTTATTGTTGTATATCGACAAACAACAAACACGCATATATATAAAAATATAAGTTATATTTTTATTAATGACGATGAACCGTGTAGCCTAGGGAACAGAGAGTGAGAGAGCGCGCTTCTAAGGGTTGACGGGAGTGTCGTCGTATCTGTTGTGTCTCTCTCTCTCTCTACTGCTACTCTGGTCTGTCTGGTGAATCCGTGCGCCGAGGTCTTTTTATAATCTTCAGAACCGGAACTTTTTCTTCCGGTTTTGCCTCGCCCACGCACGCCTACGTAATTCTCAGAGACACCTGTTCTGTTTGCCTCTGTAGCCATTTCCGCTACTGCCGGAAATAAGGTCAAACAAACATCCGTTCCTTTCAACGACCGGAAACTCCCCCGCTTGCATCAGCCTTCCTCGGGTGGGGCCAGATTGTTATATTACATTATGTCTTTATCTATGAGTGTATCAAATTTTCGATTTTTATCGGGGGTACCTCGACACAAAACCTAGCTAAGAACACTCGCAGACGCTTATAGTACAACTGTGTAAATTTTCAAGAAAATCGGTTCAGCCGTTTCGGAGTCTATAGATAACGGAGACACACACAGACACACACACAAATACACACACACATACACATACACAGAGAGAGAGACAAAGTTAATTTATAAATAAGTTTAGATAATAAAAATGCTTCCTGCGCACCATTGGTTAGAGCTAAACGATGATAAAAAAATTCGGGGTTGTTTTGAATCGTCTACTAATTGCCTTAGTATTAAGGCCGAGAAATAGAACAATGATATAAAAAGACTTTACTTTTGTCCTTAACATCTACTAAACACTACACATCACTTTCTTACTAAATTCCCTAAAATTATATCAAGCATCAAATATATATATGTTATGGTCACGCACGTGTTAAAGTATGAAAGAACTAGTATATATATACTTAATGAATGATCAGAAGTAACGTCCGAAGTTAATTATACCTATAGATATATCTTTGGATCATACAAACCTGGATGAAAGTGTTTTAAAATCTTTAAGAAGGATGTGGCTTCCGGCTTTCTCTTTTCCAATCTTTTCACTTTTCTTTTTTTTTCAATTGGAGTAGATAGACTAAACTATCGCCCGGTTCACACTCCACCCACGTCTATTGAACAGGTGTAGAGGCTCATCCCTTGTTCCCTGTTTAGGATGTGGTTTCCGGCTTTATCTTTTCCAATCTTTTCACTCTTACGTAGCCCCCTGCACATCAGTGGCGTTACCGCCTTGCTCGGGGTGATATGATTTAAAAAAAAAAACAAACTTACATACAGGATACCTCACAAAAAACAGAAAATTCTATATTTAATATTATGAAAAAAGTAAATTTAACTAACATAACTTTTTTTTCTTTGAACACCACATCTAACTTTTATATTTTTGTTCTGTTTTATGCGACTAAACTTATATCTTTTGCTTCTGTTTCAAATATCCGTAACAAAAATTCTAACAATTAATTAAAACTGAAGCAAATTTCCTGTTTTTTTTGTGGGGGAACCTGTAGATCATGTTTATAATTATGCAGTATATGCGAAAATACACACATATACATGTCACTGATAAAACTGTGCATTTTGTATTAATAACCTTTAATAGTTTGAAAATGATATACATTTTTAATTACTTTAAAAAAATGAACAGATGATGGTAAAATCTATAGAATGAGTTTCATTTTCATCGAGTCCGCATTCATCAATGGGATATCAGATTAATTTTCATTAATAAAGATTGATTTGTGTTGATTATGATTTTTCTAGTCTGAAAAACGTGAAATCACTCAATAAAAAAATTACGTCAAATAAACATTTTGACATTTTTGTACAGAGGAAAACGGTAATTAACATAAAGATATTGACGTCATTGTTGAATTCAACAAGAATTCGGCGCCTTCAAATTAGACAAGGGAGAGTGATTTTTTCACTTTTTTCTTTTCTCTTTTTTTTTTTTTTGTTCTCAATTGGAGTAGGTAGACTTAACTATCGCCCGGTTCACACTCTACCCACGTTTTTTGAACAGGTGAAGAGGCTCATCCCTTTTCCCTGTTTAGGATGTGGTTCCCAGCTTTCTTTTTTTAATTTTTTTTCACAATCTTCTTTCACTTTTTTCTTTTCTCTTTTTTTTTGTTCTCAATTGGAGTAGGTAGACTTAACTATCGCCCAGTTCACACTCTACCCACGTCTTTTGAACAGGTGAAGAGGCTCATCTCTTTTCCCTGTTCAGGATGTGGTTCCCGGCTTTCTTTTTTCATTTTTTTCCCAATCTACTTTCACTTTTTTCTTTTCTCTTTTTTTTTTGTTCTCAATTGGAGTAGGTAGACTTAACTATCGCCCGGTTCACACTCCACCCACGTCTTTTGAACAGGTGAAGAGACTCATCTCTTTTCCTTGTTCAGGATGTGGTTCCCGGCTTTCTTTTTTCATTTTTTTCCCAATCTACTTTCACTTTTTTCTTTTCTCTTTTTTTTTTGTTCTCAATTGGAGTAGGTAGACTTAACTATCGCCCGGTTCAGACTCCACCCACGTCTTTTGAACAGGTGAAGAGTCTCATTCATTGTTTTTCCTGTTTAGGATGTGGTTCCCGGCTTTCTCTTTTCCAATTATTCTACTCTTAAGTAGCCCCATGCGCATCAGTGGCGTCACCGCCTTGCTTGGGGTGATATGATTTTAAAAAAATGTGTTGATTTTTGTAATTATTCATCTCTTATGAGGAACAAAATGGATGCTTCGTCGAAAGCTACAATATATACCATTGCACGTCAAGTTTTAATCTTTATCCATCCTCCTTATCCCCATAACCTTTATTTCCAACCAAATCACTTTACATTTACATCGTATTTTCCGGCTTACAAGACGCACATTTTTCCCTTAAAATACCCTGAAAAATATGCGTGGGTGTTCGAGCACCGCAGTTATTAGTATGACATAGATGGTAGTGAGGATCATTTATTGTACATGATAGTAGTGATGACTGTGCTGATGATAGTTCGGAGCTTTTACATGAATCCAGCAGTGACGAGTCTTGGGAATTTGAGGATTAATAAAATTTGCTTTTTATGAAAATAAAACCATCCTTGGACAATGAAAGATGC
Organism: Ascarosepion bandense; assembly: GCA_037127315.1. NCBI lineage: Eukaryota > Metazoa > Mollusca > Cephalopoda > Sepiida > Sepiidae > Ascarosepion > Ascarosepion bandense. The sequence continues at coordinate 2,201,824 of JBBBDQ010000463.1, forward strand.
ATAATATATTTACTGACTAGCAACTAGTATTTCATTGCCATACAAACAAAATCGTCTCTCAGTTGCGTCTCTGTCCTCGAAGGCAGAGTGTGGCTCAGTTGTATCTCTATCCAAGGACAGGCATGCAATTGAGAAAATATATATATTGCGAGGTGCCCGGTCCCAAGGAACAGTGTCCCCAGGCCGCGGCATTGCATAAAAGGGTTGGACCGGTGGTCGACATCAGGGCTAGCGCGGTTGAGAGGACTGGGCGATTTTTGGCCTTTGCCCGCTCGTACGCGTCCGGACTCCACACATAAAAACTGGACCTTGTGTCGCATCCATGTCCTCGTGGGGGGGTGCGAAGTAAATAACCAAACAAAATCGGACCAGTGATTAATGCCAACAATACATGGCGCCAGTATATGAAGGGCGCATGGTGAATGCGTTGTTGTACGAGAATGACTTTTTTCTTAGAAATTTTTTTCCAATGTGGAATTCCCTTGCACATACTTGCTTCCCCAGACAGCTACAATCTCCAGGAGTTTAAATGTAAGGTCAATAGACACCTCCTAACACACTAACTCGCACCCATTCGCTCAAATACTCTTCCTATGTACCTCCTTACACGTTTTAACCCACCTTCTGACATTTCCTATATCTTATCGCTCTCTCAGCACCTTCCCCTATGTAACCCCCTGCGCTACAGTGGCAGTGGAATGCCTTGCTTGGGGTGAAATGATTAAAAAAAAATGTTAGGGTGCGTCTTCCACGCCGCAGAGTTTTATACGTTGAAACTTTCATTGGGGAACTTTAAAAACACCATATGATATAAAATTGTAATATCTTCTTTAATTAACAATGGCTTTGTTTATTAAGAAATTTCTAATTTCATTTTTTTTAAATTGCAATTTTCTTTCATTTTTCACTAATGTTCACTGAATACAAGGCCCAAGGGCCACTCAAGGTAGAGCGTTACTCTGCAAATTTCTAATAGCGTAAGAAAAGCCGAAGGTTATACAGTTAATACTAGACTTGAAAAGGTCAAGAGTCTATTAGTTCATCCGATAAAAAACTTTTGAAAGAACCGGAATCCGATCTTTATAAGGGAAGAAGAAATAAACTTCCATTTCTGTTTAAAGACTGGGGAGGAGCGAGAACCGGGCGTTGGTAAACCTATCGATTCCTATATTGAACAAAAAATAAATCAATAAAAATAAAATATAAACATGTCAGAGATTACAGTATTTACATTATTTGGACTATTGTCCTTATCTTGTTGCCATTTGTACGACGTTTCTGAGCTAGGAATTTCGAACCGAACCTAAAATATGAGCGTCATTCTTATCAATACTTCGATTGGAAGTCATTAGTTCTTTCCCTCTAACCCTGCAAGTTACTTCTTCTCCACTGCTGTAGCCTGGTATTGAACTCACAACTCTTTGGGTCAAGTCACAGGAACTAACCAACGTCTATATTTACTGGGCCATGTGTCCTTAAGGATAAGAGCAACAGAAATTTTCGGACTTATAAACCAAATGTCCTGTAACTCTTTTTTACCTGAGTTCATATTGCAATTTTTTGATGTTAATGGTTTTCTCTAGTATTTTTTATGTCAATGGTTTTTCTAGTATTTCAATATGAGCTCCAGTCAAAAAAATATTAGAGAAAAACAAGTAATAGTAAATATAAATTCTGTAAATATAAATTCTGTAAATATAAATTCTGTAAATTCTCAGAAATATAGACAAATGTCAGAGATTAGATGGAGAAGTTAGAAGTATTGAGTTGTATTATATTTAGACGAAACCGGAAGTAGAATCCTAAACAGGAGACAAGGGATAAACCTTAACTCCTGTTTAAAAGATCGGGGTGATTAAAAATGTAGGGGCATAGTAAGGAAAGAATGCTTGGAGAATATAATATAAATAATAATCAGTAAATAAATTCGCTGCTAAGAAGGTCGGTAGGGCCAGAAAATTTTCCCGTCTGAATCCATCCTGCACATATACAAATCTACCATCCGCCCTTGCATTGAATACTGCTGCCATATCTGGTCGGGTGCCAATGCTATCCACCTCGGGGTTCTTGACAACATTCAACGAAGAATCTTTAATGTGATAGATCCCGACTTGGCAGCTCAGATACAGTCACTTTCTCACCAGCGCAATGTGGTTCCCTGTGTCTCTTCTGCAAATACTTTCACGGCTTCTGCTCCGGTGAACTTAGCTCACTGATGCATGGATGAATTTACCCAAGCTACTAGATTAGCAACTAGATCCCACCGTTTTACAGTGAAACTAATAAAATGTAAACGGAACTTCTCCTATAACAGCTTCTTTTCTCGCACTTCTCGTTTGTGGAATTTCTTTCCGTTTACTTACTTCCCGACAGCTACAATCTCCATGAAATTAAAAGTAAGGTCAATAGTCATCTTCTATCTCACTGACTCGCATCTTTTCTCTCATGCTCCTTTCTCCGTCCACTCCTCTCTCGTCATACCAGTATTCTCATCCTTCTCATACCCACTTCCTGACACCCTTTATAACCTGTTCCTCTTTCTCATCTCTTTGTTCCTATGTGTTGGGACGCCCGCGCCTATTCGGCTATAATGGACTATTCCATTACTATGTAAAGTAATGGTGGCATCTACGTGAGAGAGTGTGCCGAGCAGCCGATCGACAAGTCAGTCGTAGACTTCCGGTGACGACCCGGAAGTACCCATTGCTCATACTACGTCTTACGACGGTTGAGACGATTAACCCTTATTCTTGTATTGGATACTAATAACCTTTGTAAATACTATTTTCACGGAATACAACAATTAACCTATTCCTGTTGTTGAGTTATTTATTCTTACTCACGACATAACACTATGTAGGCCCCTGCGCAACAGTGGCAGTTAAATGCCTTGCTTGGGGCGAAATGATTAAAAACAATTAAATTAAAATTAAATTTCAGAATTTAGACTGAGAAATTAAAAGTATAAAGTTGAAGTAGAATTTAGAAGGCATCGCAAATCTAATCCTAAACATGAAAGAAGGGATAAACGTCTACTCCTGTTTCAAAGATTGTGATGAGTTTGCTTGAATAAAACGGGCATTGTGTATTATCTAGTAGAAAGAAACAACCTGCTATTCTCCTCGGGCTTCTCGACAAGGTACCGCGGAGGGCCTGTAATGTGATCGATACCAACTAGGCAGACCGCCTGCAGTCTCTCTCTCACCGGCACGACGTGGCTTCCCTGTGTCTCTTCTATAAATACTTTCACGGCTTCTACTCCAATGAACTTGGATCACTGCTGCCCCCTAGATACGAATTTGCACGAGAAACTAGATTGGCAACTAGATCCCACCCTTTTACAGTGAAACCGATAACTAAAATAAAAGGGCTAAAAAAATACAGACATCCAGGCAGATAAACAGACACACACACAAACATCTTGCTTTTTATATATATATATATATATATTATCGATTTTCTGCACTATTGTAAGAACTGCAACTTTGAAACTTCTGAATATCATTTCTTATGTCTTTGTCTATGAGTGTATCAAATTTGATTAAAATCGGACCATTCCTTCTATAACACGATGTTTTCGATTATCGATTTTCGATATTTATCAGGGGTACCTCGACACAAAACCTAGCTAAGAACACTCGCAAACGTTTATAGTACAACTGTGTAAATTTTCAAGAAAATCGGTCCAGCCGTTTCGGAGTCTATAGTTAACGGACACACACACACACACACACACACACACACACACACACACACACACACACACACACACACAGAGACAAAGTTCCATTTATAAATAAGTTTATATTAGATTTCTCTTTCTTAAACATTAAGAAATGATTTGCCACCAGTTCTAGCGATCACTGCTAGAAACTGCCATTCTACGCTCATTGTAGCGACTCCGCCCATTCTTTTTGTGTTCCATTAGTAAGATGTAAGTTCCATTTCATTAAATTTTTCACAGAAACCACTGGTCTCTAGAACTGATTCTTTAGGGGATGATTCCCAACCTTCTGGCCCTAGCGACCCCTTACCTAAAAGTTTGAACCCATGCGACCCCCTACTTAAGGCTTACTATCAGCAGCTTAATTTTATTTTTATTTTCTGTGAAGGACAGGGAAAGAAACATCTAAAAAAATATTTTAAAATTCTGTAATTATTTATTCCCTGAACCGTTCCCTTGCCAAATCTCTTTCTCCAGAGACATGACTGTCGAGGCCAGTGGTTCCCAACCTTTTGGTACTAGCGACCCCTTACCTAAAAGTTTGAAACCCATGCGACCCCCTACTTAGGGCTTACTATCAGCAGCTTAATTTTCTTTTTATTTTCTGTAAAGGACAAGGAAAGAAACATCTAAAAAAATATTTTAAAATTCTGTAATTATTTATCACCAAATTAAAGCACATTGGTTCAACCTGAATTCGCAAAAAGAACATATATTTCTTAAAATAATATTATCATAGGTTTAAAAAGCTATCCAACCCAGCTAGTGAGAAGCCTGATGTTGCATTTCAGCAGCAAGTTTTGAAATTTGTGGCCGAGAAATAACTTAGGCTTAGAAATAATAGCCTGAAAAACGTTTGTCATAACTATCACTTTGCACCTCAACAAAAATAAATATATATATATAAAAGCTTGAAAAATGTAATTGATGAAATACAATTTTTGAAAAATTAATGTTATCCCAAGCTACCTCTAAAGGATATACACTCCCCTGCCAAGACGTCGGGACTACCTGCCAAGGCTTCGCGACCCCTCCCCAGGGGGTCGTGAGCCAATGGCAGGGAACTTTTGCTCTAGAGGGTGATTCTCTGACCACTATAACATTAACCAGTTTAAGTCTAGAGTTAACCGTTATATTCCCCTTATATGCGCATAAAAGACACTACCTTGAGTGGCTACAGGTACAGGGAAAAGTTATCCCAAGCTACTTCTAACAAGTCTATACGCTCTTCTGCCAAGGCGTCGCGGTCCCCCAGGAGGTCCTGAGCCAATGGCAGGGAAGCTTTGCTCTAGAGGGTGATTCCCTGACCACTATAACCTTAACCAGTTTAAGTCTAGAGTTAACCGTTATATTCCCCTTATATGCGCATAAAAGACACTACCTTGAGTGGCTACAGGTACAGGGAAAAGTTAAATGTAATAATAAAAGAAATTGAGAATTTAATTAAAAAATATGGGAGAGGACAGATAAAGTGAAATAGGGGGTCATCATAAGCCGAAAGTATGGGTCACCTAGCCACGAACGAACTCACTACGCAGTTGTAATTGATATCGCGAGACAAGCATGCAAACTGTTACACCAACTCGAAAAGCCTATGGATCTGTTTCATTGATCAACCCAAATATCTAAACGTAGGTCAATTGTAATTTTTTTTCTTTGAAGACAAAACAGAAATTCCGAAGGTCAATTCAGGACGTTAATAGCGAAGCTGACCTTTTTGTCCAATTCCTTCCTAAATAAAGAAACCATAGAATTTGGATGAACGTAGAAGGTCATTCCGCAGTGACAAGCGACTCTTTTGAAAAGTAATAATTGATTCCATTATCCAAGGAAATAGCGTCGTGGATAGAGGTTTATTTTAATGCCATTGAGAAGTGGGAGAGGTTTTGCCTGCGGCTAAAATGGAGCGAGGAAAGGTTTTCGTAACCGAGACGAGAAAAAGAACAATTCTGACTTGAATTCTAAAAAAGTATTTTCCTCAAGTAAATTATTGCTGATGAGGGATCTGTAGTATTCAAACGATATCTATCTATCTATCTATCTATCTATCTATCTATCTATCTATCTATCATGCTCTGGTCATATCTATCTATCTATCTATCTATCTATCTATCTATCTATCTATCTGGTCATATCTATCTATCTATCTATCTATCTATCTATCTATCATGCTCTGGTCATATCTATCTATCTATCTATCTATCTATCTATCTATCTATCTATCATGCTCTGGTCATATCTATCTATCTATCTATCTATCTATCTATCTATCTATCTATCATGCTCTGGTCATATCTATCTATCTATCTATCTATTTATCTATCATGCTCTGGTCATATCATCTATCTATCTATCTATCTATCTATCTATCTATCTATCTATCATGCTCTAATCATATCTATCTATCTATCTATCTATCTATCTATCTATCTATCTATCTATCTATGCTCTGGTAATTATCTATCTATCTATCTATCTATCTATCTATCTATCTATCTATCTATCATGCTCTGGTAATTATCTATCTATCTATCTATCTATCTATCTATCTATGCTATCTGGTAATAATCTATCTATCTATCTATCTATCTATCTATCTATCTATCTATCATGCTCTGATCATTATCTAGCTAGCTATCTATCTATCTATCTATCTATCTATCTATCTATCTGTCATTATATACAGGGTGTGATAGATGTATTTTCAATTAAAAGACGGGAAAATGAAAACAGTACTGACATTATTTTTCATTAGATATATTTTTTAAAATTACACAGAAATATTTTTAAATTTTAAAGAGTAATTTCATTTAATAAAATCACCGTTTACTTTAATTACGGCCTCCGGAGAATTTTTGAATCACATGAAACTCCGTCTCCTTGTTTACGTTGGTGAATACTGTCATAATTCTTGCCTCCAATTCATCTTTGGTGTGACAAGGATATTGGTTGGTCTCCCCTTCATATGCGCCCCATTCATAAATATAGTAAGGTGGGCAGATTTAAGGAGTGATGTGGTCACGAAAATGTCTGACTGCCATGACCGTGTTCTCCAGTTTGTGAAGCATGATGGAGAATTCTGTTAGCAGACATAAGCTCTTCCAGCAGCGACCCTTATGACCTCCGGCATTATTACCTCATCAATAATTTCTCTGTAATCCCCCGTTTAGAGACCCGTCAAGCGCAGAGAAATGACCCCAGCACCCTCCCGAAGGAGAGGTACTCTCTGTGATTTCCCTCCTGGGGCTTGGGTTTAATATTATTTTCAACTTCTCTGGCAAAAGTGATTTGTACGCCAGATAAACATTAATGTCTAGCTTAGATATGACACAAGGCAGAAAATGTGGAGCTCCCAGGGAGGATCAAACGTACTATTTAGTCATAATTGATATCAGATATTGTAAGATTGGACTTTTTTTTTTCTTAGTGTAATGTCGCCATTGGAAATTGGAGAGCCGTGTTCGAATTCCAGCTGGATTCGTTGCATTCACTTACGCACAAGTATCATTGAAAAGGATATCAATCTACATTTTTCTTACCATCTATGGGTTAAATAGTAATCTGTAACGCATTATTATTTTTCTCTTTAGAATCTCTCTTGCATATCTATATTTACCTTTGAACATTGATGCTCCATATGGTCCAGTGCTCTTGCTGTATATTTAGATATTCTTGATAAAATGCAAAGAAGAATCAGCAATATTATTGATTTTGACCTGACAGCACGGCTTCAATCACGTTTCCACCGTCGTAAAGTTGATATCCTGAGCCATTTCTATAAATTCTTTCCTAGTAATTTTTCGAATGTGCTTTTCGCTATGGTACTTCGACTTTATGAATTTAAACGCAATACTAGATTGGCGATGAGGTCTCATCACCTCATTGTTGAATTGTCTAGATGTAACCGTAAGTTCTATGCTTTATAGTTTAGTCTCTCGCACATCTCGTTTATGGAACTCTCTTCCTACTTCATACTTTCCAGTTAACGGTGATCTTCGAAAGCTTAAATGGTTATATACTCTATTTCCGATTACTCTTCTTTTGTTCTCACTCTTAAGTAACTGCGTGTGTTTTAGTGGCTTTATTGCCTTGCTTAGATTTTGATTAAAATGTTTAAATGTTCTCCCTGCTTAATGCTACTGTTTCCTAATTCTTACACTCTCGGTAAACATTTGTGTTTTTTTTCTTTTAATGCTTTAGATGGGGTGAATTTGCAAAAAAAAAAAATCCCTCCCAAATTATTACAATTCAAAAAATATTTTCTAGTTTCAAATATTTTGCAGGAAATATTTTTTGATGGAAAAATTGATTTTTACGTGATTTCTGTCCTTGAATATGGCAGCGAATGCTGGACAATCTCATCAAAGCTGAAGGAAATACTTGAAGCAACTGAAATGAGGTTTTACAGAAGCATGCTGAGGATAGACCGAATTTATTAACAACAACAAAGTTTTAGAGAGGATAGAAACGAAACAGAAACTGGTATTTAACATCATAAAAAAACAACTGAAGTTCTTGGTAAAGGTACTGAAGAAGAAGGGTTTGGAGAACCTGATACTCACGGGACGGTAGAAGGGAAGAGAAACAAGGGAACTCAGCGCATGGCATGCTTAGTGGACCTTGATTAGATAGCTGGTAGAGCGGGGATTGAGTGGGATAATTAAGTTATTAATAGTGACAAGGTATAACTTCCCCACTACTAATGATCATTCCAAACACCTTCGTAATAACCATTAGATTCATGCAACGTTTTCCAAATACTCTGTGCATTCCTCACTTATAATTGCTATAGTGGTCATTTTTTTAGATAATGAACAAATTCGGCGTTGCTTAACCGTTGATCGTACAAAAACCGGTATTTGAAAGAGATATGGCCGTAAATCTACTTTTGTTGTAGCGATTTAAATATTTTCTGTCACTTTCTTGTGACAGAACTTTCACATGCTTGTAAAATCATCATTATTCATGTTTTGCTCTCTTGTGCATTTTAAGTAAGGTGGATAATATGTCAAACAATAATTTCCTTGATCAATCTTTCAGCGTTCCCCGCTGCGTTGAGTTCCACATATATATCTAAACTTATTTATAAATGGAACTCTGTCTGTGTATGTGTGCTTGTGTCTGTGTGTGTGTCCGTTACCTATAGACTCCGAAACGGCTGAACCGATTTTCTTGAAAAGTTACACAGTTGTACAATAAGCGTCTGCGAGTGTTCTTAGCTAGGTTTTGTGTCGAGGTACCCCCGATAAATATCGAAAATCGATAATCGAAAAAATAGGGTTATAGAAGGAATGGTCCGATTTTAATCAAATTTGATACACTCATAGACAAAGACATAAGAAAGGATATTCAGAAGTTTCAAGGTTGTAGTTCTTACAAAAGTGCAGAAAATCAAGTATATATATATATATATATATATACTTGACACACAGGTAGATAAACAGACACACACACAAACATCTTGCTTTTTATATATATATATATATATATATATATATATATATATATAAAAAGCAAGATGTTTGTGTGTGTGTCTGTTTATCTACCTGTGTGTCTATTTTTTTTTCGGCCCTTTTATTTTAGTTTTTCATTCGGGTTTGGCTTTAATTAGGTATAATTGTAGTTCTTAGTCTCAGCCATCATACCATTTCCTCAGAGGATTTATTTAGCCTTCAAAATTCAGTTTACGACGAAAAAATTTATTTGATATCGATACCAGGAAATCAAACTTTGACTTACATCCATTCATTTTTTTTTTTTAGTTCAGGGTTACGCTTTAACTGGAAAGAACTATTGATTTTTAGTCTTTCGTGCCAACGTCCAAAGAGTCTGAGCTCCAGAACCATGGATTAGTTTTAAAGCTTTCACTACACCCGAGCAACGCCGAGCTATACTGCTAGTATATATATATATATATATATATATAATGTGTGAGTGATAAATTGTCGCAATTATTTTATTATTTCAAATATTCTTTAGGCTGAGTCTGAGCTCCAGAACCATGGATTAGTTTTAAAGCTTTCGCTACACCCGAGCAACGCCGAGCTATACTGCTAGTATATATATATATATATATATATATATATATATATATATAATGTGTGAGTGATAAATTGTCGCAATTATTTTATTATTTCAAATATTCTTTAGGCTGAGTCTGAGCTCCAGAACCATGGATTAGTTTTAAAGCTTTCATTACACCCGAGCAACGACGGGCTATACTGCTAGTGTTTATATATTTGCAAACAATTGAATAAAAGAGGAAGCTAATTTTTTAAAAACGGAAATGATTCAAGTACTGAGTATACGAAGCCTAAAATGCATTCAAAGTCAGAAAAAGAAGCAATAAAATTGAAAACGTTTAAATCCTTTCTTTATGGGTTTTATTTTCATGTTTTCGACTCAGCTTTCGTTTTTCGTTTCTTTGATTAGTTTTGTTTTTAGAGACAACCACTTTTAATTCTCCCCTTTTTTAAACGTAAACTTATTTTTAAGAAAAAATAAAGAGAGGGCGGACCTAGTGTACAAATAAAAGGCATCAAATTAATTCACTCCAACTTGATGCATATTTTAATTATTAACATTTCTTTCTAGTTCGTTATTTTGAAGCCCAAATATAAAAGATATTGTGTTATCTAAAAATGATATTCTAAGATTCAAAAACTTGTGCCTTGCTAAATATTATTTATTTGCAGATTTTAAATATATTCTAAGCGAGACAGGTTTTTTGAAAGGAAATTAGCTCTCATATTGTCGGTATATTGCAGGTTTGCCGAAGCAGATAGCAATTCGTAAACCGAGTATCAATTCATACACTACCGGCTATAATTATTAGGTGACTTCAGTTTTTTAAAAGAAAGTGTGTATTTCATTCTATTTTTAGTATTTATTGCCAACTGGATAATTCTAAATGAAAATAGAATGGTTCTTTTGTTATTGTTACTTTGAAAAATTTTACAAGCCAGAGGGGGACTTTGGTAATTTTACACGGTATTGTCGTTAAACCAACTTGAAATATCTGTTTTGTGTTACACACAGTAACTATGTGGGTGCACTGAAAAATACAACATAATGGCCCACTCCGATTTTATGCATTTTCTACTAAGCTATTATCGTTATAAAAATTACTATTGAATACTGATCACGTGTCTTAGAATTTTTTGTTTTATCATTTCATCCCGAGCAAGGCAGAAATGCCACTGATGAGCGGGGGGGGCTACATAACTGTAAAAAGATTAATTAGAAAAGAGTGAGGAGTACAAACTAGTTAGAAAGGAGCAATAGAAAGCTGAGAATGCAGGTGCGATGGCAGATACATAGGTTGAGAGAAAGGAAAGGATATATGGGGGTGGAGAGAGAGCTAGAGTCCAGTGGTTAATAGATGAGTATTGACATTGCATTTAAATTTCTGGAGGTTGCAGCCGTCAGGAAAGCAAGAATACGGGAGCGAGTTCCACAGGCGGGAAGTGCGAGAGAAGAAGCTGCAGGAGTAGAATTGTCGTCTGCATTTGGCTAACCTGACTGTGAATGGGTGGGACCCAGATACCAGTCTGGTTGCACGAGTAAACACCTGTTGAGGAGGCACCAGTAACTTAAGTTCGTCTGAGCAGAAGCCATGAAAGTATTTATAGAAGAGACAAAGGGAGGCCACAGTTCGACGGTGGGGAAGTGGCTGCAGTCGAGCCGCCAGATCAGTACCTATCACATTACAGATTCTCCTTTGGAGCCTGTCGAGAACACTGAGGAGAACGGCAGGGGCGCCTGACCATAAATGGCAGCAGTACTCTATGCACGGACGGATGGTTGACTTGACTTAAAAAGAATGCTCGCTTACCATAGAGTCCTGGCTGAAGATGTTTGGTTCGGTTGTTTTGTTTTTTTGGCATATCAACCTCGGCAGGTCATTTTATGCCAACTAAATTTTATTTATTTATTGCTAGTGATACCTTCTTTATTTCAACAATTTATTGTTTTTATATAAGTTTTGTGTTGAGTAATACATTTTTCTTTTCGCGTGTCAAGATTCATTGGTATTTGTTTTTAAGGGCATGGTCCCCAAGTCCTACCCTGTTATTTAACCCATAACTGGTGGGAAGGGACGGATTAATACCTTTCCCAAAGGTACCAGTGCTTAAGTAAATGCAGGGTATGCAACTGGAATTCGAACTCGGCTCACCGATTTCTTTCCGAGGCGATATCTACTGCACCACAACGCACATCCGTCACTGAAAGCTTACAGCGCCTGGTCTTCCCCAAGCGGTCACCCATCTAAGTACTGACCAGGCTCAACGTTGCTTAACTTCGGTAATCGAGCGAGAACCGGTGTATACCCGATTTTTTCGATTATCGATTTTCGATATTTATCGGGGGTACCTCGACACAAAACCTAGCTAAGAACACTGGCAGACGCTTATAGTACAACTGTGTAAATCTAAGAAAATCGGTTCAGCCGTTTCGGAGTCTATAGGTAACAGACACACACACATACAAACACATACACATGCACACACACAGACAAAGTTCCATTTATAAATAAGTTTAGATATTGGAACAATAACAATTGATTAATTTGTCTCTAACTACATGTGTGGAAGATATACAACAGCTGGAATTGATTAAAAAGTTATTTTACTGACGACAATTTTGGAAGATATTGTATAAAAAGAAGAACAAGATATGCAAATACATTAAAAACGGTATTGGCAAGAAAAGTGACCCGCGTTTCGAAAAGTTTGCCATAACTACTGAAGTGAATTCAGTTTTAGTTTGACTGCAAAGTGCAAAGTTAAAAAGAAATTATTATAGTAAGATTGGAAAAAGAAATTATTATAGGAAGATTGGAAAAAGAAATTATTATAGAAAGATTGGAAAAAGAAATTATTATAGTAAGATTGGGAAAAGAAATTATTATTAAAAGATTGGAAATAGAAATTATTATAGTAAGATTCGAAAAAGATATTATTATAGAAAGATTGGAAAAAGAAATTATTATAGTAAGATTCGAAAAAGATATTATTATAGAAAGATTGAAAAAAGATATTATTATAGAAAGATTCGAAAAAGATATTATTATAGAAAGATTCGAAAAAGAAATTATTATAGAAAGATTCTAAAAAGAAATTATTATAGTAAGATTCGAAAAAGAAATTATTATAGAAAGATTGAAAAAAGATATTATTATAGAAAGATTCGAAAAAGAAATTATTATAGTAAGATTCGAAAAAGAAATTATTATAGTAAGATTGGGAACAGAAATTATTATAGTAAGATTGGAAAAAGAAATTATTATAGGAAGATTGGAAATAGAAATTATTATAGTAAGATTGGAAATAGAAATTATTATAGGAAGATTGGAAAAAGAAATTATTATAGGAAGATTGGAAAAAGAAATTATTATAGTAAGATTCGAAAAAGAAATTATTATAGTAAGATTGGAAATAGAAATTATTATAGGAAGATTGGAAAAAGAAATTATTATAGAAAGATTGGAAATAGAAATTATTATAGTAAGATTGGAAATAGAAATTATTATAGTAAGATTGGAAAAAGAAATTATTATAGTAAGATTCGAAAAAGAAATTATTATAGGAAGATTGGAAAAAGAAATTATTATAGGAAGATTGAAAAAAGATATTATTATAGTAAGATTGGAAAAAGAAATTATTATAGTAAGATTGGAAAAAGAAATTATTATAGTAAGATTCGAAAAAGAAATTATTATAGTAAGATTGGAAATAGAAATTATTATAGGAAGATTCGAAAAAGAAATTATTATAGGAAGATTGGAAAAAGAAATTATTATAGTAAGATTGGAAAAAGAAATTATTATAGTAAGATTGGAAAAAGAAATTATTATAGTAAGATTCGAAAAAGAAATTATTATAGGAAGATTGGAAAAAGAAATTATTATAGGAAGATTGAAAAAAGATATTATTATAGTAAGATTGGAAAAAGAAATTATTATAGTAAGATTGGAAAAAGAAATTATTATAGTAAGATTGGGAAAAGAAATTATTATTAAAAGATTGGAAATAGAAATTATTATAGTAAGATCGGAAATAGAAATTATTATAGTAAGATTGGAAAAAGAAATTATTATAGAAAGATTGGAAAAAGAAATTATTATAGAAAGATTGGAAAAAGAAAGAACTAAAGAGTTCTTTTCAATACAAAAAAAAAAAAACTAAGGAAATTAATTATTTAAAAAAAAAATTAAATGGCATGACTTTTCCAATGCGGGTGGATACCGGGTCACTCTAACCCCAAGACATTTCTGCAAGCAAATGGGTTAACCGAAATTGAGAAAAAGACATTGGAAATTTAGACACTTTGATGAAACTTTGCGATAAATACAGAAGAAAAATGTTTTAGCCTATATGCAAAGTTTTAAAAAGAGTAATTCCCCATGCGATAGATATTGTCTCTCTGGTAACCAAATAAATCCAGTTTGTTGTGATTCTTTCGTTTTGAATCCTTAAAAAAATAAAAACTGATTTCCGAACTAAAGTGTAAGCGTTTAAGTATGAGTTTGAGTTTTGTTTAACGGCCAATCAACCTCTGTGGGTTTTTTTTATTATGTCAAAAAGGTGGGGTTTTAAGGTATTGTTTTAATGTTCAGTTATAGTGAGGTTGATTTAGTCAGATTTTAATGAACATTTTTTGATTTTATTCTTTTTTATTTTAGAAAACTGAAAATGACTTCTAGTTTTGTATTAAAAAATGATTTGCTGGGAATCATTTTTTTCCTTCAAAAATGTGTTATGGTAATAAGTTTTCCTACAATTTTTCTATAAAAGTCTATTTTTATGTATATACTTCTTTAAAAGTGTATTTTTTATACTTTCATAGTATTTAGACCCCAGTTTACGGTCAAACAATTCGCCCATAGCTGGGACCGTAACAGGCTCTACCACTCCAGGTCAGGGTGGACGGAGAAACAACAGCAGGTGTTAAAAGGTGTTTCCATTCTCCTCACAACCTCTCAATCAGAGGCCTTGCTGCCTCATGCATTTTATCGTCATGCCCAGGATCCTAAAGTATAAGAAGCAATAGACTTTTCACCATAAATTTATATGAACAAAATTACATACAAAAGTTTACGCTATATCAGTCAGTTAAGTGCCATACGTGAAACACGCTTGGGCGATCATGTCTCGAAAGAGACATGACTGACTGGGCAGAAGATTATCCCGCAGTAGGTTGCCATTGCATTCCGCGTTAGACCGGTTGCCGACCAAGGCTATAGAACCCAATCTGTCCTGTTATTTAACCCATAACTGGAAGGAAGAGACGGATTAATACCTTTTACAAGGGTATTTGCGCGTAAGTGAATGCAATGAATTCAAACTCGGCTCCCCGATTTCTCGTTCCGAGCCGATATCCACTGCGCCACAATGTACATCCTTACGCTATATACAAAATAAAAATTTGTGTACAGTGATTAAAATGCTCTGTACCTCATCGATGTGGTTTAAAGTTTCTGAATTGGTGTTTGGGTTGAGGTTCAAAATTTAAATTTATGCTGACAACACGCAGATTACATTATATAGTTATTTTGAACACACTTCGAAAAGCATTAATATCATTTGATCGTCTGCTATGTTTGTTTCAACTAAATAAATGAAATGGAGTCGACAACAATGCAATTGAGTGAGAATTTATGAAAAAATGAAAGACAAACATGAAGTTTAAACATACCATTTGAAATAAAAAGAAAAAGTGAAAGCTTTAAACATTTCCTGGATAAAAAGAGAGTTCGTCTGCGTCCAACATTCTAGTCATTTGTACTTCGCGTGGAAGCGATTAAGAAAACAAAATGGCGTCTTCAGTTGGAACGGCAAGAGAAAAGAGGAAAGCTATTAAGGACGTTCAAAGAAAGAAAAAATGTGTCTTATAAATTATATTTATTAAATATCCACACGAATGACATATTAAAACGGAAAACGTTGGTTAAGAGTTTCTTGTATTTTCTTGTTTAATATTTTCAATTTTTTTTCTCGGTTTAATGGATTCTGAGAAACAGGCACATGTACACAATTTTTAAAGATAACGAATAAAAATACCTACAAAATAATTACCAAATAAAGCCATATGCCTGTGGAACATCATTTTGTTATTAGAATTATAGAAAAATTGATATTTATTTTTTTTAAATAGATGTAGTTATACCTAAATGCCGGTGTGTGCCTATCTGTTTACATCTTTTTACATTTAAATATTTTTCTTTCGTGGATGCACCTGTTTGTACAGACATTCCTGTTTTTTTTTTTAAATATTAATTATTTGTATTACATTAAAAGATTTAACGCAATAAGAACTAAAATCCATTAATTCCTTAGAAGTTAGAATGCGTGCGTATGAAATCCTGTTGGAAGTACGTGTAGCACCATAGCGGAATTACAAAGCCGATGTCATTGGGCTTGCTTTTTCGCAAATAATTATATAAAGATGTAACTATGATTATTCTCCCTCTAACTAGAAGATTGTAACAAAGCGGATAACTTTTAAGCGTTGCTTGGCAGCCAGTCTAGGAGAAAGACACTTCTCAGTTCAAAACTGGTTAGACGTGGGACAAGAAAATCCACTCAGTAGATGTTGTGGATGTTTGTTGCCATTTTTATGTGGCAAGTCTTAACGCAAATCTTTGTCGCCAATTTGTTGTGAAGTTGTTGTGGCGAAACTTCACCGCAAGTTGTAGTGACCAGTTTCGTCAGAAGTAAGGTTCAAAACGGTTTATTAGTATAGCAAGAACATATGTACAACATAAGTATTAATAATAAGTAAGTAAAAATAAGTAAGTCCGAACGGTACAGTTACGCTGCTTATTGCCTGACTAGTAGCTGGCTTTTAACTGCGTACTAGCTGTCGTACTTAACTTAGCTGCAGTACCTGCCTTCCGGAAGTTACGCAGGTAATTATATATAGTAAGATGAAGAGTCCATTCCTCGCAGGAGATCACCATAACACTGAAACCACAGCTTAAACCCGTAAGGTAGTGAAGATATGACCTTAGTGTGGTGAAGCTATGTCTCTATACTCTATGAACGAGTCATTAGGGTTAACAAAAACGATCCTGCTTTGTGAATATATATAAATAAATACATATGCGTAGAGTTATGTATAGATGGGTATGGCAATTTTCTAGTCGAAGCTTAAATGTAGTGCCAGACCAAATATATAAAGCACCCAGTGAGGTGTTTTATATATTTGGTATATAAATATATTTACGACTGGGTGTATCAATATATACCCAGTCGTAAATTTATATATTTACGACTGGGTATATCAATACCCAGTCGTAATTAATCTACATTTATAAGCTTGCTAGCGGTTACACCACATCGAGTTGCTCTCTATAGGCAGTTTTCTAAACGTAGATCAGATGTTACACAAGGCCGGAAATATATGGCGCTCAATGAAGACTGAACCCAGTAATTGAACACACGTCGAGATGAATAGGGTACACAAAGAAAGTGTGCTGCGGTATTATTCATCACAATATTCGGTGCTAAATGGATATGCGGCGAACAGTACAATAATTTCAATAACAGAGAAGACAGAACTTACAACACGGAGAGCAGGTGTTTAGATCGCAATAGTCGTGGAAGTAATGTACAAATATATTATTCGAATGGCACTCGGATATGAAACCTGGAATGCTACTATTCTTTACTTAAATAGACCATTTCAGACCATAGGCAGGGCATTTCATAATTGAGAGTGCTGCAGGGGTGCCATCTACTCTACAACATTATTCAATCGTAACTGATCAAGCAATACAAACTGGTTAGACCATTAAACTACGTCGAAGTCCCCCATGATTATTTTCCAAGTCTAGTTTAGAAATGGTACAAGGTCGAAAGTAGGAGACACTCAGTGAGCATCGATCACACTACTTAGTCAAAATTTATCTAGTGATACAAGCTTTTTAACCATTACAACATGTGGAAATTCCCTCTATAGATATCTTTTAAAGCATAGCTTGTTAACCATTACACAACGCAGAAATGCTCTGTATAGGTGGTTTTTTAAGCGTTTTTCACCAGTGAGGATCGACAGGCATGAGTAAGCAAATCCTTAAAAGCTTAAAAAAAAATAAATTTAGTTAAAATAATAATTACAATGTTTATTATATCTTTCCTTGGAAAGATAATTAAGATTTTATTTTAGATTTTTTACTTCATATTAATGACATATTTTGAACATTATTTTTGAACATTCAGAGCAAAATTCAATAAAGTACATGTCCTACTACAGACTATATTAACATGACTATATATATATCCGCAGACAGATCTGTTTCCTGCATCACAGTTCATCAGTACGGTTAGACACCGATTGCTTTTAACCCAGGATTGAAACCCGACCGAATTGGCGTCAGTCGGCGATTCTGCCTCTGAGCTATGGTGCGCTCGGTAGAAGGAGGCAGACTTTCTAGCGTGTATATTATCATAATACACGCCCAATAGCTGAGAGTGTTCTTATTTATTGCTGAATGAACGATGCGTAGGTGCTAG
This sequence comes from Ascarosepion bandense, assembly GCA_037127315.1. Lineage (NCBI taxonomy): Eukaryota > Metazoa > Mollusca > Cephalopoda > Sepiida > Sepiidae > Ascarosepion > Ascarosepion bandense. The sequence goes on from JBBBDQ010000463.1 coordinate 2,220,064, forward strand.
AGTAGCTACTGTTTTTCAAAGGCTACCATTCTTCCACAGTGCTCAATCTGTGTGTGAGAACGTAAATAGTCTTCCGCAGACAGATCTGTTTCGCTGTATCACAGATTAGGGTCTTACATAAGTTATATATATATATATATATATATATATATATATATATATATATATATATATTAGGATCTTAAATAAGCTCTCGCTGATTTTTCCTGAACAGTAATGTTTTATTTACTAAACTTACTAAGAAATAGGTCACAGAAAGTATTGTCCGTTACTAGCCACTAATGTTTCCTATATTTCGTTAAAATAATAATTACTATTGTTACTATATTTTTCTTTGTTAAGGCACTTAATTAAGTTTTTATTTTAGATTTTTTTACTTCATATTAATCACATATATTGAACATTATTTCAGAAAATTCAGAGCAAAATTCAATAAAGTACATATCCCATTTTGAACTATATTAACATGACTATATATATATATATATATATAGTTAAATATAAGAGACAATGAATGTATATTAGGTTTAATCATGAGCCGTTCTAAACATCGTATTTTGGCTTTAATTTCAGGTAAAAATAAAGACAAAAATTGTCCAACATTTGGATAATCCTTTATTAAATTGGTTCTAAGCTTTCGGCTCACATGAGCCATCTTCAGAGAGATTGCATGAACGCTAACATAAAAACATCCACCATTAGCGACGATTTTATCTTGTGTTGACATGAACCTTTAATCTTCTGTGGAAGAAGGCGGTCTTTTTAGCGCATATCATATTACGCGCCCAATAGCTAGAGTGCTCAAATTCATTTTTACTGAATGAGCGATGCGTACACGCTAGAGTGGCTACTGTTTTTCAAAGTCTACATTTCTTCTAGAGTGATCAATCACGGTGTGAGAGCGTAATAGATAGATAGATAGATAGATAGATAGATAGATAGATAGATAGATAGATAGATAGATAATAGATAAATATGTTTATATATAATTGTTAGCAAGAAAAAGTTTTTCTCCGTGATGAAAGACTTCAAACATTTGATGCACAAAGTATTCGACAAAATTGATTGTAATTACTTGTTCCGTTTACACAAATACGTTTTTTTTCTTTATGATTTGTTAGTGAGAAATAATCTCCAAAGCTACCAAGAACCGTCAGGCAGACAGGTAGACAGGTAGACAGGCAGACAGGTAGACAGGTAGACAGGCAGACAGGTAGACAGGTAGACAGGTAGACAGGTACACCCCGCTTTCACATACACACCAATATAAACTTCAAACGTTCTTTTAGCGTATCCCGTGTTTGAAATAGATGACTGTTTTTTTTTATAACAATGTGCATTACATCTATTGACAAAAATATACTTAATAAAGAACTTGAACTCCCTGGCGTGGTTCCAACATCTTTCTAACGTTCTGATGAGACATTGTTCTTTCAATGTCGAAACAAAATGTACAATTTTGTAGTAGATTGTAGTTTGTACATGTTCTAAAATATAATTTACTAGCAGTATAACCCGGCGTTGCTCGGGTGTAATGAAAGCTTTAAAACTAATCCATGGTCCGGGAGCTCAGACTCTTTGGATATTGGCACGAAAGACTAAAAAGCAATAGTTGTTTTCAGTTAAAGCGAAACCGTAGATTGAAAGAAAAATTAATGGATGTAAGTCAAATTTAAATTATTTGGTATCGATATCAAATAAGTTTTTTTCGTCGTAAACTGAATTTTGAAGGCTAAATAAGTCCTCTGAGTAAATGGTATCATGGCTGAGACTAAGAACTACAATTATACCTACTTAGAACCAAACCCGAAGCAAAAATTAAAATAAAAGGGCTGAAAAAATACAGACATACAGACAGATAAACAGACACACACACAAACACCTTATCTTTTATATATATATATATATATATATATATATATATATATATATATATATATAATCGGTTTTTTGCACTATTGTAAGAACTGCAACCTTGAAACTTCGGAATATCGATTCTTATGTCTTCGTCTACGAGTGTATCAAATTTGATTAAAATCGGACCACTTCTTCTATAACCCGATTTTTTCACTTATCGATTTTCGATATTTATCGCGGGTACCTCGGCACAAAACCTAGCTAAGAACACTCGCAGAAACTTATACTACAACTGTGCAAATTTTAAAGAAAATAGGTTCAGCCGTTTAGGAGTCTATAGGAAACGAACACACACACACATCACCCACAGACAAAATTCCATTTATAAATAAGTTTATATATATATATATATATATATATATATATATATAGAGAGAGAGAGAGAGAGAGAGAGAGAGAGAGGGAGGGAGGGTGGGTGGGAGAGAGAGAGAGACTGACAAATTGCGTAGCTTTGGGAACATCTAACCAATAATAATCTATAAAAATTGTTTCACAAATTAATTTTTTCTATATTTTCGTATGGGACCAGACTATTTAAGTAGTGCCTTTGCTTCTTTCTGCAAACTTCGTTTCGACAAACTATAAAGCTGTTTTTAAATTTTTAAATTTAGTTCATATTATATAAGGCCCATGTGCCACTCAAGGTAGTGGACTGCATTGCTGAGTGCGATTGTTCTAAGTGAGGGAGAAGGAGGAAACAGAAAGTTTATATTTTGAGGATAGATAACTGTTAACTTTGTCTTTTGACGGTAGGATAGATAAAGGTCGACTTTGGACTTGAAGTGGTTAAGATTGTAGTGATCAGAGAAGTATCCTCTCGGGAGTTAGTTTTACAAAGTAATATTTCTAGGGAAAAACTCCCTGAATGGAATTTATTTCTTGTGTAAATTCCTACGAGCTGTTGCTGGGAAACATGAATCGTTTTGAAAGACAACGAGGAACACGTATGTATAAAAAATATTTTATTTTTATTCTTTGTGAGAAATAAAACGTTTGATTCCGCGTGCTTTAGACTGCTCGGTCACGAAGAGTGTCAACAAGAGTCTATTTGCGTTTTTAAGGAATGCACATATCCTTGTTAATATTTTTCATATCTGCGAAGTTTCTTATCCAAAAAATAAACAAAGCATTTTCAAGGGAATTAATGGATTTGTATTTACAAGACCTCCTACAGAAGGTAACTGAAGAGAGTGACAAAAAAGGACAACAAATAAACTGCAAGAAAACCGAATGAATGGTCATCGGCAAAAAGAGCAGCCCAAAATGCCAAATACAGGTGGGGAATACTAAAATCAAGCAGATACAAAAATTTAAATACCTGGGAAGTGTTCTAACAGAAGACAGAAAGTGCCATGCAGAGATTCCGAAGGCGAATTGGCATGCTGAAGGACGCATTCCAGAAGCTGAGTAAAGTATTAAGAGACATGAAAAATTCACTAGAAATTACTAGATTGCTATGTAATGTTGGTTTTTCAGTATGACAGTGGATGTTGGACAATATCATCAAAGATGAAAAAAAACTTGAAGCAACTAAAATGTGGTTCTACAGAAGAATACTGGATATTAAGTGGGGTTCAATTCCGTATTACAATCAATATATAAACTGACCCCTCACTTTGTGGTCAAAGCAGTTTCTATACATTCATATTCCTGAGATCCAAAAACACATTCCAGAAGTTGAGTAAAGTATTAAGAGACAGGAAAATTTCACTGGAAATTACTAGATTGCTATGTAATATCGGTTTTTCAGTATGACAGTGGATGTTGGACAATATCATCAAAGATGAAAAAAAACTTGAAGCAACTAAAATGTGGTTCTACAGAAGAATACTGGATATAAGTGGGGGATCAATTCCATATTTCAATCAATATATAAACTGACCCCTCACTTTGTGGTCACAGCAGTTTCTATACATTTATATTCCTGAGATCCAAAAGCACAAGGAGGCATTCCAGAAGTTGAGTAAAGTATTAAGAAACAGGACAATTTCACTAGAAACAAAGAAGAGAGTACTGGATTGCTATGTGATGTCAGTTCTTCAATATGGCAGTGAATGCTGTACAATATCATCAAAGATGAAAAAAACTTGAAGCAGCTGAAATGTGCTTCTACAGAAGGATGCTGCGGATATCGTTGATAGAGGATATGAGCAATGATGAGGTTTTGTAAAGAATGGAAACGGAAAGGAAATTAATATTGAGCATCAGGAAAGACAACTGAAGTTTCTGAGGCATGCAATGAGGAAGGAGGGCTTGGAGAACCTGATACAAACAGGCCAGATATAGGGCAAAAGAGACAGAGACAAGCAGCGGATAACATATTTGAAGGGCCTGATCAGGTGGATGACAGAACGGGGGTTGCGTGGTGTAACAAGAGAAAGCGTGCTAAGAGCTACTAGGGACAGGGAGATGTGGAGAGCGATGATCGCCTCCGTTCTGAAAGAACAAGGCACATAGAAGAAGAAGGTAGATATAAACAGTGTTTTAAAACTAAGAATATATTTTCATTCAGATCATGAGTGCAGTTATTGTGTAATCTGTGTAGGCAGGGCTTAAATGACATGGATTATGTGATCTGTGACTGTCGTCTTCTGTGGGTGCACCTGAAGTGTATTGGCCAGAGAACCATGCCCAAGGGCAAGTTTTGGATTTGCAGAGAATAGTATGCTTGAAGTGCTTAAAATTTTCAGGGACTTGCGTTTTTCTTTTAATAATCTAAACTTATTTATAAATAGAACTTTGTCTCTGTGTGTGTATGTATGTGTGTGTCGGTGTGTGTGTCGGTGTGTGTGTCTGTCCGTTACCTATAGACTCCGAAACGGCCGAGCCGATTTTCTTGAAAATTTATACAGTTGTACGATACGCGTCTGTGAGTGTTCTTGGCTAGGTTTCGTGTCGAGGTACCCCCGATAAATATTGAAAATCGAAAATCGAAAAAGTCAGGTTATAGAAGGAGTGGTTCGATTTTAATCAAATTTGATACACTCATAGACAAAGACATAAGAAACGATATTCAGAAGGTTTAAGGTTGTAGTTCTTACAATAGTGCAGAAAATTAATTATATATATATATATATATATATATATATATATATATATATATATATAAAAGGCAAGATGTTTGTGTGTATCTGTTTATCTGCCTGTATATCTGTATTTTTTCAGCGCTTTTATTTTAGTTTTTGCTTCGAGTTTGGCTCTAATAGGTATAATTGTAGTTTTTAGTCTCAGCCATGATACCATTTACCCAGAGGACTTATTTAGCCTTCAAAATTCAGTTTACGACAAAAAAAACTTATTTGATATCAATACCAGGAAATTAAAACTTGACTTACACCCATTGAGTTGTGCCAACGTCCAAAGTGTCTGAGCTCCAGGACCATGGATGAGTTTTAAAGTTTTCACTACACCCGAGCAACGCCGGGCTATACTGCTAGTTGTGAATAAGTGATTTTAACTTGTATTTTAACAATCGATGATAGAAAAATTTTAAATTATCTTAACAACTGGTGGTAAAATTAAACACACTTGGGTTAAATATGTGAGTCTCTATTTTTAACATTACCCGCCTTCATAAAAATAATAATATTTAACAGCAAAATAACTAGGGATTTATTTTACCGCAACCATTAAAATAAACTGTAAAGTACTTTTGTCCCTTTTAATAAGACTGGTAAAATAGCTTCTTCCTATTTTATTTCAGAAACATTGCTTAAGGTGCTTAAATAGGCTATTTTGCGCGGACCCGTAAAATAGGTATCAAGGTACTATTAGCCAGCCATTATTTACCGGCCATTTTGTGTTAGGAAGAATAATACGTTTTAGCTTTCTAGTAGCAACGAGGGATCGACTGACTACTGTCTCTCACTGACCCTCTTGACTGACTGACTGATTGACTGTGACCGGTCAGAGAATCTCCTTAAATATTGAAATCTGACACGTGGTAAGATCCCAGAATGATTTTTTCTTTAGCTGTGAAAAAAACCGTTTCGCTGGCGTATTTTGAATTTCTCGATTTGTCAACCAGTCAGGATCCAGAGTATGGTTTTTCACACTGACATGTGAAAAAGAAAAGCTTTTAGCCGTTCGGATCCTCTTTTGCGGAAATGCAATTTATTTTGTGTTTTTTAGTTGGTTGATGGGTGATATAGGATTTGTATCCTCTATTTCTTCTTCGCTTCCTTTTTTTTCGAGGATCGACCTCTTTACCTCCCTGACCACCAAGGCGTCTACACAGGTGACATCGACCTGTTTACCTTCCTGACCACCAAGGCGTCTACACAGGTGAAATCGACCTCTTTACCTCCCTGACCTCCAATGCGTCTACACAGGTGAAATCGACCTCTTTACCTTCCTGACCACCAAGGCGTCTACACAGGTGACATCGACCTCTTTACCTTCCTGACCACCAAGGCGTCTACACAGGTGACATCGACCTCTTTACCTTCCTGACCACCAAGGCGTCTACACAGGTGAAATCGACCTCTTTACCTCCCTGACCTCCAATGCGTCTACAGCGAAATCGACCTCTTTACCTTCCTGACCAAGGCGCCTACACACACTTGAAATATATCTCTTACCTTTCTGACCACCAAGGCGTCTACACACTTGAAATAGACCTCTTTACTCGACCACCGCGTCTACATGGCCCTAAATAATCTCTTTATCTTCCTGACCACCAAGTGTCTACACTTGAAATAGACCCTTTACCTCCTTCCTGACCACCAAGGCGTCTACACACTTGAAATAGACCTCTTTACCTTCCTGACCACCAAGTCTACACACGTGAAATCGACCTCTTTACCTCTGACCACCAAGGTAGCGTCTACACAACGTGAAATCGATCTCTTTACCTTCCTGACCACCAAGGCGTCTACACGTGAAATCGACCTCTTACCTCTTCCCACCACCAAGTGCTCACAATACCCTTGAAATAGGACCTCTTTACCTTCCTGACCACCAAGTGCCCACACTTGAAATAGGACCTCTACCTTCCCCTTCCTGACCACCAAGGCGTCTACACACGTGAAATCGACCTCTTTACCTTCCCTACCACCAAGGCGTCTACATCGAAATCGACTTTTACCTTCCTGACCACCAAGGCGTCTACACACGTGAAATCGACCTCTTTACCTCCTCTCGACCACCAAGGCACCACACTTGAAATAGACCTCTTTACCTTCCTGACCACCATGCGTCTACACACTTGAAATAGACCTCTCACTTCCTTCCTGACCACCAAGGCGTCTACACACGTGAAATCGACCTCTTTACCTTCCTGACCACCAAGGCGTCTACACACGTGAAATCGATCTCTTTACCTTCCTGACCACCAAGGCGTCTACCACGAAATCGACCTCTTTAACCTCTGACCACCAAGGCGTCTACACTTGAAATAGACCTCTTTACCCTTTCTGACCACCAAGGAGTCTACACACTTGAAATAGACCTCTTTACCTTCCTGACCACCAAGGCGTCTACACACTGGAAATAGACCTCTTACCTCTTCCCGACCACCCAAGGCACCACACGAAATCGACCTTTGCATCTTCCCGACCACCAAGGCGTTCAGACACGTGAAATCGATCTCTTTTACCTTCTGACCATCTTCACCTACACACGTGAAATCGACCTCTTTACCTCCTTCCTGACCACCAAGGCGTCTACACACTGAAATAGACCTTCGTCTTCCTGACCACACCACAGCGTCTACACACCCTTGAAATAGACCTCTTTACCTTCCTGACCACCAAGGCGTCTACACACGTGAAATCGACCTCTTTACCTTCCTGACCACCAAGGCGTCTACACACGTGAAATCGATCTTCGTACCTTCCACCACCAAGGTACCACACGAAATCGACCTCTTTACCTTCCCACCACCAAGGCGTCTACCACTTGAAATAGACCTCTTTACCTCTGACCAAGTGCTTCCACACACTTGAAATCGATCTCTTTACCTTCCCGACCACCCGCGTCTACACACGTGAAATCGACTCTTTAATTCTCTCCTGACCACCAAGGCGCCTACACATCGCAAATCGATCTCTTTGTACCTTCCTGACCACCATGTCTACACACGAAACTGATCTCTACCTTCCTGACCACCAAGGCTCAGAAACTGACCTCTTACCTCCTTCCCGACTCCACCAAGGCGTCTACACAATGAAATCGACCTCTTTACCTTCCCGACCACCAAGGCGTCTTACACAGGTGACATCGACATTTTTACCTTCCTGACCCCCACCATGCCCACAGGTGAAAACTGGTCAGAATATGCACAGCCGAGCGTGGAGAAAAAAGTGATTTCTGTTCACTTATCCTCAGACGGTTAAAGGCCCTAAAGCTGGTATGTTATTTCTTTGTCTTCGTTCTGTAAACACCCTCGTTACTTTGGACTGCATGAACAAGCATTTGTTTTGGGACATATGTAAATCCCTTTAGTATGTTTATGTAAATGTTTTGTTTGTTACAGTTGCGTATCTCGTCTTTCTATATTCGCATTCGGTGTCAGTGTATCAATGGCTACACTAATGCTTCTATATTAAATGTGTGTGTTATTCTTATTAACATTACCTGCCTTCATAATAGTAGACAGATTTACCGGCAATAATAGTGCGGGGGTCTATTTTACGGGAAAATGATAAATATCTTGATCGACGTAGGGACATTTCACTTATTCAAAGAACACAGCAAAATGGATTATTTCAACCCATGCAAGGCAATAAAGCTATTAAGATGCAAGAGAGGTGTTAGAAAATATGAGAAAAACCTATTAAGGAGATTGCTATGCGATATCTGTTATTCAATTTAGCACTGAATGCTGGATAATCTCCTCAAAGTTTAAGGAGAGACTTGAAGCAAACGAAATGTGGTTCTACAGAAGGACACTGAGCATATCATAGATAAACATGAGAGTAAGTTTGAGATTTTGGAGAGGATGGAAATGAAATGGAAACTAATATTTAACATGAGGAAAAGACGACTAAAGTTACTGAGATATTTATTGAAGAAGGAGGGCTTGGAAAATCTGATACTCACAGGTCAGATAGCTGATTTTCTAAGAGCCGCTTAGATGTGGCACAAGGCCGAAAGTAGAGAGTACCCAGTAAGGGTCAGTCACAGGTCAGATAGATTTAAACAGAGACAGGGAAAAACATACTTGATTGGCTTGAAAAAATGGATAGCAGAGCAAGGCTTGGGTGCGAACACAGGAAAAAACGAGCTAAGAGCCACTAGGGATAGGAAGATGTGGAGGGCAATGATCGCCTACGTTCTAGAAAAAGAAGAAGTAGTAAATAAAAGAACAAGAATTAGGAAGAGGGAAGATAACTATTGACATTGAATTAGATTTAAAGACTAAATTATTTCGACTCTGAATCAATCATCTTAATATTAAGTTCCCAAGGCAAATAATAGCATGATATAACTTATATATAATCGGACATAACACATTGCATTGCATTTGACTACATGGTTTTGTTGTCATTTCGCGCTATCCCGCGGTGTGACGTCATAGAACCGCATTGCAAATTTGAGAACTACGTTTATTATTGCCAAGCGAAGTTTTATGTCAACACAAAATAAAATCGTCGGTGATGGCGGATGTTATTGTATTACACTCTAAACAACCTCTCTGAAGATGGCTCATGTGAGCCGAAACCTTATAAGCAAATTAATAAAAACTTATCCAAATGTTGGAGAATTTTTGTCTTTATTTTCAACTGAAATTAAAGCCAAAATACGACGTTTAGAACGGCTCATGACTAAACATAATAGACATTCATTGTCTCTTATATTTAACAGCATATGTTTAGAAAATTATTTGCTGCCTCTATACACTATATATATATATATATATATATATTTAGTGTATAGAGGCAGCAAATAGTATATAGTATATATGTATGTATTTATGCATATACTATATACTATACAAATATAGTATATATTTGTAGTATATACTACAAAATAGTGTATATATATATATATATATATATATATATATATATATATATATCATAGGAAAAATATATATATATATATATATATATATATATATATATATATATCACAAATCGCAACAAGTAATTATGAGACCCCATAGAAACCTCATTAAATTTTCGCCAAGACATCAGCTTACGGCTATATCGCGTTTAAACACCGGTTTCTTACGATCACTGATGATAAGAAAGGTTGAGTCGGATTAGCACCTAGATGGGTGACAGTTTGAGTAATTTAATAATTCCATCCATTGTAACACAATGTCAGTTTAAAGTCGATTCAACGGCAATAAAAGCCTCTGTCGGTAATTCCCCGTTTAGAGACCCGTCAAGCACTGAGAAATGACCCCAGCACCCTCCCGAAGGAGAGGTACTCTCTGTGGTTTCCCTCCTGGGGCTTGGGTTTAATATTATTTTCAACTTCTCTGGCAAAAACGATTTGTACACCAGATAAACATTAATGCGTGGCTTAGATATGACACAAGGCAGAAAATGTGGAGCTCCCAGGGAGGATCAAACGTACTACTTAGTCATAATTGATACCAGATATTGTAAGATTTGACTTTTTTTTTTGTGTGTGTGTGTGTGTGTGTGTGTAATGTCGCCATTGGAAATTGGAGAGCCGTGTTCGAATTCCAGCTGGATTCGTTGCATTCACTTACGCACAAATATCATTGAAAAGGTTATCAATCTACATTTTTCTTACCATCTATGGGTTAAATAGTAATCTGTAACGCATTATTATTTTTCTCTTTAGAATCTCTCTTGCATATCTATATTTACCTTGTTTTGAACATTGATGCTCCATATGGTCCAGTGCTCTTGCTGTATATTTAGATATTCTTGATAAAATGCAAAGAAGAATCAGCAATATTATTGATCCTGACCTGGCAGCACGGCTTCAATCACGTTTCCACCGCCGTAAAGTTGATATCCTATGCCATTTCTATAAATTCTTTCCTAGTAATTTTTCGAATGTGCTTTTCGCTATGGTACTTCGACTTTATGAATTTAAACGCAATACTAGATTGGCGATGAGGTCTCATCACCTCATTGTTGAATTGTCTAGATGTAACCGTAAGTTCTATGCTTTATAGTTTAGTCTCTCGCACATCTCGTTTATGGAACTCTCTTCCTACTTCATACTTTCCAGTTAACGGTGATCTTCGAAAGCTTAAATGGTTATATACTCTATTTCCGATTACTCTTCTTTTGTTCTCACTCTTAAGTAACTGCGTGTGTTTTAGTGGCTTTATTGCCTTGCTTAGATTTTGATTAAAATGTTTAAATGTTCTCCCTGCTTAATGCTACTGTTTCCTAATTCTTACACTCTCGGTAAACATTTGTGTTTTTTTTTCTTTTAATGCTTTAGATGGGGTGAATTTGCAAAAAAAAAAAATCCCTCCCAAATTATTACAATTCAAAAAATATTTTCTAGTTTCAAATATTTTGCAGGAAATATTTTTTGATGGAAAAATTGATTTTTACGTGATTTCTGTCCTTGAATATGGCAGCGAATGCTGGACAATCTCATCAAAGCTGAAGGAAATACTTGAAGCAACTGAAATGAGGTTTTACAGAAGCATGCTGAGGATAGACCGAATTTATTAACAACAACAAAGTTTTAGAGAGGATAGAAACGAAACAGAAACTGGTATTTAACATCATAAAAAAACAACTGAAGTTCTTGGTAAAGGTACTGAAGAAGAAGGGTTTGGAGAACCTGATACTCACGGGACGGTAGAAGGGAAGAGAAACAAGGGAACTCAGCGCATGGCATGCTTAGTGGACCTTGATTAGATAGCTGGTAGAGCGGGGATTGAGTGGGATAATTAAGTTATTAATAGTGACAAGGGATACGGAGATGTGGAGGGCCATAATCGCCTAGGTCCTGAAGGGATTCGGCACGAAGAAGAAGAAGAAACCTAAAAGAATATATCAATCAATCGGAAAAATTCAGCTCTCCAGACGAATGTTTAATATCATTGTTGTGGATCTGGGGTTAGATCCAATAAATACACAACGCACAGTAATACGGTAGAAAACGCAATATATTGAAGAGAAATATATACAGAGAGGGTTAGTAGAACGTCATACAATACGGTTAGTCGAATACGAGAGAATACGATACGTGAGACTTGGCAATGTTACCCTCAGGACTAGATCGCAGGGATACACTGACACTCTGGTTATGCTGTATTTACCAACCTTCCCACGCAAGGCTAGATGTAACACAAGGTCTATTTATTGCGGGTCTTCCCGGCCATATAGCCACGCCAAAAAATGGCTGCCTATTTTTCCCCAGTCGTGATTCTACCCTTCGGCAGAACCACGACTGGGTTAGTGCTCTCTACTCGGAACCAGAGACCACTCTCTACCCGAAGGCAGAAAGCAGACAGTGTCATAGTCGTAGCGTCAAATGCCGGCTGACCAACGGTCTTCACCAACCTTCCCACGCAAGGCTAGATGCAACACAAAGTCTATTTATTGCGGGTCTTCCCGGCCATATAACCTGGCCAAAAAATGTCTGTCTATTTTTCTCCAGTCGTGATTCTACCCTTCGGCGGAACCACGACTGGGTTAGTGCTCTCTGCTCGGAAGCAGAGAGCGCTCTCTACCCAAAGGTAGAGAGCTGACAGTGTCATAGAGTAACACTCTGGGTATGCTGTATTTACTAACCTTCCCACGCAAGGCTAGATGTGACACAAGGTCTATTTATTGCGGGTCTTCCCGGCCATATAGCCACGCCAAAAAATGTCTGTCTATTTTTCACCAGTCGTGATTCTACTCTTCGGCGGAACCACGACTGGGTAAGGGTAAGGGTACCGAGAATCATGGCTGGTTAGATGGTGAGAGTGTTTGAGAGAATAGATGCAAGTTAGTGTGCTAGGAGGTGTCTATTGACCTTACATTTAAACTCCTGGAGATTGAAGCTGACGGGGAAGCAGGCATGTGGAAGGGAATTCCACAGGCGGGAAGCACAAGAAAAGAAGCTGTTGGAGTAGAAATTACGGTTACATCTTATCTGTTTCGCTGTAAAAAGGTGGGACCTAGTTGCTAATCTAGTATCTCGGGTAAATTCGTACCTAGGCGGCACCAATGACCTAAGTTTATTGGAGCAGAAGCCGTGGAAGTACTTATAGAATAGGCACAGGGAAGCCACGTCACGCCGGTGAGAGAGTGGTTGCAGACGGTCCGTAAAGTCAGGATCGATTACGTTACAGATTCTCCGTTGTATTTTGTCAAGAAGACCGAGTAGAGTAGCAGTATTCACTATCGAATTCGCAGATTTGGTTCCAATTGACGTAAATGTGGGAGGAATGGTTGAATCGACTTTCATCATATTCTCTCCATTTACACGATAAGACAAAAGAAATGAAATCGAAACTGCTTCAAGAAAGCAAACAAAGGTTATCCGCCCATCAAAGACCCTGATATATCCATGCAGTCATTCGTCTTCGATTTCTGATTTTTCAGGCTACTGACTAAACAAGCATCAAATACAAAAGAATGTATTGCGTCACACAGGTTCTTCTTCTTCATATGTAATTTAAGGACGTACGCGTTCATGGCCTTCCACTTGGCTCTGACTCTTGTCGCTCTCAATATTTTTCCCTTGATATCTCTAAGCCCAGATCCTCCATCCATTTGCTCAAACCTAACAAGTACGTCTCACGCTGCTTTCCCCTGTTTCTCCTTTCCTTTGTCCTATCTGTGAGTATTAAGTTTTCTAGGCACTCTCTCCTCATTATGTATCCCGAAGACATGGGCTTATGTTAAAAGAAATGAACGTCTTTCTGATATAGATATCTCATCTTTGTTCACAGTTAATCAAAGTTTCTTCTTCAAATGGAAACTGGTTGGAATGAAGACCATTTTTAGTCGGAGAATAATGGTCAGAATTTAATCAGTGCCTTAAAACATTTAGTACGTTGAATAAAGATGGTTGTTGTGGATTCCGGTTGAGGAAGCACGCAGAATAATGAACAACATAACAGATACTTGAGATAGAAAAATAAGTTATATTAAACGTAAAGATACAAACTTGAAAGCAGGTTAGTAATCCAGGAATACGATTAGTTATATATGTATATATCCAAGTCTTTGAAGTGAAGCCGTGCTGGAATTAGTATGTCCACATCGGAACTGACGGGTGCTGTCTAATACTATTCTTGCTGAGTAGAGTTCAGAGCTACTATGACTACTGACGCTGTATTCTCTGTGCAACTTCGGTATGGTTCGGTATCTTACGGATAAGATCCTGTTCTCATACGGTTCTCATTATGGCAGGAGTATATGCTTATTATATTATCATCGAAAAAGGGGAGGTCTCACAGCAATGGTGAAAGCATTTATAGATTCAATCTGTCTATAATATTCGCACAATATCAATCCAGCTATTACCCTGTTTCTATCTATCTATCTATCTATCTATCTATCTATCTATCTATCTATCTATCTACTGAGGTATGATCATTCTTTCCCTCTCTCTCTCTCTCTCTCTCTATATATATATATATATATATATATATATATATCAGCATGCAGTGTGGGTATAGACGAATCCAAAGTAGTATCCTGTACATACAGTGGTAGGATAACTCTCTAAGTGAGCTCTAAATATATATGTATATAAATACATATAGAGAAAATATAAAAAAAATTAAGGCAGACACGTTATTTCATGGTAAATCGGAAGTTTAGTCCTATTTCAGGCGCACCATCATCAGCTTCGTGTAAAATCCTTTGGAAAATAAAGACGGAAAATAAAGACGAAAGGTGATGATGGTTCGCGTGAAATAGGCATATACTTCCGATTTACCATTAAATAACGTTCCTGCCTTAATTTTTATTATATATATATATATATATATATATATAGGGGTGGACAAAATAATGAAAACACCTTGAAATATTAAGGAAATTTATTTTAATGTAAGGTAGGACTGCCTTTGGCAGTAATTACAACTTGAATTCTTATCCATTCTTTAGCTAAAATGGTCCGCAATTCTTTCAATGATGTTAGTGAAGAATATCAACTCCTTACTTGATTTTTTAAAATGAACCATAAATATTCAAGGATGTTGAGATCTAGAGACTTTTGTGGTCAGATAAGATGTTCTATTTCACTAGAATGTTCCTTGTGTCATTCAGCTACAGCGTTAGCAGTATGAATGGGGGCATTATCATCCTTAAAAATGTCATTTTCTTCTGGAGACAGTGCCTGAAATATGGGATGAAGTTGATCACTGAAAATTCTTAAATACTCCTGACTGTTGATTTTAATAAACTTATTTAAATAATAGTAGCAGTATAGCCCGGCGTTGCTCGGATGTAGTGAAAGCTTTAAAACTAATCCATGGTCCTGGAGCTCAGACTCTTTGGACGTTGGCACGAAAGATTAAAAAGCAATAGTTGTTTTCAGTTGGAACGAAACCGTAGACTGAAAGAAAAATGAATGGATGTTATCCACTGCTTTACCCTGTCTCTCTTTTCCTCTATCTGACCTGTGAATATCAGATTCTCCAAGCCCTCCTTCCTCATTACAGTTCCCCAAGAACTTCAGCTGATGATTAGTATTATTTTCCTTTTTGTTTTCTTCTTTTCCAAAACCTAATCATTGCCTACATGCTCGATTTATGATATCCGCAGCATCCTTTTGGAAAACCACATTTTCTGTTGATTCAAGTTTTTCTTTAATCTTTGATGATATTGTCTAGCATTAACTGCCATATTGAAGAACTGACGTCACATAGCAATCCAGTACTCTATTCTTTATTTCTAGCGAAATTGTCCTGTTTCTTAATACTTTACTCAACTTCTGGAATGCCTCCTTGTGCTTTCGGATCTCAGGAATATAAATGTATAGAAACTGCTGTGACCACAATGTGAGGGGTCAGTTTATGTATTGATTGTAATATGGAATTGATCCCCCACTTTATACCCAGTATTCTTCTGTAGAACCACATTTCGGTTGCTTCAAGTTTTTCCTTCATCTTTGATGATATTGTCCAGCATTCACTGCCATATTGAAGAACTGGCATCACATAGCAATCCAGTACTTTTTTTTGTTTCTAGCGAAAGTTTCCTGTCTCTTAATACTATACTCAGTTTCTTGAATGAGTCCTTCACCAATTAGTCTTCGGATTTCAGTGTCGCACTTTCTGTCTTCTGTTAGAACACTTCCCAGTTATTTAATTTTTTGTACTTACTCGATTTTAGTATCCCCCACCTGGAATTGGCATTCGGTTTTTTGAAGTTTATTTGTAGTCCTTTCTTTCGACTTTACTTTGTTACCTTTTTGAGGAGGTTTTGTCGTTTCCTTTCCGTGTTTGCTATCAGCACTGTATCATCTGCGTATCTTATACTGTTCAGATTATGGCCGCCAATGATGAAATCTGGAATAACTTCTAAGGTTCTCATAATGGTCTCGCTGTATATGTTGAATGAATCCGGTGATAAGGCACATCCTTCAAGTACTTTCATGGCTTCTGCTCCGATGAGCTTAGATCACTGGTGCCGCCTAAGCACGAATTTACACGAGATACTAGATTAGCAACTAGGTCCCACCCTTTTACAGTTAAAATTGAATGTAACCGTAAATTCTACTCCAACAGCTTCTTTTTCTCGCGCTTCCCGCCTGTGGAACTCCCTTCCACAAGTCTGCTTTCCCGACAGCTACAATCTCCAGGTGTTTAAATGTAGGGTCAATAGACACCTCCTATCACACTAACTCCCATTTATTCTCAGAACACTCTCATTTACCCAACCCTCATTCTCGGTATCCCTACCCGCCTATCACCCACCCTCTGACATTTCCTATATTTAATCATCCTTTCTCCACTCTATGTAGCCCCCTGCGCAGTAGTGGCAGTGGCATGCTTTGCTCGGGGTGAAACGATTATAAAAAAACACAAAAAAACACCTCTTTGTATCTTTATATATCTGCTGAATTCGTTTCCTGTCCGCATATAGACTGTATGATGTCAGTTCATGATTACACTAATGTCTTTCCTACACATGATGAGGTTGCTGCTCATAGTCACGCGCGGAAATTAAAACAGAAAAATGGAAAAGACCCTAATATAACATGGAGTATAGTAAAAAAAAACAAACCATACAACGGTGGTGATACCTACAGATTGTGCCAAGGAGAAAAGTTAGCCATTATAATGTTACCAGAACAAAACAAAGATTACTAAATAAAAGCTCAGAAGTAATGCCTAAATGTAAACCTGGATGAAAGTGTTTTAAAATCCTTAAGTATCCTCATCAGAACAAAAATCTCTCATTGATGTCATCCGACCTGTTTCAAAATATCTGAACAATCAGCCATATGCAACCATTTTCTCGAAGTCAAGTGCCATAGGTGATACACGCTTTGGGCGATCATGTCTCGAAAGAGACATGACTGACTGGGCAGATAATTATCCCGCAGTAAGTTGCCATTGCTTTCTGCGGTAGACTGGTTGCCAACCAAGGCTATAGAACCAAATCTGTCCTATCATTTAACCCATAACTGGAGGGAAAAGACGGATTAATACCTTTCCCAAAGGGATTTGAGCATAAATGAATGCAAGGAATTCATTTAGAATTCGAACTCGTCACCCAAGTTTGTCGTTCCGTGTCGATATCCACTGCACCACAACGCACATGCTTTTCTCTAAATTGAATCTATCCAGACAGACGTAAAGAAGAAAACCTTTCATCAAGGTTTTTTTAAAATTGAAAACACTAGAGAAAATGACTAACCACGAGACGAAAACACATTCGAACTTCTCCCGCATGCAAAATATACCAAAAAGAAAATAGCAACTTCACGAGCCATACATTTAAAACAAAAAGTTTTCGGAGACAGTAATGAATGCTGGACAATATCATCGAAAATGAGGACAAAACTTGAAGCAGCAGAAATGTGGTTCTACAGTAGGATGCTGCGGATATCGTGGACTGAGCATGCAAGTAACGATGAGGTGTTGGAAAGAATGGCAACAAAAAGGAAATTGATGCTGAGCATCAGGAAGAGACAACTGAAGTTCCTGGGACACGCAATGAAGAAGGAGAGCCCGGAGAACCTGATACTGGCAGGCCAGATAGAAGGAAAGAGAGACAGAGGAAGGCAGCGGATAACATATTTGCAGGGCCTGATCAGGTGGATGACGGAACGGAGGTTGCCAGGAGTAACAGGAGCAAACATACTAAGAGCCACAACGGATAGGGAGACGTGGAGAACCATGATTGCTTACGTCCTGAAGGAACAGGGCACATAGAAGAAGAAGAAGAGGAAGAAGAAGAAGAAGAAGAAGAAGAAGAAGAAGAAAAATGGAGCTCATTACAAGATGACAGAGCAAAAGTTTGACTGCTGTTGCAACCAGGAGAGACATGGTGCCGTCAGTGTTGGTGGATTATTTGAATTAATTCCATATTGCTACTCTATTGGTTGAATAAAAAGGAGTACAGATTTTTTTTACTCGCCGGAAAATCCAAAGGAGTAACTACAATTAGCCTTTGGCGATCAGACAACTGTGGTACTGGATGGGTTCATAATATATATCACTCTCCTAGCGGGTTTCTTCAAGAGTTGCTCGATATCTGAAATTTAGATTAAACGCAATCAGCCTAAATAGGCATGGCTCAACGAAGAATATATTCAAGTGCCGGTTGCTGAAGTGATGACGTCCCTGTTAGAATGAATTTAGGATGTGCCATGTGGTGCAGTGGATATCGACTCGGAACGACAAATCGGAGCAATCGAGTTCGAATACCAGTTGGATTCCTTGCATTCACTTATGCCCAAATGCTTTTAGGAAAGTTATTAATCTGTCTCTTCCCTCCATTTTTAGGTTGAATAAAAGGACAGACTGGGTTCTATAGCCTTGGCTGGCAACCAGTCTACCGCAGAATGTAATAGCAATCTACTGCGGGATATTCTTCTGCCCAGTCAGTAATGTCTCTCTCGAGACATGATCGTCCAATCGTGTATTACGTAGGGATTTTAAATGACTGAATTAAGATAATAGTTAAAAACATAAGTAAAGCTGTTACTTAGCATAAATTGGGGGATCAGTTTTCTATTGTTATTAAGTAATAAACTGATCCCCCACTAATTACTACTTATTAATACAATCCGTCTCTTCTGCCTTCAGCTATATTTGAAAGAGCAGGATAGAAAATCTTCTGCCCAGTCAGTCATGCCTCTTCCGAGACATGATCGCCCAAGCGTGTATCACGTATGACACTTAACTGACTGTATGAAGATAATAGTTTAAAGCATAAGTAAATCTTCTACTGGGCAAAAAGTGGGGGATCAGTTTCCTATTGTTATTAAGTAATAAACTGATCCCCAAGTAATTACTACTTATTAATACAATCCGTCTCTTCTCCCTTCAGCTATAGTTTAAAGAGCAGGAGAGAAAATCTTCTGCCCAGTCAGCCATGTCTCTTCCGAGACATGATCGCCTAAGTGTGTATGACGTATGGCACTTAACTGACTAAATGAAGATAATAGTTGGAAACCTAAGTAAAGCTTCTACTGTGCAAAAAGTTGGGGATCAGCTTTCTATTGTTATTAAGTAATAAACTATCCCCCACAAATTACTACTTATTAATACAATTCGTCTCTTCTTTGACACTGCCATCCGGCTGGCTGGTTGATTCGGTCCCTAGCTGATTCGGGAACGAATCTCGCTGCGATGATGTCGAAATGATACCAGTTATGTCGACGCTTTCTGGCCGATGTTGGTTAACAGTTGAGAACTGACAGATTAGCGCACTCGGTATACATCTCCCTCTCAGTGGATCAAGTTCTCTACTGAGCAGGCTAGTATTTTTTTAGTCAAATCTATGTTCAGATCTCATCACAGAAGCTGGTCCTCAGGACGGCTATTGCAACAACGGACCACTCACTGCCCACGTTGTGATTTCATCTCAGAAAGTCGCGTTGTGCAATTCCAGTAGCCGTACCAGATCCAGACCGAACATTTGTGTACACTTGTGGTTAAAAATAAACACGGCACCAAAAAAAAAAAAAAATTAAATAAATGAATAAGGTGGAAGACGCCCGGAGAGTTAGGAATAATGTCTTTATAATAAAATAAGAAAAAAATTATTAATTATAAAAGAGGAAAATACAATTGTCGGAATGTCAGTTTACAACGGAAAGCAGGATTAGCTTAAAAATATCACAGCTTATCGGAGCTTAACGGAATTTACCGAATCAGAGGCGGCTAATGGCGGCGACGTGACGACAGCGCTGTGGGGGTTGGTTTATCCTTGTCCCCTGGAAGCTCTCTCCCAAATTATCTGATTTTGCTCCCTAAGTCTCTATTTTTATAACCCTGTCCAATCATCTTAGGGGATCTGGCCAACTCGAAGCCTTCGACCAATGAGATTGTTTTCCACCCACACGATTTGCGGGGAGCTATGACTCGACGAATGAAATATCAACAGCTCACATGACGTAATTTCTTTCTGTCTTCTTTCTTTTGGTTACATTATCGGTCTTCCGATCACAAAGCTTCTGTTCCCAGGAACATTTGTTGTGGGCTCTAACCCTGCTTGACCTCATCAAGCAAATCCTGGCATTTTGTTATGGCTACTTACAAAATTTTAGCTTGCCCAAAACAATCCGCTTCGAACACGAAAGAAGAATAATTTTTCTATTCCCAGGATTTTACAAGTACATGATAGTATTGAAATAGTTTTTTACATAAGCTCATATCGCGAATTACAATAAAGCACAACTAATAATACCACTTATATTTATTCCTCTATCGCCGTTGCATTAAACCAAACAAATATATATATATATATATATATATATATATATATATACCAGCGGGAGATAGTGTCACACTTCTGCCTTCAGCTATAATTTAAAGAGCAGGGGAGAAAATCTTCTGCCCTCTCAGTCATGTCTCTGTCGAGACATGATCGCCCAATGCGTGTATCACGTATGACACTGAACTGACAGAATGAAGATAATAGTTGGAAAAATACGTGAAGCGTCTATTGAGCAAAAAGTGGGGATCAGTTTTTTATTGTTACTAAGTAATAAACTGATCCCCCACTAATTACTACTTATTAATACAATCCTTTTCTTCTGCCTTCAGCTATGGTTTAAAGAGCAGGAGAGAAAATCTTCTATCCAGTAACTCATGTCTCTTCCGAGACATGATCGCGCAAAGCATGTATCACGTATGGCACTTAACTGACTGACTGAATATAATAATAGGAAGCATAAGTAAATCTTCTACCGGACACGAAGTGGGGCATCAGTTTTCTATTGTTATTAAGTAATAAACAGATCCCCCACTAATTATTGCTTATTAATAGAATCCGTCTCTTCTCCCTTCAGCTATAGTTTAAAGAGCAGGATAGAAAAACTTGTGCCTAGTTAGTAATGTCTCTTTCGAGACATGATCGCCCGAAGCGTGTATCACGTATTGCACTTAACTGACTGACTGAATATAATAGTTGGAAGCATAAGTAAATCTTCTACCGGTCACGAAGTGGGGGATCAGTTTTCTATTGTTATTAAGTAATAAACAGATCCCCCACTAATTATTACTTATTAATAGAATCCGTCTCTTCTCCCTTCAGCTATAGTTTAAAGAGCAGGATAGAAAAACTTGTGCCTAGTTAGTAATGTCTCTTTCGAGACATGATCGCCCGAAGCGTGTATCACGTATTGCACTTAACTGACTGACTGAATATAATAGTTGGAAGCATAAGTAAATCTTCTACCGGACACGAAGTGGGGGATCAGTTTTCTATTGTTATTAAGTAATAAACAGATCCCCACAAATTACTACTTATTAATACAATCCGTCTCTTTTCCCTTCAGCTTTAGTTTAAAGAGCATGATAGAAAATCTTCTGCCCAATCAGTCATGTTACTTTCGAGACATGATCGCCCGAAGCGTGTATCACGTATGGCACTTAACTGACTGACTGACTGACTAGAATCAAACTACGGAAAGTGAAGTAACGCTGTTCCCAAACTGCTATAAGAAAGATATTTTAACGACCCAAACCTGGGTGGGGGGGATGTGGACTGTGCAAAAGAAGATGTGACAGGGAAAATGCAAATTAAAACTCGAAGTAGGACACACTATGAAAACCTTTAGTGACATCAGCAAACGAGATCATCTCAAAAGAAAAAAGGGCCGAAAAAGAAAAAAATATTAAAAGAATGCATGACAGATGAAAGTCTCAACATAAAAGAGAAAAGAGAAAGAGAATGTCAAGACACGCAACAGAATAAAAAAAAAACTACACTATGAAATTAAGAACAAATACACGCAAGCTAAAGAGGAATAATTCAATAAAAAATGAGCATAAACAGAATAAATGAATAACACAAATAAAGAAAATATGGGAAAAAAAGGTCTAACAGTATAAAAGATATGTTCCTCTACATAAAACCCAAGAACGGATGGTATTAGAGAAAGAAAAACTATTTCAGACATCGAAAGAATACACCAGAAAACTCTTCCTAGATAAAATCGAATAACAGC